>JAVJIF010003500.1:0-100231 GCA_038442645.1 Agave tequilana | reverse complement strand
TACTACAATAAAGCAGTTAACTATACGCTGATGGTTACCTTTGTATCCTTCATAAAAATGGAATTACAAATAGGAAATTGAATACTTCTTTCTTAATTTTATGGAACTAGTTGGGAACACCTTAATGTTTATAAAACAGATTTCTTTTCTTCAAGTTTTGTTGTTGATCAGGCAAATGGAGCACAGTAATACCCAGTCGGTAAGTTTTCCTTGTATAAAATCTCCCCTCATGAATAACTCATATTTCACTGTGTCCATTTGGGGCGTTAAAAATCTGAAGTTTTTCTTCTGTCCATTCCTCAAATATGACACAAAAACCTTTACATTTTTAGTTTATATATATCTTTTTTTTTTGGCTATTGGTAGAGAGTGTAGTCAATACGGAAGTAATACATTAATCACATTCAAGTAATCTTCAGAAGCCAAGCTCCCGAACGCAGATACTTGCAATCAATCACTAGTTATGAAATCAAACTGCAAGCACACCAAGCAATTTTTACACGCATACACTTCCACTTTATTGCATCAAAATTTATACCTAATAATCTGACATGTAAATTTCATTCAGGGTGCTGCTAAAGTTTCTATTCTAATGATTGGACACCAAGCTATTATGGATGCGTACTTATGTCTGCTGCATTTGACCGCTGGGATATTAGTTGGTGAGCATTTTATTGTTTTGCTTTTTTGTGGTTAATCTCTTTAGTTGTCAAGAAACAACAAGCCTGCTAAATTTGAATGTTTCTGGTGGTGAAAAATATCTTCGAATAATTTTGTTTCAAATTTTAAAATCATCTTTCCCAATTAATTTTTCATGTCTTTCACTTTCTCATAATTATACATGTACATAATTTGTCTCAAAGTAGAGACTGTTTATAGTAAAACATTCAAATGAAGTTGAATCTGTTTCATACTTTATAGCAAGATATTAAACAATCTCAACTTTTGTCCCCGTCCCTTTCCCCCACCCCCAACCCAACCCCGCGGAAAATTAAACGTTTATCCTTGTCCATTCAGGTCGATACAAGGGTACATGCATCACCCATTAATAGCATTGTGTTTCCACTTTCCATTTGCTTTTGAAGACCCTAATGCACTAAAATTCTGATAGTCATTTTTTTTTGGGTATGTAATCATGGTTTCACCATTTCAGATGCATATCACTCATCTATTGTTAGAAAGTTTTCATTAGTTTCTAAACCTGTCTACTGATGTAGCCACTCATCTTCATATCTTAACTTGGTTGTTTTTCCTCCTGCAGAATCCCTATTTAATGCTTTTGCAACTGCAGCCTTTTTCAAATTTGTTGTTTTCTCCATTTTTGAGATGAGATACCTCCTTGCAATATGGAAGGCGAGCAGACCTACAAGTAATGGAGAAGGTTGGGAAATTATGAGACGTGAACTTTCAGTTCTTTATAGCCGTTTCTGTAAGTGTTCTGACTATTAACTCATATATGGTAACTGACATACTGCTATGGTTTACAAAATGGATGTGTGCACAGTGCATTCAATCTTCCTCAAATTGTTTGAATAAAACACTTGTCATGCTACTGATCTTTTGTACTTTAAAAACTCTCGCATGTAATTTACATAAATCTGTTCTATATAGAGATTGCCACATGGGCTTAAATAATTTATATGACGCCAATATTATATTTTCTGAATATAAAAAGAAAATCCTTGGTTGCTTATAATATATTCATAATGCATAATATTTTTGAAATATGGCTTCAACTTGTTACACTGTTTGCAGTTTCTAGCATATGAAAAGTAGATTAGATTATTAGTGGGGCATCTTAACTTGGTTTGCTCAAACGTAATTTAATTTGCTTCCATGATCCTACTTAGCCTTGGTAACAGTAAAGAGAGATTGCCATCTGCATTATCTAAGAATGTTTTACATAAAATGGGGGAGATTTTAGTACAGTTCTAAGAGAAGGCTGCAAATAAGCTTGCTACACCACCACCTCACCTGATGCAGGAGCATATGAGGATTCATCAAAAAACAGCATGCTAGCCTATAGGTTGATGCTATCTGAAAACTATTAGGTGCAGACAACTGTGTCAACTTTGAATGAGAGGCTCCAGACTTTTCTAGATATCAAAAAAATTTAAATTCAGATATGGATAGAAGATAATCATGTCTATTTTCAGATGATCCAAACGGTGCATGAATTGGAGTTTTCTAGAGTACGTTATGGTCAAAACATTGGGAGGTACACAGATTGGGCGTGCTGGATTCAGATCGTATTTGTTCGGTTTCCAATGTGTCAGTCCGAGTTCCCATGTGTTGTTTAAGTGTTTTAGGTGCTGTTTCAGTTCTCTAAAAGTTTTAATTTCCTATTATGAGAGTCAAAGTGTGTATTAAGGCTTAATTAATGTTTGTAGGACTCTTAAACCTATATATAGTGTCATATCCAGCAGGTGTAAGGCAGATTATGAGTTATGAAATATATCTACATTTGTGCTTCTTTTATTTCTGTATCTCTTTGGTGGACTCCATTATTGGTGAGTTATCTTTGTATCTCTAAGGAGAGGGATCCTTAGAGTGATGAGTTTGGGCATCCCATCTCTTAGGTGGTGATATCTGTATCCTAGGATAGTGGATTGCATCTTCCCCTTAAACCCTATTTCTACAAGTTTTCCCACACCATCTCCTCCATCCGTCTGGTAACTCCAACACGCCGGTACATGTGGACACGCAAAGGGAGGGGAGGTAGGAGCTCTTCTTCCATAGATAGATCATAACCTATATTATTTATGTTGGATGCTCTATTTGTCGTAATTGTATAAAAGAACTTCTTACTGGTGCTGAAAGCAGTTTTTCTTTATTGATTACATTACAAGCTCTCAGTTTGTATGTATAGAAATTTAGAGGTGAAGAGGAAGTATGTGCACCTTCCTGGAAGTGTAGATTTTTGGCAAGTGAGATCCCTAGACCTTTCAATGGGTCGAGTTCGGGGGGTACGGTATTTATCATACCCGAACCTCATAATAGGTACCCGACCCGATTACCGCGGGTCCAGACTCATTGTTCCCATACCCATCCCATTTAGTGACGAGTCCAGATTCGATTACCCGACCTAACCCAACTTGACCCGACCCGATTACATCCCATTTAGATCGCCTAGAGCTCGTTGCGGCGGTGTTGTGCGTGATGGAGAGATATTAGCAAGTTTGCATGCTTTGCGACGATGGAGAGAGGAGAGAGAGAGAGGCGATGAGAGATGCAATGCGTCTGTAAGTGAGAGGAGAGACATGCGGCTCTTTTTTTTTTTCCTCTCTTTAGAGTTTGCTCACACAAAGAGATGAGGCATATTTTAATATATTAATAATTAAACCGGTTTGGGTCCTAATTGGGTATGGTGTAAGTAAAACTAGATTTGACCTGTTTACTAATCGGCTAATCGGGTCTGGGTCCTATTCGGGTTTGTGGGTATAAATCAAACCAACCCCGTCTAATCGTGTCTAGTTCAGGTCGGGTACAGGTCCAGACCCGACCCATTGACATGCCTAGAGATCCCTATCATATAAGCCTGTTTCACATGAGGTGAAAGCCTAAGTAAGACCTTCAGATTTACCTCCTAATCAATGCTTATGCTGTTTCTTTCCGTGGCTTTGACAAATGTAAGAATTATAATGTAATTAACAATCTGGAGATATAAATTTAATTATGGTAATCAAAAGTTTATTACATTTTTTATGGGGATACAATACACTACTCATGTTTCTAGATGTGCTCTTCATTTTCCCTCTCATTATTGATGTGGAAAGAGGTAGAGAAGATTAACCGTTTGAACTTGACTTAATGAATCATGATTATCTCTTAACTTTTCAGACTATTACTGGTTGTTAGTATGTCTGACCAAGTTGTGCTACTTTGCAGATGGCATTCTTTTGGAGGCATTCTTCTGATGTATGAGATGCACAATTTCCTGCGTCCTATTCTTTTCATTATGTATTCCTTCTGGATACCTCAAATTATCACTAATGTCATTCGGGACACAAGAAAACCTTTGCACCCTCATTACATATTAGGCATGACTTTAACTCGGTTAGCAATTCCATTGTACATATTTGGCTGTCCAAGCAACTTTACGCGCATTGAGGTTGACAGGAATTGGTGTATATCTTTGGTATTGTTTATGGGATTGCAAGCATCGGTTCTTCTCCTTCAGCATTATCTTGGGTCTCGGTGGTTTATTCCTCGTCAGGTATGAGTTTTCCCCTTCTGATGACTCCACATTCTTATGTTTCGTACTGAATGACTACTTATCTATTAGGAGTGTCCAGCCAGAAAGTTTATTTACATGAATTGTTTTTGGTCATTCAAATAACATCACTTCAATAGCTGCAGAACAAGAATTTCTGTAGACACTGGAAAACAAGGAATCGTGGATATATCTTAGCTATAAAAATTAACCCAGTTACAGGTGTCACAGACATGGTTATTAATATAATCTTGAAAGTTTGGAAAGGCAAGTAGGATAAGGAACTATAATTTGGTGCACGAGTCAAATGACAACAACTACCAATCTGTTATTCTCATATGTAAGAAAACCTCCAAAGAGTAAACAGGATAGTTTACAATCCTTTTATAATAACTAATTCTCCTGCAGATGCAATTTGGTGTTTTATCCTTTAAGAATCTTATAACAAAAGAGCAATCATGGTTAAAGAGAATAATAACTAGTGAAAGAGAAAATACATACTGCTATAGTGCTTTAAACACTGAATAGACACACAAGTTGACAAGTAACCTACATATACATGTGAAGTGATAGATTATATAGCTTGCAGTAGCTCAGAATTGGAAACCTAAAAAACCTAATCCTTTTCTTTCGGATTGTCTTACATGACATGATTAGAAACACCACTGAGCATGTTCTGGTAAAAGTAATGTGTATTTCCAGTGTGGCGTTCTTAATAAGTCAGTGGCCACTTATTTTACCTCTCATGCATGCATGCATGCAATTCTTGTTTGCTCGTGTTACATGAAGAAGACATAGAATGGAACTTCTCTTCTCAGCTTCTGATAGAACATTCTCTGTATTTTCAATGTTGCATTTTTATCATCTCAGTGACTGCTCCGCTGTACTGTGTGCGTGTATCCGCAGTGTGCATGTGCACAGTATCTTTGGTGTTATGTTCATATGACTGCTTTTCTTGCAAGGCCATGGCATCTGGTAGGTTATACCAATATGTGATTGACTTTTTTTTCCCCCGGTTCTTGTGTCACTCTCATTGACATAATCACCGACTGATCTTGGTGCTCATCACCATATGATCAAGTTGAGGATAACGGTTCTCCTCACCTGCTTGAGGCTGTGTGGTCGGTTGGCTGTTGTGGCGGTTGCTTATAGAGGTTTGACCTCATTGATTTCTGTCTGCCTGGAATCTATTCTGTGTAGCCAGTGATTCCAACAACCTATCAGTTGTTAATCTCTTGGAATTGGAAAGAAGGTTACAGGGGATGGATTTGAAAAGAGTTTTAAGTGATTTGGGGTGTTTTGGTAATTCAAAGTGGAGATGGAAGTGTGAAATTGACTCACTTTCAAGATATGAGAGTTGTCTCAAATATGGACCCCATGCATTTAACCCTTTGACAGTTTCATCTGTGACTTTCCCTCTTTAAAGTCCCAAGTGGCACTTGCATAATGATTTTCCTGCATGACGCCTAGTTGGCACCACTTTTGCCCTTTTTGCTTGGAGTTGCCAGCACCTTATCCCCTTGATGTCCCCTTGATGTCGGTCACACCATTCACACTTTCACCACCACTCCCGAACTGCCAAACACCCTAGGGTTAGAGTTCTACAGGAAAACTAAAGAGGCGGTTTAAGAGTTTTAAAGGATGGATTTGAAAAGAGTTTTAAGGTTAAGGATTGAGACCAAGGACCAGGTCAAGGTTTGAGATCATGGACCAGGTCAGTTGGGATTTTGTAGGCAAAATGAATAAAATGTGGAAAGAAAGACCAGAAAAAAAGGACAAGTTCGATCTGATTTCACACCTTCGAGGTTAGTGTTTCGTACATTCTCAATAGAATTTCACATGCAACATTGCTTCAGACAACACAAAGCTACGTGAAAATTTTGATTCATTAATAGTCTGAAAATTAATTGAAGTTCTGCATTCTACAAGAGAAGGCAACTATAATATATGTAAATATAGAGCTTCTGACACTTTTAACCAAAATATTCTCCGCAACTTAGACAATGATAAATAATACCAATAAACTGAATACAACCAAATAAATACTAGCTAATCAAGATTCAAATATGACTCGAGCACTAATTACTAGCTAATCATGATTCATGACTTCTGCAACCATTTAAAAGGATAAACTGACCTTGCAAAGGAGTTATCTGTTGAAGAAAGTATTCTTAGGGATCTTATGTTCTGACTATGCTCAAATCTCAACCCCCTAACCGTTATGTAGTTTAAATAATATTAAACAGGCAACTATGACAAAAATCATAATCGTGTGCCTTCCTCTATCTTGGCTTATGGCCCATTTTGAAGAATGGAAAGAAGCATAATCATGTACCTTTATTTTGCTTGTTTGAAGGGTGGAACTGCTCTCACCGGCCACGATTCTCCATTGCTGGCCATTCTATGGGCTTGAGTAAACATCTCATGGCATGTTAGAATGTTGTGTTATTGAGAGATTCTAGACAATACAGCGCTGTTGACCTTTGTCCTTAGATGAACCTTCAGATTTCACGCCACAAATTATGGAGGAAAATGTGAAATTGCCCATTCAAATTCAGATGGAGCTATATTTGTGATAATATTTTGGAACACAAATTGATTGTTATACCAAAACAAGTATATCTATCATCTTGTTTCTATGCTTTTAATCAAAATGCTGTGTGAATGGATTAAGGTCTTCATAAATCCTAATGTTGTCAACTATCTGCAGATCCTACCTGAAAAGTATAGCTATTACAGGAGGCTCGAGAATGATGCAGCGCAAGCTACTGATTGTGTCATCTGCATGACTGCAATTGATGTTACTCAGTTATCAAATGACTACATGGTACCAAGAGAATTTCACCTTCCATACTTTTTGCATTACAAGATGCAATTTCAGTTTTATGTACTTATGTTGTCTGAGAGAGGAGGATTCAAATAAGCTTTAATGCTGCAGGTGACGCCTTGTGAGCATTTTTTCCACTCTGGTTGTTTACAAAGATGGATGGACATAAGATGGAATGCCCAACTTGCCGTCGTTCACTCCCCCCAGCATAAGGATTAATTATACTGTGTGCTATATTCACACTTAAACGTCTTGCGCAACCTGTAAGCAAGTCAAGCCGCGGATTTAAATCTTATCAGGACTAATTTCATCATTTTGTCTCTGTAGTTGTCAATAATTCTCCTTACTTTCCTGTTGCTTGTTTCTGCTGAGGAACCATGAAGCTTTATTGAAGGCCTTGGAAGAGAGAAGGTTGCACAGCATTTCAAGAGAGAAGGTTACATAATAGCAGAATTCAGCCACATCACCTAATTCATGTATTATATTCATTGTATCATTTAGGGTAACATGGGCTGACCACATTTTGGTGCCCTGCTGTGTACATTATTCCAGGATATCAGTACAAGACAATCTTAAAGATACCTAACCTCATGTATAAAACTGGAAGGGAAGGAATGGGAAAAAAAACAAAAAAAAAACAAAAAAAATCATACTAAAGCAGAGTACAGCAATTGTATTCCAAATTTCTTTGTTCTCAATCTATGTAAAGCTTTTTGGTCTAGAATCAGCTTCCATTGAAAACCTTTTCTTCTCTTAGAATGTTGCTGTTTATTTTCTTTCGGATATTTCATGATTATTACAGACAGATGATTTCCACAAGGTTTGACCATCAAGTTAGGCTAGTTAGCAGCAGTTTGTGTTTGTTTATTTTCTGGACAAATATTGTGTTTTTTTTTTTTTTATATGTTCTCCAGATATCTTGCTTCCTTTTGGGATTGAATTGTGAGCCATTGCTCCACCGTTCCTGTGTGAATGCGTGAAAGAAGTCAGAAAGACTTTTTTCTTTGAAGGAATTAAATTAAAGTGGGGTTACCGGGCCCAGTCTGTCTATCAGCCGCAGCTCTAGTTGGTTCGGTTTATGTGTATGAGTCACACACATGTTATAAGAGGGCCAATCGAGTGTTAACATGTGAGATTATTTTTTTTATAAGTATTATAAGAATTTCAAAGGCTTCAAAGTTTTGTATTCCTGAATTTTGATGTTTCATTCACGTGTCACAAGGTTGACTTCTTATTGTGTGTTCTTATAGTGTGTGTCTCATACAAATGCAAGTGCAATGCTCGTTTACCTGCAGCACGCGGGTGGGAAGCACGACCTATCGCTGTCGAATTTATTTATCAAATTGTCTAAGAAAAGTATGAGATTCCCCAGGTCACTCGCCACTCTCTGCGCCCACCCACCGATCCCCGAAAAAAGAAAGAAAAGAGAGAAAAAGCACGCGCACACAATAGTCCATCCTATTCAGACCAAAAACTAATTATTACCAAGAAAATCTGCCGACATTTCTCCCCGTGATTAGCGTCTCAACACCTCCCCCTCCCCTTTTCAACAGAAATAAAATAAATAAAGAAAAAAAAGAAAAGAAAGGAAAGAAAGCTCGCTCACCAATAACTTGTCTTGCTAGTTGCCAGCGTGTCTTCTTCTCTCTCTCATGGAAGATGGATGGAACGACAAAAATCAGATCCATCCCATGTCCATGCGATGCAAACTCCTTAACAAATCCAATCAGTGCTCAGTAACAAATCCTATTAGCAAACAAAGCAACGGACGACTCACCCACTAATCATCGAATTTATTTATCAAAACGAGCTGGATTTCTCCTGTGACTCCTATATAAAATTTGTCCATCAATCTGTCTCTTCGTCCTCTGTCAGAGAGAGAGAGCAACGCCTTTCTATATAGCTGTTGTTGCCCTTTTTCTCTCCCTCCTTCCCTCTGCCTCTTCTCCTCCTCCTCCTGCCACTACTGTCTTTTTCCTCCCTCTTCTTCTCTCCTGTTCCCCCTTCTTTCTTTATTGGCTTCCATCACTGCTCTCTCTCTTTCTTTCTCCTCTCTCTCTCTCTCTCCTTTTTTTCTCTTTTTCTCTCTCATCTTTTTCACTGCTGTTGATTTTCTATCACCGGCGGTATTCTAATTAAAATTATAGAAATGTAATTTTCTATCGTGACTCATATAACATCTCTCATCTCTTGTTTCCTCCTCTTTTATTTTCTCTCTCATATTCTTCACGATAGATTGGTCAGTTTTTCACCGACACATTAGTTTATTATCACCTGAAACGTCCCCCGCTCTGCGTGTGAGCTTTTTCTTTCCAGTGAGAGAAAAAAAAAAGGAGTGAAGGGGGGGAGGAGGAGGAGGACGAGGAGCATCAGGATGCTCAGGTTCTCCTCTCATTTTCTGCTAATATTTCTTTTGCGCGTTGCAACTGTTATGTGGGTCTCTCCTGCTGCTGCTGCTGCTGCGGCCGCCAACAAAGGTAAGGCTTGATTTGACTTGACATTTTTCCTATTTTGTTCTGTGCACTCCCATAAAAAGATGGCTCCTTTTAGTTGGGAATTTACTACATTGAATGCCAATTTAAGAGATTTGATGGCGAAGCTGTTTCATTTTCCCTTTTTAGCTTAGCTTATTGAGGAAAGAGGAGCTGTCTCTCATTATTTTGTTTATTTATTTGTTTGTTTTTTTATTTGCATTAGACCCAGATTTAGTGCGCGTGATGAATATTTTTGGTTCGATCCTTTGCTTCTTTAATGGTTTTTTGGTTTCTTAGTTTTTCAGTGAATAAAGGCACTGAATGATTTGAGGGGCAGAGCTCAGCATTTCTGTAGTTTATGCCTAAAAAGTTTCTATTTGAGCAATTTTCTTTCTTTTTTTTTCTCTTTTTCCTGTCCGCAAATTCTGCTGTTATATTGTTTTTTCGGTGAAGTATAGAGTAAGATTCTGGGTATAGGCACATTTTGAGATCAATCAAGAAATGAAATTTAGGCTTCAACTTTTCATAGAGTGATTATTTCATCCCATCCCTTTCACCTCTAGAGGCCTTTGAGAGGTTGGAAGATATCCAAGTAGTACAGCCTTTATCAGCAATATATTGTCTCGTCAAAATTACACAGAGATTGGAAGATTAGGCATTATATTTAGTTTTTGGGGTCACAAAGACGAACTCATTCTGCATATATTAATGTTTACCTCAGTTTTTTTCATATCTATTTGAGAGTTTTTTGGAAGTATAATGTGACAGTTGGTTTGAGTAATGGCTGTGCTCCTTGCAGAACCATTTGCCATTCGGATAAGCTGCGGGGCTCGCGAGGATATTCGCACCATGCCCACAAACACTGTATGGTATAGGGATTTTGGCTACACTGGTGGAAGACAAGCAAATGCAACATGGCCAAGTTTCATTGCACCGCCGCTTAAAACCCTTCGTTATTTCCCCCCGTCTGATGGACCAGAGAATTGCTACAACATCAACAATATTCCTAATGGACATTATGCAGTGAGAGTTTTCTTTGCTTTGATTGCAGATCCCAATCTAGAGAACGAGCCCATTTTTGATATTTCAGTTGAGGGGACTCAAATTTATTCTTTGAAGCCTGGCTGGAGCAACAGCGAGGAGCAGTCGTTTGTTGAAGCCTTAGTATTTGTCACAGATAGATCTGTTTCAGCTTGTTTTCATAGCACTGGACATGGAGATCCATCCATCCTTTCAATTGAAATTCTTCAAGTTGATGCGAATGCGTATAACTTTGGTCCATCGTGGGGAAAGGGAACTGTACTTAGAACAGCCAAAAGATTGTCGTGTGGCTATGGGAAGCCAGCTTTTGATGAAGATTATAATGGCAATCATTGGGGTGGAGATAGATTTTGGTTAGGAGCTTCAACTTTTGACCTGGGTTCTGATCAATCTATTTCAGCTGAGAATAAAATTGCCCAAGCATCTGTTGCACCAAACTTCTATCCGGAGAAGCTTTATCAGTCGGCAATTGTGAGCACTGACAGGCAGCCTGATTTATCTTTCCAAATGGAAGTGGATCCCAGCAAAAATTATTCAATATTTCTTCACTTTGCTGAGATTGATCCCAGAGTACACAGCGAAGGAGAAAGAGTTTTTGACATATTGGTAAATGGTGATGTTGCATTTAAAAATGTTGATATTATCCACATTACTGGGAACCACAATGCAGCTCTTGTGCTGAATAAAATTATTGCTGTGAGTGGGAAAACTCTAACAATTACCTTGCGCCCTTCGAAGGGGAGTCATGCCATCATCAATGCAATTGAAATTTTTGAGGTCATTTCAGCAGAGTTCAGAACTTCACCAGAAGAAGGTATTTCTGCGAAGTTTATTCCACAAAAGCATAGTTGCTTCTTCATGCACATGAAAATATTATATTCTTTGCCAAATTCTGATTTTTCATGTTTACATGATGCCGGTTGAATTAGTTTTCTTTCTCTTATATCATCCAATTTATTATCTTTCAAAATATATTCCTATTTTTAATCTTTGCTTCAGTAAAATAGTGATTCACTCAGCTTCTCCCCTTACTACTGATATGCATATAAGCCTCCCCTCACACCCTTCAGAAAATTGGAGGGTTTATATGTTCCCCTCCTCCAAACAGGGCTAAGAGCTATAAATCCAATATGAGCAACAGACATCAGAAAGACTTGGAATTCTAACTACTCTAGTTCTGTCTTATGTATAGAATAGTCGTACACGGTTGGTCTGCACACTTCTCCTCCCTTGAATGCTAACTCTGAAAATATTCTCCAGGTGTCATGTCATGGTCATGATGGCAACATCAAATGTGAAGCATCAGGATTCTTTATCTCACCGTCATTATCATCATAGTTAGGACCACTCATGGGCTCATTGTCTCTGACTCATATTCTGTTCCTGTTTGATTACCTCAACATGGTTAATGCAATCAATTCTTCAAAGCAGATAACTTAATCTTTCGCATCTCTTTAGTTATCTCTGACATCATCAACATTTGCCATGCAGCCAATCATTTTTTGGCAAAATTTTTAATGTTCTCAGTTAAATTCAATCACTTGTTAAATTTTCCACATGTAAGATGTATTGATGGTTTGCTAAGTTCGAGTATTGCTTCTTTTGCAAATTTCTTATTCTCTGATCATGATATAATGATGAGAAATATTCTTAGTCAGGAGTTATTGAGACGAACAATTTTGATGGGGCAGAAGGCTCCAAGCCCTTTTCCATGCATACACAGATTTTAGCAAATTTCAATCTTTTTAGATATATAATTTTAGGCCATCTTGTATCCAATACTTTTCAGGATTGCGTACTTTTCAAAGCTCATTCAAACTTATGTTCTATTTTAAGAACTCAAGGTGTAAGCCTAGTTTATTCTATAACATCACAATTCTTGAAAACCTAACTTCTAGTCTTCTAGGCTGGTAGGTTATTCTTCTTTATAAGCCATGCATTAATTATTTCAAGTCTCATATGCTATTCCAAGGGTTGATTTTGATGGAAATTATTATGTGCAAAAGCTTTCAAATATTCTTCATAGAAGATCTGTCAAATCCTTTTACCCCTTTGTTGGCAATATATGTTAAAAACCAATCATGCCCATGAGTATAAGAACAATACAAATCTTGAGGTCAATGTCTATTACATGTGAATTTTATCTCAAAAAAAAGAAGAAAAATGGTGAATTCAAGATCATATTTTTTTAGTACAAAATAACTTTTGAAATGATTTGGACTGTTAGATTATTTATAATGTGTTTTATTGTATTGGACAAATGGTCCTTCCTTGAGGATATCAGGTTGAAGGGTGCTAAGGCCTAAAACAGTATCTATGATATTTTGGTGGAAGAAGAAAGTAGAGCCATTTTGATGAAGTTGGTTTTGGATGAGAACCATTAATATAAAGTCATCAGAAATGATCTGCTTCCACTTATAGAAATCAAATTTATGGTAACATTCTAACAAACTTGTTTACATGTCATACGTCACTAGTTCATTCTTCCTATAAAGAAAGTGATAATCTGCTAGAGTATATCCTTCGTAATGTTTAGCCATAAATCTTGAATCATTCTTTGTTATCTTAATAGGGGACTACTGATTTAGCAGTTTTCCTTTTATATTGGGTAAAAACAAAGATATGCTCTTTAGGTGGTTTCTCATCAGTTTTTTCTTATCATTATTAGGTTTTGCTTCAAATAAATTATTGCTCAACTATTTCTAATACATTTTCCACTGGTCTAAAATAGTTAGAGCATTGCAAGTGTTGAAAAACTCTTTGGGGCTTCCGCTTCGTTTAGGCTGGAATGGTGATCCATGTGCTCCCCGACAGCATCCTTGGAGTGGTGTGGACTGCCAATTTGACAGTGTTGGCAGAAAATGGGACATAGACGGCCTGTACTTTCTCAACCTTACATTTGTTATTTTTATCTTAAACTATATCTTTCTTTGCATTCAAATATTTCTTTTTATGATAAGATCTTAATTTAGCTTTTTTTAAGGTTTAGAAACTGATAAACATGAATCAACCCCTTCTCTTTGAAACTGAGGGGCTGTTTGGATTCAAGAAAGTGGGCGGAAGTGGGAAGTGGAAGTGTTATTCCCACTTCCGCTGCCCATCCAAACACCGGAAAAGAAAAAAAAATGAAAAAACTTTTTTTCCTTTCCCTTTTCCTTTTTACACAACTATTTTCTCACTTTTAAGGTGTTACAGTTAATTTTGTGGTCATGTAAATCTCATTTGTAATAAGTTGTAGCTCAAAACCGTTTAAATTTTTTTCATAATTAATTTTTATTTTAATATTATTTATGGTCAACTTTATGGTCAATCTTTCTAGTTTCACTTCCACATTACCAACCAAATATCAAAAAAGACATTACACTTTTTCAATTATACTTTCCAACTATCATCCAAATACCGGAAAAGAAACACAAATTCTCATTTTCCAAAAGGAAAAGGATCCTACATCCTCACTTCCACCCACTTCCGGGCATCCAAACAACCCCTGATATAAGCCTTATTTTGTTGAAATTTGAAACTTGATAAGAATAAAGTTTGTTTGTTGCTAGGAATAATGGCAATCAGTTCACCTATTTAGGAATAAGTTAAATTAGTGGGTGTGTATACTACCCATGTAACATTAAAAAATCATCAAAAAGAAAGTAGACTCATCATTTACAAAAGCAGATTTTCAGGACAAGTCTTCTGAAAATGCAAACTTAAATGGAACATAATCCAACATTTTAAAAACTCTTCATTTACAAAAGAAATTATGGCATACATTTTGATAACCATTTCAGTGATCTTTACGTCATCAAAAATAAGAATGAAAGAAGAGCACCAATAGCATCTATTGTCGTTGCCATTCTTGTTTCAACCCCCATTAGGATGATGGGTTTCTATTTTTATTGTTGGGTTTTCCAAGAGAAGCTTCATCCTGAAACTGAAAGAGGTGTATCCATCCATGGTATGTGTGTGTATACATTTTGATAACCATTTCAGTGATCTTTACATCATCAAAAATAAGAATGAAAGAGGAGCACCAATAGCATCTATTGTTGTTGCCATTCTTGTTTCAACCCCTCATTATGATGATGGGTTTCTATTTTGTTGTTGGGTTTTTTTTCCAAGAGAAGCTTCATCATGAAACTGAAAGAGGGGTGCGTGTGCGTGTAGATTTGGCTACATTTGTAAAAATTTGAGTATGAATCATTACTGCTCAAATTTAATATTATGACATTCAAATACAAGATCCACTCTATTAAAATTGATCTACATTATTTAAAGTAATTAAAATAAAAAATTAAGTGTTTTATAGTTTTCTTGTTCATGCATCAAGCAGGCACAAAATGAATGGCCGAAAATACCATATTACTTAGATCTATGACTTTAGGCATATAATTTTTGATCCGATCATTTGGTCATGATCTAAACATTTAAAAACTCTCACATACTTATTTTTGTTAGGTTTTAAATATTCTAAACTATTAAACTAACCAACTCATTATTTTGGGTGTTTATTTTGTGTCTACTTGATGAATAAGCAAAGAATATTTAAACACTTGAATTTTTATTTTTAAGTACTTTTAACAACGCAGATTAACTCTAACAGAGTGGATCTTGTATTTGAATGACGTAATATTGAATTTGAGTGGGTGATTTATACTCAAATTCTTTCAAAAATAACCAAGTGTGTGTATAGAGAAAGGTTTTAATACATATAGAATGTAATATAAGACTTTACATATACCTATGAAAATACACTGTAGTCATCTATATCATGATCTAAATAATTGATTATGATCAACATGCTCTAAAACTCATATAAATTATATTTCATGTGAATTGACTTTCTAGCCTACAAATCAAGCAAATGAAAAACAGGCTTTTAAGACCGCTACAGACCATCCATTTTTAGATCATGAGATGGAGAGGCTAGAAAGTTTCAATTTACATGAAATTTGATTCATACGAGTTTTAGAATACGTAGATCATAATCAACGGTTTGGATCATGAATATGGATGGGTTACAGTGTATTTTCAGATGTGTATGTAAACTCTTATGTTACATCATGTGTATTAAAATCTTTTCAAAAATAGTCAAGTTTATATATATATATATATATATATATATATATATATATATATATATATATATATATATATAAAGAGAGAGGGAGAGAGACTTGTGTCATTCCTGAAGGATTCGAGGCCGAATCCTTCCCACTCAAATACCAAAATTCGACATTCAATTACAAGATCCACTCTGTTGAAATTGATCTATATTATTTCAAGTATTTATAAACCAAAAATCAAGTGTTTTGAATACTTTTTGCCCATGCATCAAGTAGGGGAAAAAGGGACGGCCTGAATAGTCAGTTGGTTAGTTTAACGGTGTAGAACATTTGAAACCTAACAAAAATTGGTTTGTAAGGATTTTTAAATGCTCAGATCATGAGCAAATAGTCGGATCGAGAATTTGTATGTCTAAAAATATAGATCTAACCAACCCGCTACTTTCGACCATCCATTTTGCGTGGGCAAAAAATATTCAAACACTTGACTTTTAGTTTGTAGATACTTGAAATAATATAGATCAACTTCAACGGAGTGAATCTTATATTCGAATGTTGGAGGATTGTATTTGAGTGGGAAGGATTCGGGCTCGAATCCTTTCGGAATGACACAAGTGTGTGTGTGTGTAAGATAAAAAATGGAATGAGAACTGTTAATTGTTTCTTTAGCCTATCGACCATTCTTTTGGGGAGGAGGAGAAATAAACGATGAATAAGCATAACCGACTCACTCACCTACGCTCAATTTTCATCCCCCAAGACCCAAGTGCAGAAGTAGCTTGTGTTAGGATATGAGCAGAAATCGAGAGCAATAATGTAAACACAGAGATGTAGCAAGGTTCAAAGTAAGTCCTACGTCCTCGGGCAGCAGCAGATAATTTCACGGAGAAAAATTACATAAACAGAAAAGATATACGGATCTCAATATTCTCTCTGACATTTGATAGAACTCTCAGATTTCAGAATAATCTCCTATGATTGAAAACAAACCCTAATATCTAGAGTTGTTTTCCAATACAGAATCCCCAGAATACCCATCAACAAGTACGGATACAAAATTAGAACTGAATCAATAGATCCTTAAATAGTAGGTAGCTGATAATAGGAATTAGGTTCAAGACAACCTAACAATTTGGGTATCTTAAAGACTACAAATGATTAATATAGTTGAATCATATAAATTTCAAACAAAAGGGGGGAAAACTATGCAGGTTGCTTGCTCCAGCTCTTGTCAATTCTATGCCCTTTTAGCAGGACTGTAGGAGGAATTGTTGCACGATTCCTTCTGTTTAAGCGCAGAACCAACCCCTTTTCTTTGAGCCTTTCAAATATTTCCCTGATGAGCGTAATTCATGGACTTCCGTTGGAGAGAAAACAAGGTTTTCAAAGGTAGGTGTGGCATGCACAGGGTTTGTGCTAGACGCCCAAATGGTTGCTGGCTGTTGTGGGAAAACTATCATGACCCAAACTCTTTTATAGGCCTAACAATAGTCACTGGGTCACTCGAATCGGAGAAAAACTGGTCTAGAAATCGATACTGTACTGTATGGGAAATTTATAGGATACCATTTCCAACACTTATAGGGTACTATTATACACTTTTCTGTCATGTGAACCTAGTTGGAAATGCTTGGAAAATGGTACTTAGCTATTATTGTAACAAACTGACAAGATTTTTGTTTGAAATACTTTTTTCAGAAATGAATATATCTTTCAAAAACATATAGTTTAAATCAATTACCATTTTAGAGTGAAAAGTTATCTTAAAGTATTTATTTATGTAAGTTCAAAAATTAAATTGTTTCTAGATGCAGGAGATTTCATAAAATATTTCGTAAGTCAAATGTCAATCCAAGAAATAAAGAATAATAAATAAACATAGACACATGCACGCATATACATATGCATGTTTTCCCGGTTCTTCTAGGACTATATTTCCCGTGTTCAGATCTCTTATTGTATCCTGCTTGTCGTGTCCTGTTCTCGTAACTACGGGCATAACGTTCACAGTCCAACTATATCTAGAAAGCCAATGTATTTATCAAATTTTGAATGCTTATTCAGATTCAGTGTTATGAAATTTTACATGTAAAAGCATACTGTGTAAGAGATTTTGATGCCACGATTACATGTATGAAGAATGTTGAAGATCATATTAGGAATTACTATTCAATGTATGCAACTTTATTGGGATTGGATCCAAATAATTTAGATCTTTGACATATAAAGGCATTAATTATAAAGGAAAAATATATGTTGTACAGGTCATTGACAGAATTTGAATTCAAGGTGTGCTTTATGTAGATAGGTTGGCAGGGAGAAAGCACCTACATATTCATGGTTCTTCTTACACATTTATAAGAAGAAATTCAGACTATTATAGAATCAAGCTTACCAGTCATACAATGAAACTTTGGCTAATAGTAAGTGTGCAAAGACTAAGAAAATAAAGAATGATGGTGTTAAAATAATGAATCTGGTTTCATGCTTGGGAGGTTGACCATGGAAATTCCTACAAGACAGTTGATGGAGTTATAAAGAGAAGAAAAGAGATGTATATATAGTTTCCTTTGATATCAAAGAATCTTGTAGTAGAGACCCTGGGAGATGATGTGGTGTATTTTAGAAAAGAAAAACAGTGTCTAATAGTTATATCGATGAGACTAAGGACACAACGAAGTAGTAACTGTGGGGAGAGAGTTTAAAATCTTATTAGTAAGGTTTTTTAACCCATTGGATTGGTAGTGGCAGCAATGGCGGCAGCAGCAGCAGAAAACAGGTGTAGAAGACAGTTGTCGATAGGCCCATCATTGCGGTCGACAGCGGATATGTGGATTCGCCAAACAGAGAGTTGAGTTAGACCGTCTGTCGACAGCCATTGGAGGCATGTCAATAACTGAGGCTCAGTCTGTCAATAGTTGTGGCTCAGTCTGTGAACAGACGTAGCTCAGGCTGTCGAAAGTGGCCCAACCCGAGAGTTGCGTTTGTGCAATCTGTCGACAGGTCTATCATGGTTGTCAACAGTCACGGGTTTCTGGCAGTTTTCTTATAGAATTTTGATTTTATTTCTGATCTGATTTCAGAGTTTTTTGTTTTCTTTTCTTCGTGGGCTCTCTTCCTATATAAAGAGGGGTATTGTTCCCATTTACTGTAACCTGAATAGATTGATTAATAAGATCTCTCCCCTTTTGCCCCGAGGACGTAGGTTATTATTGAACCCCATTAAATCTATGTTTCTCACTTTCTTTCTCGTTTATTTGTTCTTATTGTGATTGTGATTCTTAGCGACATACTCTGGTATTTGCACAAGACCTACGGCAGGTCCCAACAAGTGATACCAGAGCTTTCCAGGTTTCGTTGAGGAGTTCGTTCGGGTGGAGCAAATCGCTTTGGAAACTGGTCGATGGTTTCATTTGGAGGTAAAGATCCGATCTTTATCTATTTAGATTTGTTTTCACTAGTTGTTTCCGCGTTGCTTTGTTGGATTTGCTGTAGGAGAAGGCCGAGAATAGTTAACCCGCAGTAAAAACTGTGAATATTCATCAGTCAAAGATTGGTTTAGTGAAGTTTTACTGCATAAATAATTTCAGCATGTGAAGATGCAAGGTGATGGATGCACATCAAACCTCCAAGATGCTCTACTTTTGAGAGAGCCGAAGGAGACTTCTGAAAAAAGAATGGGACAAGATGAATAGGACGACGTGAGGTGTTATAAGATCTTCTTTAACACGAGATATCAAGTACCATGTGATGACCGAGACTTCAGCGAAGAGGATTTGGGAGATCCTAAAGGGCAAGTGATGTAATACAGGATCGCAATCATCTTCGAATACAAATAAAAAAGAAAACTAAGGTTTTACAAGAAATAAAATGAAAAGAGAGAATAGGGTTGGAGAAATAACTAGATAACTTTGGGCTTCGCACCCCTTACGCGGGCTTCACACCCCTTGCACCACAGGCTTCGCACCCAAAACTCAAGAGCACTCTCAAGAGAATTTTAACTGGAAAAAGTTTTTATTTAATCATTGTCTCCATATTCATTGAGTTGAGCCTCTTTATATAGGCTCTTACAAAGTGAACTTCTCGCATATAACCGATGTGGTACTAAAAGAAAGAAACAAAACACATCTCAAAATAAATTAAGGCATGGAAAGGTAACGGACAACTGGCGTGATGTCCTCATTAATTCCCCCGGGGTGGGAGAAACCCGACCCTGCCGAGTGAGGACTTTCCTTACGAAGCATATCAATCGGGCCAAGGTGGTGTCGTGGCAGCATCACTGGTACGCCGTGTTGATACCAGGGAGGCGGAGGTGGAGCTGGTCTCCGTGACGGGTCGGCTGTGAAAGATGGCAGCTCGATCAAAATATAGAGAGTAGACCAAGGCGCATCATCCCTGCTGAAGACGGAACTAATACCAGGATCCCATGGGCTATCCAACTCGTAAGCAATGGAAGCAATCCTCTTCAGAGCCTTATCGAAATCTTTAGGCCAAGCGCGCAACTTTCTCACAGCCTCAGAGCGACTCATAACTATCACCTTATTATCAACCGCAAATTCCTATAAAGTACTATATGGGTACGCAGTAAATTTGTGAGTATCATTGTAAATTGCTATCGGTCTAGTGATATCATCAATATATGCAACAGGAAAATGTAATGTAATAGGCTCAACTATCTCTTTCACGTCATCGCTGACACTATTAGACATGTGAATTTCATCAATAACCAGTGTGTCGGCACCAACTGCTGTGTCTATACTAACAGTCTTGGGAGGAACATGGACTTCCTCAATAACATTCAAAACATCAACTTCATCACTAGACACAATTCTAACATGTTGACTCTCTGAAGGACACTGATAATCATAATGTCCATATCCCTCACATTTATAACACTTAGCCTTAGCATTGACTAGCGTTTTGAAAGTCAAGTCCAACCTTAATGCAACATCAAAGGCCTCTTCAACATTGTCTAAGTCATAGGGGCCAGTAATCATAGCACGTTTTATATTAGATCGTAAACCCCAAACAAACCTAGTTACAGTCTCAGAATGGTGCTCTCTCACTTCACTACGATGGGTTAAGTCCTTAAATATAGTAATGTAATCATGAACAGACATATGACCCTGATGGAGGTTATGTAGCTGGTCTACGTAGAGGTCCCTATAATGCTGACTAGTCATAATGGCTCAAGCAAACAAGCAGATGCAGTGAAGAACCCTAGAGTCAGGTAAACTAAATGTATGCACTAAACGAACAAAATACTTAAAGTTCAAGTTCTAAATGCAAAGAAAAATGTATTCCTAAAATGATGAAAAGTGATAAATGCTGATGCAACCACTAGATCGAAACAAATAACATTTCAACTAACAAATTATAGCAATCCATATAGTAGTTGCAAGTAATCTAACAGTTAACGATTCAGGTCAAGTTAGGATATCACCTCGAGAATGGAGCAAATCAGACTCTAATCGGGACAGAAACAAGCTCTGGACTGTGGTGCGCTGATCTGCTGAGCTAAATCTGACAGACGACCGAAACTTGAACTAGAATATGAAGGCTATAGATGTGTAGTGTTACTCTCCACGAATCTGCTGCTTCGAAAACGGCTCGAATCGAGCTTGAAACGAACTCAGAATGAACGAATGTTGGGGCTTTTGGGGGACATGAACAGTAACCTGGAGGTTACTGTTCGCGTGAACAGTAAGGTTTTTCATTTTTTTTCTGTTCTGTTTTTTTCCTTCTGTTTTTTCTGTTTTCTGTTTTTTTTCTTTTTTCTGTTTTTCTGTTTTTTTCTTCTTTTTTTTGCAAACTAGATCTAAATCTAGATCTAACAATAATCGAATTTTTTTGCAAAGTAGATCTAGATCTAGAGATCCAGATCTAGATTTAGGATTTGGGGACGAGAAGAAATTCGAAGGGAATTGGGACCAAAGCTCTGATACCAAATTGATGTAATACAGGATCGCAATCACCTTCGAATACAAATAAAAAAGAAAACTAGGGTTTTACAAGAAATAAAATGAAAAGAGAGAATAGGGTTGGAGAAATAACTAGATAACTTTGGGCTTCGCACCCTTTACGCGGGCTTCACACCCCTTGCACTACGGGCTTCGCACCCAAAACTCAAGAGCACTCTCAAGAAAATTTTAACTGAAAAAAGTTTTTATTTAATCATTGTCTCCTTATTCATTGAGTTGAGCCTTTTTATATAGGCTCTTACAAAGTGAACTTCTCGGATATAACCGATGTGGTACTAAAAGAAGGAAACAAAACACATCTCAAAATAAACTAAGGCATGAAAAGGTAACGGACAACTGGCGTGATGTCCTCATCAGCAAGTACTTAACAAGAGCATAGAGAATTGCTTGCACTTGAATAGGAGGCTTTATCACTTTTAATTGGAAAAGATATCTCGATCGGTGAACATATGAATAACTACACGAAGCTTCTTGCGGACTTAACTAACGTGGATGAGGTGATTAAGTACGAGGATAAGGCGTTGATTTTTTTGAGTTCTTTTTATGACGAGGACTATGAGACCCTAATTCTCACCCTACAATGATAAATAATCCCTTAGTTGTAAGAAGTTTTTTCTGCTCTTATAAATCATGAATTAAGAAGAAAGGATAAAGAGTCTTCGAATAATACATCGGCAGAAGCGTTGACGGTAAGAGGCATGAGTTTCAGTCGAAAGGACAAAGGTGATCGTGAAAGATCAAAGTCTGGAGCCGATTTCAGAGATCTGAAGAAGAACCATTGTACCTTCTGTAAAGAGATAGGACACCGAAAGGTTGATTGTCCAAGATCAAGGATAAGAAAAAAGACGAAGCCCGAGGCAAATCTCGCATAGGTGGTCAGTACACAAGCTGACGGTACTTCACAGACAGATGGATCAAATTCAGACTCATCAGTATTCTCATTCTTAGTCACTACTCTTATTGTTGGCTACTCAGGTGATTCTCAGTGGATATTGGATACGGGTGCTACCTATCATGTGTGTCCCAGTAGAGATTTGTTTTCTAACTTCGAGAAGCTATATGATTGTTCTGTCATCATGGGTGATGATCGTCTGTACAACATGATAGGAATAGGTACAATCCTTATCAAGATGTTTGATGGGATGATGCGGAACTGAAAGAAGTAAGGTGTGTATCTCAATTGAAGAAAAATCTTCTCTATTGGTTTCTTGGAAGCATTGGGTTTAGAGATATCAGATAGAGATGGTGTTCTCAAGATGCTTAGAGGCTCGATGGTTTTGTTGAAGGGCGTCCGATGCAATAACCTCTATTACTTGAGGGATAATAAGGTTACAAGGCAAGTGGCGACTCTATTATTTCAGATAATGATTATACCTGGCTATGACAAATGAGGTTCGAACATCCAAGTGAAAAGTCTTTGCAAGCTCTTGCAAAGTAAGATTTATTGAAGGATGTCAAGACTTGCAAAGTGAAATTTTGTGAGCACTATCATCAGTAAGAAGATTAAGGTGAAATTCGGCACCGCGATTCATTGCACCGAAAGAATTCTTGACTATGTTCACACTAAAAGTTTGGGGACCTACTAAGACGATATCTATTAGAGGTAACCAACCACTACTTTGTATCCTTTATTTATGATTTCTCTAAGCGATGTTGGGTATATATCATGGACACAAAAGAACGTTCTAGAGTTGTTTGTATAGTGAAAAAGATTATGGAGAAGAATATGAGAAGGAAGATCAAAGTACTCTGTTCAGATAATGATGGTGAGTACACTAGTGATCTTTTCCATAACGATGTCGCGATGAGGGCATAGAAATACACTTCACAGTAAAAGAGCCACCACAACAGAATGGGGTGGTCGAAAGGATGAACATAACCTTACTGAAGAAGGTGCGTTGTGTGTTATCCAACACAGAATTATCGAAATCTTTTTTAGGCTGAGGCATTGGCTTATACTTGCCATCTCATTAACAGGTTGCCTTCGTCTGTGATAAAAGGTAAAACTTTTTTGAAAATTTGGTCAGAAAATGTTGCTCAAGAGTACGACTCGCTTTAGGTATTTGGTCGTCAGGTTTGTTACCATGTCAAAGAAGACAAGTTGGGTCCGAGATCGAGAAAATGTATGTTCATGTGTTTCAAGAAAGTGGTGAAAGGCTACAAAATTTGGGACCAAAGGATAAGAAGATCATCTTGAGCAGTGATGTCACATTCGACGAGGCTTCGATGGTGAAGCCTAGAGACTCTCAGCTGGTGAAGAGTGAAAAGACCAATAGGATATTGATTGTGGAAAAATAAAGAGTTTGGAAGGATGTTATCTGAGAGTGTAGTGTTCTCTTATTTCTCGCAATTCAATCGCAGTAGAAAGTGACTAAGCGGGTCGAATCCACATGGAGGAATGCGATGGAAACTTTTCAGTAGTGTTCTTCAAGTGATATCTTCTCGTGACATCGTCTCTGCTTAAGAAAAAAAGAGAAAAAAGAAAATTGTTTGTTTTTAACTTGAGAGTTAGATGGTTTTGGAAAACTAGGCTTTTGAAATTAAGTTTTTGAAAGAGAATTAAAAAGAAAAGAGATTTTTATTTTTAGAAAATATGCAAAAGATCGGAGCTTACTAATCATCTGACACACCACTAACTTACTAACTTTTAAGAGAATATTCTTTCACTTCAAATCAAGAAATTATCTTAGGGTTGCACAAGACATCAAGTAAGACATATAAAATAGTAAGAACTCCTACTTGCATCAAGATTTAACATTAGACTATCAAAACAATAAGAAAAATAACTGGAATTTAACATTATACTATCAAGGCCATCCAAGAATAGAATAAGAAAAACAATTGATACACAATCAAAATTTAATATTAAACTATCAAGGTAATTCAAGTATAGAATAAGAAAAATAGTTTACTAGTGTTTAGCAAATAATAAATTAATACACATCCTCATGCGCCATCAAGAATACTTGCATAATCACAAAACATACATATGATTCAATCCGGTTTTTAAACAAATAATTAGAAGCAGTGGTGTTTAGAGATTAGCAAGCTATGTAGAGATTTAGTTACACATAATTAAAGCAATGCAAAGCATGGTAGATGAAATAAAAAAACTGCATAATTAAAAAGAAAACAAGTAAATAACAAAAAAGATTGAGAAGAAGAGCTGAAAAATCTTGTATTAATCTTTCACATTCAGTTACAAAAGCTGCTTCCTTCTTAAAAAATAACTCTTGTTTTAAAACTTAGAAAACTAAAACTGAAATTTAAAAGAAAAAGAGAATTAAAGAAAACCCTAAACTTTAATCTCTGATTTTGAGATATTTTTTATGAGAGATTTCAGCTCTTTAAATAGGCCTCAGAGCAAATTATAATAAGATACATATTAAGAGTTTTAATTCTATCCCAATTCATGTGGGAATTTAATTCTGAATTGATCTGCAGCAAGTCGGTGTGTTGATTGCTAAATATGACTCATCATACGGCTGAATTGGATAGAGTAGTCAACATAAGAATTGTAACCCTTTAAGTTCTCTTTCTATAGCATCTTGGTTCATCGGATTTAAATTTCTGTAGCGAAGTTTATGATCAAAATACTAAAAGGTGTTCAGTCTGAATCTGAGTCTGAATTAATTTAGAATTTCGAATTTAACTAGGATTGCTTTAAACTCTGAGTTAAATGGGCTCTTTGGGCTTCTTTCTTCTCCTCTTATTTATAAAAGCTTGCACATTACTAAGCAAAAAAAATTAAATAGCACTATTTAATGAAAGATAAATATGAAAATATGATAATAAATATGCAAAATTAATATGTAATCAGATGTCACAGCAGATGAAGAATGATGTTACTCCACCATCTTCAGATAGCTCAGTATCATTCGAGATCACACCTGAGGTGACACAGAGTGATGATCAAATAGCTAGTGAGGATGATGATGAGTATGGACAGGTTATGGGTTATGTCCAAGATTCTATTACAATTGGAAGAACCCGAAGAAATTCACGTAAGTCCAGTTGGCTTACTATAAATATGATTGTGGCTTATGCTCTTCCGGTCATTGAGGAGGAGATCACATCTACATATAGGGAAACTAAAATCAGTTCAGAGTTCAAGATGTAGAAGGATGCCATGATGGAAGTGATGAACTTTCTTCACAAGAACGATACTTGGAAATTATCAGAATTGCCCTAAGGGAAGAAGACTATTGGTTGTAAGTGGGTGTTTGTGAAGAAACAAGGATCTCTGCATGGTGATATTGTACGCTACAAGGTCAGATTGGTAGGTAAAGGCTACGCGCAGTTAGAAAGCATTGACTACAACAAGTTATTCTCACCTATTGTAAAGCGCTTGTCGATTCGGATATTGTTGGTACTGATGGCACAGTATGAATTAGAGCTTGATCAGCTCGATGTAAAGCCGTCTTTCTCCATGGTGATCTTGATAAGGAGGTGTTTTTGTCTTAGCTTACGGGGTTCAGGACTGTAAAAAAAGAGAATATTATGTGCAAGTTGAAGAAATCTCTTTATGGGCTAAAACAATCGCCAAGGCAGTGGTACAAGCGTTCAGCTTCATGAGAGGAAAGAGATACACACGAAGTCATTATGACTCATGTGTTTATTACAATAAGCTATCGGGTGGAGAGTATATTTATCTACTATTGTATGTAAATAATGTGCTCATTGCTTCTAAGAGTAGATCCACTATTGATAAATTGAAGAAATAATTATCTTTCGAACTTGAGATGAAGGATCTTGGTGAAGCGAAGAAGGTGCTAGGCATGGAGATTGAGATAGACCCGAAAAGTGGCAAGGTTTGCTTGACACAAAAGGGGCATTGTAAAAGGTACTTCAGAAGTTCAACATAAATGGCTAAGTACATCATTGCCCCTCACTTCAAATTAAAAGGTACTATGTCTCCTACTACTATTAAAGAGCGTGAGTATATGCCTCATGTATCCTATACTGGCGCAGTTGGTAGTTTGATGTATGTGACGGTGTGTACAAGGCTTGATTTATCACAAGTTGTCTCGATGGTTAGCAGATATATGCACGATCCTGGTAGAGGTCATTGGAAGGCAGTGAAGTAAATTCTATTGTACATCAAAGGTATTATAGATGTTAGTTTGGTGTTCGAGAAGGATATTGCGGGTAAGCAATAGTGTATTGGATAATGTTGATTCCGATTACGCGGGAGACTTTGACAAGCGTCGGTCAACGACGGGTATGTATTCACATTGTCTCAAGCACCGTGAGTTGCATTCTATTCTAAGTCTATTGTCGCTTTGTCTACTACGGAGACCGAGTATATGGTCATGACAGAGGCTATGAAGGAGGCAATTTGAGTTCAGGGGTTGCCTGACGACTTGGGGATTGATTAGAATCTATTGAAGATCAATTGTGATAGCATGAGTGTTATCTATTTGGGAAAATCAGGTTTATCATGTCATGACGAAACACATCGATGTCAAGTTTCACTTTATTTGGGAGATTCTTGATGAGGGTGACATCGAGCTAAAGAAGATTCACACAAAGGAGAATCTTGTTTATATACTTACCAAGGTTATTTAGGGAGTAAACTTTGAAACATTGCAAGAAGTTACTCCACATCCTTCCAGTTGCCTGAGTTTGGTGGAGCTCGTTTGGATGAACTACGGATGACTTGATCTCTCAGGCAGGGGGTACGTAGGCAATCACATTAGTGCAACCCGTTGAGTTGACATGGTGCTTTGTTGTGTTTGGCTTAATTTGAGAAATCTTCACCGAGGTGAAGAATTGTGAGTAGAGTTTAAAATCTTGTTACTAGGGTTTTTTAACCCATTGGTTTGGTGGTGGCAGCAGCAGAAGACAGATGCAGAAGATCGCTGTCAGCAAGCATATCATTGTGGTTGACAGTGGATACGTGGATTGCCACCAGCAGAAGACAGATGCAGAAGATCGTTGTTAACAAGCTTATCATTGTGGTCGACAGCGCATACGTGGATACGCCAAACAGAGGGTTGAGTTAGATAGTCTGTCGACGGACATTGGAGGCCTGTCGACAGTTGTGGCTCAATCTGTCGACAGGTGCAACTCAGGCTGTCGACAGTGGTCCAACTCGAGAGTTGGGTCCATCATGGCTGTTGACGGTCACGGGTTTCTTGCAGTTTCCTAATAGAATTCTGATTTGTTTCTGATCCAATTTTAGAGTTGTTGGTTTTCTTTTCTTCGTGGGCTCTTTGCGTATATAAAGAGGGATATTGTCTCCGTTGATTGTAAACTGAATTGATTGATAAGATATTTCTCTCCTTCTGCCTCGAGGACGTAAGCAATTGCCAAACCTCATTAAATAAGTGTTTATCGCTTTCTTTCTCATTTATTTGTTCTTGTTGTGATTGTTATTATTCTGTGACATACTATGGTGTTTGCACAAGGCATCCGGCAGGTCCCCCATTGTAACTAGCATAAGAATACTTGTCCCCTCTAAGGGATTGATTGCTTTTAATTTCTTATCGCTTTGCATCAGCTATGGTTGAAGGTATCAGATCAGGATGAAAGCCCCATGCTCCATGTTGATTCTGATCATATTGTATTATTTGATGAGAAGAGAAAAAAGATATTTGTGAAAGTAGAAAGGTGGGAAACTTTTAGAATGTAAAAGAGTTACAATTAGTATGAAAAACTGAATATATAGAATATAGCTTTAGGAATACTAGGAGAAGAAATGAGGTATAGTTCACATATGTTCAAGAATACCTGGAGTGACTATTTTCGCTGCTGAGGACAAGTATTTGTGATGATGCTGAGATTGAGAATGTTCTCGTAAAAAAAGTGGGACGGTCGGAGTGGAGAAGTGCTTTTGGTGGTATTATGTGATTGTATAATACTCATGAAATTGTTAGAAAACAAATTTATGAAACCATCCATGCTTTTTAGGTCAAAATGTTGGGAAATTAAGAAACAATGTACACTAGTCATTATAATGTAAGTTTGAGAGTGTTGTGGTTTGTATGGATATATGCTAGTCACTGCGATGCCTACCTGTCTAAATTTTTTGGCTCCACCCTAGTGCACCTTCACCAGTTACCAAGATGTATCACATTCATACATGCTGCTGTCCCATTCTCTCCTAGGTATTGATGTTGACTTAGATAATGGTTCAGTGCCACCCTATTGTTAACCTAAGTGGGGTCCCCTTGCCTGTCCAAGTGACCTTTGTTTTTATAACTCACTCCTGACCCAACTTTGTGGCTTTTCTTATTGTCATTTTGTTCATCTTATTGTTATAAACCTCGGTCTCATGAGAAAAGGAGTGTATACCTCATCTATATAGCTCAAGTACTCTTGGTTAGGAAAATCATGACTCATTATTGCATAGAAATCTTCAAGTGAAGTCTTCAATAATTCCCGTCATGAATGTATTTCAAGCACCACATAATATCGTTGGATCTACTGTTTTTTATTCACTGGAGGCTGTGACAGCTTTGCTTCTTATCCGACTGGATTCTATCTAAATGGACATTATATTAGGATTTATTTCATAGTTTGAGCTTCACTTTATAAGCGACCCATCAATCTAATCATCACACAAACCTTTTTATCTGAGTATGGAGCATTTTCATTTTTGTATATTGATGTATGTATATAGGCAGAGATATCTTGTTCTGCGTGCATGTTAGTGTACTTCCATTAATTATGATATACAATCCAAAAGATGTTGTGATTATATATTTGTTCCAGTTCATTTTTGTTCAATAAGCAACTTGCAATTTGTTTCGTAACATGCAGAGTTCTAGACAACCAAGGTTTGAGGGGTTTCTTGCCAAATGAGATATCTATACTGCGTCATTTACATAGCATGTGAGTCGTCAAGTTTCTTTGAACAGACTGCTGATCACATTATTCTATTGTTATTTAGCATAAATGATACTCGTAACACTTCTCCACTTATCGAACAGAAACTTGAGCGGGAACAGCTTACAAGGGCCAATTCCATACTCTCTTGGCTCTATAGCTGGGTTGGAAGCACTGTGAGTACATTCATTAGATTGCTATCCTTGTTGCTTATCTAATCTTTTTTTTTTGTGTGTCTTTGTCGTCTTCCCATTTTGAGCATAAATGTTGTCAGTTTTGTAACTTGAAGTGTTCATTTTTTTTTATTGTAAAGGTGGGAACTCCCAACCCTCCCCTTTCGTGGAGGAGGTATTTCCACTGTTTACTCACCAACTTGTCCCCAGCTAGTTGGCAACTTAGAGTTGGTCTTTTATATTGTTATTGACATGCATAATTTGTTGAGTTCTTTTTAAAATTCTTATTCATGATCTCCTACTGAGCCTGTTTATTCTCACATGCACAATGGGCGTAGAATTCCTATATTTCCTGCACAGGTTCTTTGCCCTATTTTGCAAGCTCTGGACTACAAACTTTTTAGTAATGCATAATGATGTGATTGCCATCAAGCTAAACAGCTGCTAAAAATGTTTATTTTTTCTCTTCATTTTGAATTTGACCTCTTTTTCAGTTAGCATATAGAATATACTTAATAACTCTCAAGAGTTCTGCTCTTATTCATTCTGAATATACTTTTAAAACATGTAGTTAAGTATAAAACAGTTGTTCGCATATTTAATTCACTTCAGTGCTGTTCGTGTTCTCAGAACCTTCTCTTATGAATTTAGAGTGTCAATGAAGTATTTTATCTTTTTTCTATTGACAGAAGGACATGTTGTTTCTGCCCTCGTGTTCATCTATGTGATTCTCTCTATCATAAATCTGATGTAAATAGATAAATGACGGGTGCTTGAAATTGTAAGCAGATAGAGACTTAACAATTACTTCGTCTTTTTTTTGGGGGCCAAACCAAAAATTTTCAATTGCAAAATTTATAAGCTTGACCATTTAGAATTAACAATTACTTTATATGGCATGGCTACTGATGAAAAAGTGAAATTGAAGTTATGTAGATCTAGAACTTGTTTTCCTGTCAGATCTTGTGCTTCTATCTACCCTAGTTTCACTCCCTCTTCAAATTAACCCCCCACATATGAAGTTGAAGGATCAGACCACCTAATGCTGAATATTGATTTCTTGGAGTTGAATGCTTGAATTTGTTGCGGAAAGACTGCTTTTGAAGTTCACTATTATCTTGATTCGTACTTTTGTTCTTCCCTTGCTTGACTCTCGATTCCTGCTTTTGCAACGAAACAAACATCTGCTATTGTAGTGGTCTATAAAAAAAATATAAAAGAGAAACTGGGACAACTTTCCCTACTTGTCAGCTGTAGCAACTAGAGAGTGATAATAGTAATAACAGCTAACACGTTTTTTTCTTTCCTTCCTTTTTGTTGTCCTGCTGTCCTTGGAAAAAAGAAACCGGAGCAAGTTAAGAAGTGTTTAAAAGAGGGACCAACAGTAGTTTTCCTAATGGGTGAGAACCATTGTCTGACAATGGTGATAAAATATTATAACTATACTGATGTCAACCAAGCTCTAGAAGCTTCAGTTTGATTCTGTCTCCACTTTCTTTCTGCGATGTTATTTTGTTAAAATTATGCAGTCATCAACGTCACTAGTAGTAAAGTAGATAGTGATGGCAGCTTGGCCATGCCATAGAGCTTTTAAGATCTATAAGCACAGATTATCTCCACATCCCCCGTGTTTTTTATTTGATGCTGCTTCTTTAGGTTGAAGTATTATTCACTAAGCTAGCTGCAGAACTCTTTTCTGAATCGTGGTGACCTGGCTGGATTTACCTGTCAGGTCCAACTGTAAACTAGTTAGAGGTATGGACTTGCTGCATATGTATGCTTTTGTATTAACAAATTAAAAATACAGTGAGTCTAAATGGAGCCATTTTTATTTTAGAAAAAGGACAAAAAAACAATTATTAGCATGTAATCTTTTTATTAATTATAGGCATTCGTCAAGTGTTATATGCAAGTGACTGACTGTTTTTAATTTCTTTGTAGAGATCTATCTTACAACCAGCTCAATGGTTCAATTCCCGGAAGCCTTGGCCAGTTAACATCATTAAAAATATTGTAAGAGAATTTGCTTGAAAATTGGATCATTCCTATGTTTATTGCGCAGGCAAACTTCTAATGAGCTCTTTTGCAGGAATCTCAATGGAAACTCTCTATCCGGAAGAGTTCCAGCCAACCTTGGGGAAGGCCTCTCCATGGAGCTAGTTTCAAGTAAGTCATCGTTATGACAGTTGTTATTGTTTCTGCCTAGTCAAAAACTAATATGCAGCATCATATGTAAGTCATTGTATATACATTGTTTGCACTCATGCGCAAGCATGCACGGACATATTAATGAACGTACATGTGTGTAATGGTGTACGTGCATGTAGATAGAGTTAGCAAGAGAAATATCTCCACACACAAAACCAACTGTAAATTAAGCTTGGTAAATTTTGGGTATTTATTTCCCATGAGATCAGCTTCTTCGCTCATTGCATAAAGAAGATTCTCACCTGACTAGCTTCGACAAAATTATGTAGAAACCCATGATTCATCAACAATCAGTTTATGTGCATGTTTTTAGTTGCTACTTCCGAATCATAAGCATGTAAAATCTGTGAAGGGCCACTCATTGCTTAAATTATACATTGAGCTTACTTATTGTGCTGCAGTCATGAGAGGCATGAATATGACTATGATTTACGGCTAGGTGATCGATTTCCTTAGAGTTTAGCTGATCATTTTTTGGCTCGACGGGTGAACTAATTTGGAAAGCAGATAGTGGACACAAAAGTGCTCAACTCAAATTTGTTATTATTCCCACAGTTTCTTCTCTTTTGATGATGGCAACTTTCTTCAACATGATTTTGATATTTAACATGGCAAGTGCAGCTTTACTGGTAATGCCGGTTTATGCGGCATTCCTGGATTACCTTCATGTGGGCCCCACCTCTCTGTCGCTGCTAAGATTTGCATTGCATTTGGTGCTTTGATTGCATTTCTGCTACTGCTGGTTTGCATGGGATGCTGGTGGAAGAGAAGGCAGAACATCCTTCGAGGCCAGAAGATTGCTGCATGTAAGAAACAATTGCTTGTTTTTCCTAGTCCTTCCTCTAAAGGAAAGGAGTGATGAACATATGTTTTTCTCTGTGTGTGTGTGTGTGTGTGTGTGTGTGAGAGAGAGAGAGAGAGAGAGAGAGAGAGAGAGAGAGAGAGATAATAATATCATCTGATTAAAATTCAAAATATTTTGCATCTCTGCAGCAAGGGAGGCTCCATATGCTAAGGCAAGGACCCACTTCGTGAGGGATGTGCAGATGACCAAACCCCATCGTGTTCATGATCATTCTCGGAATCCTATTGAGGGTAGACCTCATCTGCTTCCTTGATCGGCCAGCTCGTTGTTCATGTTGCCTTTTTTACCTGTATCCAGTTTAAATTTTTTGGTTGGTTTTGGTGGGAATCGTTATAGCTGAAAGATTTATCATGTTCTTGCTGTAATCTTTTGATGTAATTTTTCTTTCCTTTCTTTTTTCCTTCTTTAGGGGTTTTGAATCTATATAGAGGTTGATAGAAATACGTTGATAACTTGCTTAGGATTTGGTTACGAGAAGATAACAGCAGAATCTTGGCAATAAAAAGTGTACATAATGTATCTTTTTTTTCTTTTCTTTTCTTTTTTTTTTTTAATCTTTTTGTTTAAAGAAAATAACAGTGATTATTTATATTTCTTCTCCCTCTCAAACATGGACTAATATTTGCATTTTTCTGATTTCTCATTGAAGTCTCTCTTATTATTATTGTTTTATTTTTCCGATTTATGAAAGATTCAGGTAATTGTTAGACCCTGTGGCATCTGACTTGAGTTTGTTTGAAGATCTTACAAGGATTGCTATCGTTAAACTTTTGCTGGAGATTTGCTCCTAAAGATTTGACATTTATCCCTCTAAAAAGGATCATGAAACTAGAATAGTTTGGATTTGGATGGAAATGAATTGGCTTTGATTATCCAAATCTTCATGAACAGAATTGATCACAAGAAACTTGATTAAAATAAATCGTATACTCGTTTGCATATATATATATATATATATATATATATATATATATATATATATATATATATATATATATATATATATATTACATTCAATTTTCAGCACATCATGATTTCAGAGTTTCATGTGGCAATCAGTGATTTAGAAGATTTGTAATATGTTGAATGTCATAAATTATTTAAATGATGCGCATGTGTTGCACTTTAAGAATAAATTTTTTTTACCAACAAATGACGAAGAGAATTTCGCATGTAAGCATGTAGCAACATATCTCATATGATAATCCTATCAAAGACATAATTAATTAGTTTTAGAAAAGATGTACAAATGCATAAATATGGACCGTTTTCAATGGTAGTTCTACGGTTCGATACTTCCATGCAGTTTATTTTTCATAAAATAGATATGTATGCTTACTATTATGTATTGATTACTTTCCAAAATTACATATGTCATACAACATTTTCACATTTATTCAATATTAAATTTTGTTAATAACACATCTCTTGTATGTCCCTAGGTTCATGGTGTGAAATGAAGAAGAAGCCCAAAAATCTCATTTATTTGGTAATTTAAAGCCTACAAATATAGCCATTAATTTGGAAAGCTAGATCTGCTAAAACAGGTTGCATAAAATCAGAAATCAGGAGCAGAAACCAGCAGAGGGACAAGCTAACAGTCTGCGCGGCATGCGCAGCCCCAGAAGGGTCGCGGATACGCGGCAAAAACTGTGTTTTCGCGGCCTTTTGGTGGGGCCACGTGTCGAGTTTCGACTAGTGGCCCCTTGATGTTTCCCCCATGCCCCCTTAGCCTATAAATACCCTAGGTTTTTTAGAACAGAGAGGAGAAGAGTTTTGCAAGGAGTTTTGAGGGTAGTTTTTGTTAGACTTATTAGTTTTAAAGTCTAATTTATTTTGGGCCTAATCAAGTCAATTGGATATTTGCACCCGCCTACTTAACCTATATTGTTTGACCCAATAAAGAATTGATCAAACCTAAATGGTTTGGGTCTAGACACGTTTTCAATTACACTTAGCCATGAGTGTATTTAAATTAGAATGTGGGACTCATCTACACGTGTGGAACTCGTGTTATAAATCAAGAGCCTAGATCTATGATGAGTTGAACTAGGGTTTCTTGATGCTATATATATCATGAGTAGGGTTCCCTCTCCACCAACAAGAATAATCATCTCTCTTGGAGGCCTCTCATCTCCTCTAAGAATAAATAAGAGAACTTGGTGGCTGGAGAGAAGAATCCTCTCCCTCAACTCCGGCGTCCTCGAGATCGTGCAACCTTCGGCATCCTCTTCGTGTTCATGATGGAATCAGGTATGCCTAAAACCCTCCTTCCCTTTGATCATGATAAAGAGGCTTACAGTATATATGTAGATCTTGTACGGAATAAATTTAGATCTAACAATTGGTATCAGAACCTTGATGTGTGGTAATCGGCCCAAAGGAAGGTTGTCACACTATTGGCCCATATTGCATTACCCTCATCAACTAGTCCGATGGCGGAACAAGAATATAGATGCATAAATTTGTGTGGCCCATGCGTGTGGCAATTGGCCCAAAGGAAGGTTGTCATTATGGCCGGGTCATTACATATATTATATGGCCAATATAGATTACTTAAACTTTAGGACCAATCCTATAAAGTGACAGTCGGCCCAAAGGAAGGCTGTTCTCTTACATAGGACCTAGACTTTAGGATATTTATATTGGGTCAGTACAGTGTTGGCATATAGAGACACAACTTGTTCTGAAAGTTTAACCGGCAGCTCTATCGGTTAAACTTGTTGCATTTTCTGAAATTCATTTTTTATGGCTATTACAGTAGAATTTTATTAAATGCAATGTTTATGTTAAACTGATGAGAAATTGTATACTTATGTAGTATAAATTGAAAGGTACAAACTTTAAGAAGTGGTAAGACCACGTAAATGATCGTTCTTGAATTCATGCACCTAGAGTACACCTTAAAGATTGATGGATCTCTACTATCACTAATAAAAGTTCAGTAAAGAAAAGGTCAATTATGGTAAGTGGGAGAGATCTTACAAGAGGTGTCTAATGGTCATAAAGTACACTATTCCTATAACTATTAGAAGTGCTATGCCCGATAAAGTCAGTGCTCACTTAGCATCCAGGGTAAACTTCTAATAAGAAAAGGAAAGTGAAACTAAAGGGAGGAACATAAACATCACTACAGTGGCTGATCCTAAGTGGCAAAAGTGCAGAAAAATAGCCTAAGGTCATTGCATACTTTTTCTGTAAGAAAGTAAGCCACCTCAAGTAGGAATGCATAAAGTATCAGAAATGGCTATTTAGCAGGTATATCTCATATTTATGTTTGTTCTGAGATTAATTTAGCTTTAGTGCCACTTTATAAATTATGAATAGATAATTCACATAAGCAATTCAATGCGGAACTTCCACACCCAAAGGAGGCCCAGCCCAGCTGAGCGATACGTATACATGGGTGATGGAAATAAAGTTGCAATTAAAGCTATTGGAGTTTGTAGGCTTAAATTAGATTCTATTTTTTTGGTTTTAGATTTGGATGAGACTTTATATGTACCGTCCTTTTAGGCGGAATCATATTTCAATTTCATTTGTTAGACAGATCTAGTTTTACTGTCACTCTTGATAATGAAATGCTTAGTCTACTTTTCAAATCTAAAGTTGTTGGTACTAGAATTCTGATTGATGGCTATATAAATTAAACTTCATGCTTTATATAATGAGTCTCTATATGTGAACGACATAGGCACTAAGCGAAAATTAATTAAAGAAACATTAGAACGTTTGGTACTAGACGAAGTTCAGGTGTCTTAATTTGGTGTATACAGACATTTGTGGTACATTCCCTACAGCTTCTTGGAATGGTCATGAATATTTCATCACTTTTACAGACAATTACTCTCGTTATAGGTACCTACACTTGTTCCATAAGAAATCTCAATCATTGGACATGTTTAAAGCCGTTAGATTTGATCATGGTGGTGAGTACTATGACAGATATGACGAATCAGGTAAATGTCCAGAATCATTTGTTAATTTCTAAAAGAGTGGTATTGTCGCTTAGTATACCATATCAGGGACACCTCGTCAAAATGGTATTACTGAGAGATAAAATCACACATTAAAGGATATGGTTGGGAGTATGATAGCTCACACCACTCTACCAAAGTCATTATATATTGAAGCCTTAAAAATGATTGTCACCTCCTTAATAGAATACTTAGCAAAACAGTAACTAAAACCCCGTATGAGTTACGGACTGGGAAATCTCTCAGTATTAGGCATCTATATGTTTGGGGTTGTCCAGTGGAAGCTCGGTCATATATACCATATGAGAAGAAGTTGGACTCAAGGACAGTTAGCTGTTTATTCGTAGGGTATTCTGAGAGGTATAAAGGCTTTAAGTTTTATTGTCCCTCCACTAAGAACGTAAAGACGGATTGCTAAATTTTTTTTTGAGAATATTCAGAACAGTGGGAGTCAACTACATAAAGATTTCATATTTAAGAAAGGACATATTGTTATACCCATGACAATTGTTCCAAATAATAAAGTAGTTGTTCGACTTTAAGATGAAAATACAGTTGCATCCTTACAAGATACATATACAGTTCATCCTGAAGTAGATCATATTGGTAAGGTAGAAACTGAAAATTCTCAACCACAAGTGCCTAGGAGATCAACTAGAGAGAGGAGATCAGTCATTGTAAATGACTGTATATAGTTTATCTCCAATAGCATGAGTTTGATATAAGGCTAGAGGATGACCCCGCATTCTTAAATGAGGTCAAACTCAACATTCACTCCAATAAGTGGTCAAATGCCATGAAAGATGAGTTAAAATCCATAAAGGACAATGATGTTTGGGATTTAGTAAGAGTTGCCTAAAGGAAAGAAACCGATTGGTTGTAAATGAGTATTCAAAACCAAGCGGGATTCGAAAGGTAATGTCAAAAGGTATAAGGCACATCTTGTCACAAAGGGATTCACTCAAAGAAAGGGCAATGATTATAAGGAGACTTTCTCCCTAATTTTCATGAAGCATTCTTTTAAGATTATTATGGCACTCATGGTTCGCTTTGACCTGGAGTTATACCAAATGGATGTTAAGATTGTCTTTCTTAATGGTAGCATTAAGAAGGAAATCTATATGATGCAACCATAAAGTTTTAAAATGAAAGTTTCATAATATTTGGTTTGCAAATAAAGAAATTCATTTATGGTTTAAAGCAAGCATCCCGTCAATAGTATTTGAAATTTGATCAAGTAATATCCGTTTTTTGATTTTAAGGAAAATATAGTTGATCAATGTATTCACCATAAATTTAAAGAGAGTAGACTTATATGTATTGTGCTATATGTGGATGATATTCTATTAACAAGAAACGATATAGATCTTCTACTTGAGACCAAGAGTTTTCTCTCAAAGAATTTTGAGATGAAAGACCTTGGAGACGCTTCTTTTGTGATAGGCATCCAGATTCAACGTGACAGGACACGTGGAATATTAGGTTTATCACAAAAGGCCTATATCGATAAAGTGCTAGATAGATATGGCATGAAGAATTGCTCTTTGGGTGATGCGCCTGTCACTAAGGGAGATAAGTTAAGTCTACTCTAATGTCCCAAGAATGATTTACGGAAAGAGCAAATGAAAGACATTCCATATGCATTGGCGGTTGGATGTCTAATGTGTGCTCAAGTTTGTACCCATACAGAATAGCATATACCATTGAGAAACTTGACAGAAACTTGATCAATCATGGGATTGATCTCTGGAAGACTGTCAAGAAGGTAATGCGATATCAATAGAAGACTACATGAAATCTGATCAGTTGCAGCTGATCAGATACACAGATTCAGATTATGCTGTATGTATCGACAATAGGAAGTCCACTTCATGTTATATTTTCCTTATTGTAGGAAGATGGTGGATTTAGTCGAGAGGCCATTACAGCTACGCTGTGATAATAAAAGCTATAAAGCTCTACTATAATAGTGACAAGAGTTCAGTAAAGTCGAAGCATATCGACATCAAGTTTCTTGTCATCAATGATAAAGTTTGGAATCATATTTTGTCTGTTGATAGTGATGACACTATTCTTAACATTACAGATTCACTCATTAAAGGACTTTCACCTAAAGTATTCTTAAGAGCATATTGCTCATATGGGGATGACTAGTCATTATGATATCCTGATTTTGTGGGAGTGGATAATTTTATGTAACAGACATTATTTCTAAGTGCACTTTATGGATATTTGTTGATTCTGATAAATAAATTTATAACTGCTTTTCTTAAAGTTTACTTTTGCGCATTTGAGTTTGTTGAATTAGCAGTTGACTCGTTGGAGTCATAAAGTTAGACTCGTTGGAGTCATAAGGCTAGACTCGTTGGAGTCATAAAGTGGAAACCAGTTGGAATTGTACCTTATTTGATCAGAGGACATTTCCATGCCACACGTCCACATTTGATCTATGTCGTTAGGGGTTCTGAAACTTGTGATGTGGAAGGTCCTACCTCGATTATACAGAAGGTAACGATCGCCATGTTCGGTGGCAGGACTCTTAATGGACCAGATTGTTTTGAAACGTGGTTTGTCGGCGGTTAAAGTATTGACGTCATAAAGTTATGCATAATATCTATTCAGTATGACTTGCTTGGCCCAAGTGGGAGATTGTTAGACTTATTAGTTTTAAAGTCTAATTTATTTTGGGCCTAATCAAGTCAATTGGATATTTGCACCCGCCTACTTAACCTATGTTGTTTGACCCAATAAAGAATTGATCAAACCTAAATGGTTTGGGTCTAGACACGTTTTCAATTACACTTAGTCATGAGTGTATTTAAATTAGAATGTGGGACTCATCTACACGTGTGGAACTCGTGTTATAAATCAAGGGCCTAGATCTATGATGAGTTGAACTAGGGTTTCTTGATGCTATATATATCATGAGTAGGGTTCCCTCTCCACCTAGGGGTGAGCAGAGTTCGGTTATAACCGAAATAACCGACTAAAAACCGAAACCCGAACCCGAACCGAACCGAACCGCTCTAGTTCGGTTCGGTTTCGGTTTTGTGTTTCAAAAACCGAACTCGACCGAACCGAACCGAATCTCTTACCCTATATATCACCCCACCCAAATTCAATTTAGTGAATCATATAGTTCATAACAAAAATTGGTGAAAACTTATCTCATTACTTCTAGCAATACCATCTTTTTTATGTTGAATATGTGAAAGTTATGTTAAGTACACCATCACAATTAAGAATAATATTTATATTAATATAGTTCCTTTTTTTTCATTCTTGCCATTAAAAGTTAATAATAATTATGTGAGTTTTGATATAAGAGCCCAAATATAGCGTAAAAGTTTTAGAATATGAAATTTTTAATTCACATTAAGGTTAGGGTCTTTTTCTTATTTTTAATTTGGGTATTGAATATTTGAGATTAGAATATTAAAGGATGATAATATAATGGTGATTAAAAAATGTAAGAAATGATGGAAAAATATTGGCCTAACCGAAAAAACCGAAAAACCGAACCGAACTTAGTCGGTTCGGTTCGGTTCGGTTACTAAGTCTAATCGGTTCGGTTCGGTTTTGCAAAAATTAGCAAAAACCGAACCGAACCGACCGATGCTCACCCCTATCTCCACCAACAAGAATAATCATCTCTCTTGGAGGCCTCTCATCTCCTCTAAGAATAAATAAGAGAACTTGGTGGCTGGAGAGAAGAATCCTCTCCCTCAACTCCGGCGTCCTCGAGATCGTGCAACCTTCGGCACCCTCTTCGTGTTCATGATGGAATCAGGTATGCCTAAAACCCTCCTTCCCTTTGATCATGATAAAGAGGCTTACAGTATATATGTAGATCTTGTACGGAATAAATTTAGATCTAACAGTTTTGGGTAATTTCCTTTCATTAGTTTAGGTTAGTTCTTCTTCTTCTTCCTCTTTTATATTTTTCATTTCTTATGGATCTTATAAAAGGGAAGAGAATAGTACATAAGATGAAAGTAAGAGTTCTTGTAATAGGGAAGGTGACAATTTATGAAGGTTCTCTATTTATCTCTCCTTATTTTCTTCTCTCTAACTCTTTTTACATGCTTAGCTAATTTTTCTCATGACAACTAACTACTAACCACTAATTTTCTTACTCCTTACTTGATAATCCATATTAATCTAATAGCCTCTTGGCCTTACTCTTGCAAGAGCCGTTGATGGCTCATGATGATGGATTCTAACACTCTAACATCATAACTCTCTAATAAGCTAACATTACTTTATTTCATACTTGCTCTTATTTAGTTTTAATGGTTTAAGTGTAACTTGCACTTGTTTATTGAGTTTGAATGTGATGAGTTATCTTATGGATCATGTTTTGAAACGCTCTTGAACCAAAAACTAGTGATGGCCAAGCATACATGTGAGGCACCTATCACTAAGAAGTTAGCATGGTTAGTGGAGTCATTAGTAGTTAGTAGTCATGAGTTTTCTTTCCTTTTTACTTTGTTTTAGAAATAATTTCAAAAACCACAAATATCTTCTCTTCAATATTTTTATCTTTGTTTTCATCGTATACTTCTCTTTTCATTTTTTGTTTTGTTTTCTTTTCATTCTTTAAAACATAGAAGACCGTTAACACACACGTGAACATACCGGTAAAGTTTATATCGCTTTCTGTCTCCGTGGTTTCGACCCGTTTAACCTCTATGCTATAATGGAAGTATCGAGGAAGCCAAAGCGCACACACTTCAATTTCTTATTTCAAAACAATACTTTTTGTGCACGGTATTCCCTCGATCAAGTATATATATATATAACTATTGTCAAATGCAATAACATACCATGCGTTAAAACCCAAGAGGGATCAATACGAGAAAGAGAGATATTTAATAGCGAGAATATGTTAGATACTTATGATTTTTTTTTGACAATATTCAAAAATTCTTTTAAAAATGTTATGTTTATATAAACTAAGATCAAAAGTCGCAAAATAACAATGGTCGTATTAAGAGAGAACATATTTGAAACTCTCTGGGGTAGTGAAAAAAGACGCGATATGCTTAATAGATGTTTGTTTGTTAATTAGATTTGACAGCCATGTTTCCGTTAAACTTTGAAACTCTATTTACAAAATAATCAAGAATATACGAATATCAGTTATCTTATAATTCTTGATTCCATGCTGTCTGTGCATGCGAATACGTGTGCATGAACGCCTTTAATTTTCAGTTACAACTCAAGGTCGGTACATCTATTTTCAAGTTATTATCTAGAAAAGAGGACAAGTGTGTGCATCTTGAATCCCAACTTTTCTCGATAAAAACATTGATCCTTTCTAGGAGTATTGTAATATCCCTCAGTTAATAATACTGTATTTCTATTTTGTACTCAATTTTTATTAATTATTATTAAGTGTTAATATTATATTCTTTATTTATTTTTATGAGTATTAGTGGTAGTAGTCATTGTTAATCATATTTGTGTTAGTATTACTTATTTATTTTGATATCAGTGTTAATATTAGTATTGTTCATAATGTTGTGTTTTCCTTGGTTAGCCTATTTCCTTTCCCTTGGTCCGCACCCATTCCTATTTCATTGATTCCTAAAACCGTTATATCACCCGAACTCATTAACCCGTTAATCTTTTGATCGCTAGACCCTTTAGTCCCAAACCCATATCCAATAACAATTCCAACCCATTCCCCATGATCCAAAACCTGTTAACCCATAATCCCAAATCCTAACAACCAAATCCGAATCAAATCCAAATCCTAACTAAATTCCTAGAATCCTAACTACTTGATCTAAATCCCAGCTAATCCCTCCATCTCCCAAAAGACAGCAGCCGCAACACACATCTTCCCCTCTCCATCCTCTCTTGCTGCACTCCACCACAGCCACCACCGCATCCATCCATGGTTGCATAGCACAGCCCGAACTCCCCTTTTGATGGCCGGATCTCCTCCACCCCTTGGCCGAGCAGCACCTCCTCGCCATGGCAGCTACCCTTAGAGCCCCGCCTCCTCTCTACTGCTGCCGCGCCCCTCCACCTGCAGCCTGGCGCACACAACAGCCCCAGCTGCTCCCTCTCTCCAGCCCTGCCGCACCCCTACTCGGCCTACCCTACATCCTCTCCACCCCCCTTGCCACAACAGCCCCTCCCTGGCCGCAACCAGCAGCACAGCAGGCCGACAGTGCCCTCCAGCAGCCGGATCTCCTCCCCGGCGCGCCCCAACAGCCTCAGCAGGTCCCCAACGCCCCAGGCTGCCTCCTCCCAGATCTGCTGGCCACGCGCAGCTGCTCCCCCTCTCACCTTGGTGCGCCATCAGCCCCCAACGATCGATCTAGCAGCAGCACACCAGCACCAGTCTCCAGCAGTCCGTCGTTGAGGCCGTCGACTCCTCCGTCGAGCCACCGCCGTTGTTCGTGAGATCCACCGTCGTCACAGAACATCCCCTTTATGAGTGTCTCTCTCACTCTCTCTTTATTTAATTAAGTGTTTGAAGATATGTTTATATGTGTGATATAAATTAATGTGTAGTGCGCACAGATTACTTGATTATAGGTATTACTTGATTATATGTGTATAAGTTATTATGTGTGCACGCATGTAGTGCAGGAACCTGTATGCCTTGATGTGTGCAAGGGTGAAGCATGAGTACATTTAATAGTACGTGGGAATAGGTGTTGGTGTACCTCAGATAATAAGTGCACAGGCAGAGGTATTAGTCGACTTGCACCCTATATTAGTCGACTAATACCCCTGTTAGTCAACTTGCCAAGCCCTCTAGTCGACTTGGTTACCACCCAGACAAGTTGTGCACTCCCTGTTTATTGGATGTAGGCAGTATAGTCGACTTTCTCATATTGTTAGTCGACTAATACCTTTATTAGTCGACTTGCTATAGTCCTATAGTCGACTAAGTCTCCCTCTAGAATAGTTGACTCTCTGTTTGTGGACTGTAGGCAGTATAGTCGACTTGCATTTACTATAGTCGACTAGTACTCCTATACTAGTCGACTTATCATAGCCTTAGTCGACTAGTTGCTGTTCTGGAAGTTGGGTAGCCTCTGTTGCTGATCATTACTTATATCAGTCGACTTGCCCTTCTTATTAGTCGACTTACAGGTAGTATAGTCGACTTGCCCACATTGTTAGTCGACTAACCCCACTTCCCTAGTCGACTTACTCCACCCCTAGTCGACTAATTCTAGCATGACTGTTGTTTCTGGCTTTCTTCTGGACTTGATGTTTCGACACCATGATATTAGTGTTCTTGATAGCTTTTACTAGTTGTTTAATATCTTAGATTCGGAGTTGGTTGCTAGAAGTGTTGGACATGATTTGGGTTGATCTTGGTTGTAGTTGGATGAACATGAGTTTGAGGAATATGTGTTGATTGAATTGACTGACTTGATAGATCTTAGAAACATGTATCTGATACAACCTTAATTGAAGTGAGAATTGTGAAGTTACTGGGAAATGATTGTTTGACCGTAACACCTTATACAGTTTTATTGTTCATCGTATACACGGTTACTGTTACTGTTCACTGTTACTGATATTGTTCACCGTGTATACGATTACTGATTGACTATCATTGTACTGATATTGTTACTGTCACTGTATCGTCCCAGCAATGGAAATGGCATAGATATTGATTGTTATTAATGATACTAACTGACTGTACACCTGACACCTTTTACGGGACCTTGGCACGACTATAACACTGTTACCTGACATCTAGTACTCCTGTACCTCCTGTACTCATGTCCCCTGCACTGTTACCTTGTTAATAGCACAGTCAGACCGGCGTCCAGCGGACCATGCCGCCTGGTGTCGGGATGACGAGGATGTATCCCACAATCGTGCTAGCATCCGGTGGATTCTGAATGGAACTAAGTGCCACACGGAACAAAGTGCCACACCACACACACGTGGTGGGGGCCACCTCTTGAATCCATGAGAGCCACCTCTAGAATCTATTCCCCTCAGAGCAAAGTGTCACACGGAGCAAAGTGCCACACCACATACGTGGTGGGGGCCACCTCTTGAATTTGTGGGGGCCACCTCTTGAATCTGTAGGGCTATCTCCTGATTGTGCCACCTGGTGTTAGCGTGATAAACATTCTCAGTGCATATTAACACCCACACGTACTTGTATGCTGATAACACCTTGAGCTTATGTTATCTGGTCTCTTCCCTATCCGAACAATGATACCCGCATATCGGAGTTCGGATGAGTTCTACTGGAAGTGCGGGCTCCAGGTTGAACTGTCGGTGTTGTGGGACGCCGGTGGGAAAGGGACAAAGATAACAAAGAACACTACTGATTGTGATTGAATAGTTTGAATGAAACACATTGTGTTATGCCCTGAATTGATATTCTGCCTTATGACATATGGCTATACACATGATTGTAACCAGGACCAGATTGTATCCCAGACTAGTGACATGAGATAGGTTACACATCTTGACATCAGTTGCTTGCTCACAACTGTGATAGTCGTCTTATGTCTTTATTCATGTTGTTATCAGTTATACTACAGTTCAGTTATTTATCATGTTATTTAATCTCTTATATCTGCAGTTGTTCTTGCTATTATTTATGCACACTGTTTATATGCACGAGCTTTTCCCTTTACACACACACTCACCAGGTCGCTTTCTGACGACCCTGGATTTGCACGTCCAGATATTGGACGCTTGTTCTATTGTGCAGGTATTCGATGAGACGGAACATATTGCGAGGAGCTTGGATCCTCTCCCTTTTATTCTGATATTCTTACCTCTTTTATTCCTGTTCTTATATTTTTCTTGATTCATGCATATCAGATTCACCCTCTATTCCAATGCTTTTTATATGATATCATGCGTGGATGTTTATATGAGATATTGCAGTGATTATTGATTGATCTTGGTTCAGATTTATAGCTTGTTCAGGTTACTTTAGGCTTAGCGTATATATGTGAGGTATTTTCCTCGCATATATACGTCGCCGACTCTCGTCGCGACTCCGTTTCCGCGTATTTTGAGATGCGGGGCGTGACAAGTATGATAAAAGAAATATATGCGTTATTCAATATGTGGTCGATTGCTAGTTTCAATTTTTTTTTATTTTTTTTCCTTGCAACCTCTCGTAGCAGACTCCAAGAACGTCTGCTTGAGCTTGCATGCTGAGCTGTGAAGGAAAATCCTCAAACAAAATTACATCATCACTCAGCTCTCGTACCCATTTAGTAGCACAGTCCGCACACTTGTTCCCTTCACGGTACGTGTGGGAGATCCTATGCATATCCATCATCCCATCATCATTTAAGCATCCCCCACAAACACTGAAGGATCAACCACACTACCAGTGTCAGAAAGTTTCTTAATGACCACAAATGCATTCCTCTCAAGCCAAACCAACTGACCTCAAAAATGGAGTTGAGATAGCCGCAAAGCCTCCCACGCCCCTCTCCTCTCGACCTGCAGAACCGAAGTTTCTTCACATAAATATCCTGCTGCCATTAATAGAGCTCCCCTCGCATCCCTGACATCACACGCTGCCACTGCTGGACCATCCTTCCAGACTTCAGCATCAAAGTTCACCTTGATGGCTTTTGGAGGTGGAGGGATCTAGCAAATCCATTGCATACCTGGAGGACCAGCATATTGTGAAGACATTGTTGGGACTTTGTTTTGTTTTTAAGAGGAGATGATGGTCCAAGAAGATCTAATTGAATTAGAGAAGATGATGGCTTGAAGCAGAAGAAGCAAATCAAGGATGAGCAGATTAGTCGGCTGTATAATCGACTAATGTTCAGACCAGTCGACTATACAATCTACTGGGAAGATACAGAGAAGTAGGTCAACTCAGTTAGTCAACTGATATGTTGGATTAGTCAATTACTGAGTAGGTTAGTTGATCAGTCATGCAGGTTAGTCGACTATCAAGGCGGTTCTACGTAAGCAGTTTTTTTTCAGGCGCCTACAGATTTTCTTTTCTGGTAGAGTTTGAATTAGATTCAAATTCTATTCAATGAAGATTTGTTTCTAAAGTTTAAAGTGTCTAAATTTCTTCTAGATCAGGAAGATCAACTCTTAATATGATTGATCAAGATTCTTCAAGCATCCGATAATCAAGATTATCTCAAAATTAGAATAGGGTTTGGATTGTAAACTCTATAAATGAAAGTTGTAACCTAGGACTAGGAATGTAGGAGAAGAAAGCTATGGTAAACAACAATGTAAGTCCACAAGAAAGCCAAGAGAGGAGTAAGGTGAAGATACATAGAGAGAATGTATATTCTTGTAATTTAGGTCTAGATTCAATGAGAAGTTGAATACTCTTATGGGATCAGGAGAAAGATTAGATTTTTTTTTTTCAAATTTATTAATAAAGCTCTCTCAAGTTCTCTCCCGGTGGACGTAGGTTAAGTTTGGGCTGAACCACGTTAAATTGTGTGTTTTTATTCTTGTATATTCTAATATTCATCTTGTGTGCTCGAGGTAATCCATCTCATGGTGAGCCTGAGGTTGTCGGTTGGGATTTTCATATCTCCCAACAAATTATATCATAGCATTATCACAGGTTATGCACGCAACAGACATGGCCACTTCCAACCTCTCAACAGCCTGCAGCTTAACTTGTTAAAAATATCCACAGCAGCTGTGCGTTGCCCCTGAAAGATCCATGCATTATGCGACTTCCAGATCTCCCACGCAGTGTACAGAATTGAACAAACTTCTTCTGCTCCTCCATATCACACGATCTCCCCATCCTCAACCAATCCAGCCAAGAGATGGAAAGAAAAGAACGCTGGTGCCTGCCATCATCTAGCTCAAGAGCCCTCCACACTTCAACTGACCAAGAGCATCGCAGTAGTAAATGTTTGATGTCTTCAGCTTCCTCGCAGCAACATTGGCACACCATTGTCGATGCCAGCCCCCTCATGTTGAAAGTGTTGTATACTAGTCTACGGACTAATATACTATAATCTAAAATTTTAAAAGGAGAGCAACTATTTTTTTCTTGCTTGCTTGCTTTATTGCTTGATACAAAAAACAAAGAGGTACATGGCCTTTTATAGGCTTCAAAACTTATAAGAATAGCAACCTCCAAATTCAAGAATAGCAACCTCCAAATTCAAGAATAGCAACCTCCAAATTGATGATGACTCACTTGATGATAATTGATGATGACTCATCATCTTTCAAAAAAGACATTTTTATTTGATATTCCAACACACCCCCTCAAATCAAAATGTTTTTCATACCGAGCATTTCTTTTAGCCTTCTGAAAGGTTCAATAGGCAATGACTTGGTGAAAATATCTACTACTTGCTCCATGGTATGACAATACTCCAGCTCCACAGTTTTCTGCTTTACATGGTCTCTGAGAAAATGAAACCGTGTATCTATATGTTTGCTCCTCCCATGATGTACTGGGTTCTTTGCAAGTTTGATGGTTGATTTGTTGTCCACAAATATTACAGTTGCTTCTTCTTGTGGATGATCCAATTCCTTTAAAATGTTCTGCAACCAAATAGCTTCACATACAGTAGATGAAGCTGCAACATACTCTGCTTCGCATGAAAATAAGGCCACAACTCCTTACTTCTTTGAGGTCCATGAAAATGCAGTTGACCCAAGATAGAAGACATAACCAGTGGTGCTTTTCCTCTCATCTTGGTCACCTCCCCAGTCGCTATCTGAATAGCCTACTAACTCAGCAATTTCACCATAAGTATAAAATAGACCAAGGTTGAGTGTGCCTTTGATATACCTTAGAATTCTCTTTGCAGCTAGCAATGAGACTCCTTCGGTGTCTCCATATAGCGACTCACAAGTCCGACTCCGTAATCTAGATGATATAACTTCCACCTGTGATGAGCTGCAAGTGAAATTAATAATCTCACCGTATCTAATCGAGCAACTGGTGCAAAGACTTCTTCATAGTCGATGCCGTATTTTTGTTTATAACCTTCGCCACAAGCCTCGCCTTGTACCGATCAACCTCACCATCTGCTGTGCGTTTGATCTTGTACACCCATTTGACACCTATCGCCTTGTGATTTTGTGGAAGTGTTGTCAACTCCCATGTGTCGTTCTTCTGGATGGCATGCATCTCCTCCTTCATTGCTGATCGCCAACAATCTTCTTCCTTAGCCTCTTGGAAAGTGAGAGGCTCATGATCGGCATATAAACAAAAGAGATTAGTTTCTCCATTTTCTTCTATCTGCTCATAGATCTCCCTGAGGCTTCTCATTTTGATTGGACCTCGTTGCACGGAGGATTCGCTACTACTATATTCCCCAGAAGATGGAGAACCTCTTGCAGGAGACGGTGTAGCATGTTGAGGAGATGGTGGTGTAGTTGGTGGTGGATCCTCTTGTAGGGGCTCGTCAGGTTCATTCACCATGGGTTGCTCTTTGACAGTCTCTTCATTGCTCCAACTCTATGCTTCAGCTTCATTGAAGACAACATCTCTACTAACCACTAGTTTCTTAGTTAGTGGATTGTAAAGCTTGTATGCCTTCGACTCCTCGCTATATCCGATGAAAATGCATTTTTCACCATGATTGTCAAGCTTCTTCCTTTTGACTTCAGGTACTTGAGCATATGCAACACACCCAAAAATTCGTAGGTGTGCGACATTAGGCGTATAACCGCTCCATGCTTCTTGAGGCGCCTTGCCCTTCACTTGCTTCGTCGGGCACCGGTTGAGCAAGTAGGTTGAACATGCCACAGCTTCCGCCCAAAACTGCTTCGGCAATCCCTTTTCTTTAAGCATGGTTCTTGTCATGTCAAGAATAGTGCGGTTCTTTCTTTCTGCGATGCCATTTTGCTGTGGTGTATAGGCAGTAGTAAACTGCTTCTTTATGCCTTACTCCCTGCAATATTCTTGAAACATATTTGAGGTGTACTCACCATCTCGATCAGATCGGAGAGTTTTTAGCTTATAGCCACTCTCTGCTTCAACAAGAGCTTTAAAATTCTTAAAGGTAGTAAAGGCAGCAGATTTTTCTTTAAGAATGTATACCCATAACTTTCTACTGAAATCATCAATGAAAGTAATAAAATATCTATTACCTCCTAAAGAGACGGGATCTAGCGGTCCGCAGATGTCAGTATGAACAAGTTGTAATGGTGCCTCCGCTCTCCACGACTTTCCATTGGGAAAAGGAAGTCGTGTTTGCTTGCCAATTATGCAAACTTCACAAGTATGACTTGGTGGATCGATTGTTGGTAAACCTCGTACCATGCCGGCTGTAGATAGTAACTTCAGGCCGCTGAAATTTAGATGACCGAAGCGAAGATGCCACCTCCATGACTCATTCTCTATGAGTCCTTGAAAACACTTCTCAACTTTTGTGTTTAGATGCAAGGGAAACATGCGGTTCCTTGTCATCTTAATACAAGCTATAAGACCTCCTTTTGCATTTTTCAATCAAAGGTGGTTGTTCTCCATATATACTTTATATCCTTTTTCGAGTAATTGACCGATGCTGAGAATATTACTTTTCATGTTAGGAATATAATAAACATCAGAAATATACTCGAGCTTACCATCCTTTTGATAGATTTTGATCTTCCCTCTGCCTTCAACGGAGAGTTTTGAAGAATCTCCCAAGCTCACACTTCCATGAACTCCTTCTGCGAGTTCTATGAATAGCTCTTTCTTCCCGCACATGTGGTTGCTAGCACCCGAGTCAAGGTACCAAACATCATTCTGCACACTTGAATCATCATGAGCAAGAAGAAGAGTAGAATTCTTACCCATGTCATTTGTTGCTTCAGTAAGATTGGTAAGATCTTCAGTTCTGTGCCAGCAATCTGAGGCATAGTGTCCAAATTTTTGACAGTTGTAGCATTGGACGTTCTTGTTGTTTCCACGTCCAGATGTAAATCTTTCCTAATTACTTCGTCCTCGACCTCTGAAGCTTTGGAACTCCACTTGATTTTGAGTGATTCGTTATTGGGGACCACGTCCCCTGCCTCTGCCACGACCACGACCTCTACTATGTGAGCCACGATCATTTAGAGTCAGCTTTGACTCTAATGCTTGTTCCAAGGCTATGGAACCAGTCTTCTTTTGCATGCGTTGCTCATGAACTTGGAGAGATCCCAAAAGCTCCTCTATTGAGATCTCCTCCAAATTCTTGGACTCCTCAATTGCCGCCACCACGTGCTCGAACTTTGATGTGAGAGATCGCAGCAATTTCTCCATCACTCGAATGTCCTCCATCTTCTCTCCATTTCTCCTCATTTTATTCACAATTAGTAGTAATCGTGAATAATAATCGGAGATTTTTTCTTCATCTTTCATTTGAGTGGCTTCAAGATCGCCCCTCAAAGTTTGAAGACGAATTCGCTTCACCCGCTCGATTCCTTTGTAGATGGTAGCAAGGATTTCCCATGCTTCTTTGCTCGTCGTTGCTTCGGCAACTCTCTCGAAGGTAGACTCGTCCAACCCTTGATAGAGTAGAAAACGAGCCTTGCTATCCTTCTTTTTTTGCTCTTTAAGAGCCTTCTTCTCTTCGGCGGTGTAGGCGGCTTCTACCTCCGGTGTGGGTTCCTTAAACCCATCAACGATCAGCTCCCACAACTCTTGAGAACCAAATAGAGTTTTCATCTGAATTGACCAACTCTCATAGTTATCTTTCAATAACTTGGGCATTTGTGGATTGATGAGATTATTGGTGGAGGCCATGAGGAGAAGAGGAAACAAAAATTGAACTGGCTCTGATACCAATTGTTGTATACTAGTCTACAGACTAATATATTATAATCTAAAATTTTAAGAGGAGAGCAACTTTTTTTTTCTTGCTTGCTTGCTTTATTGCTTGATACAAAAAACAAAGAGGTACACGGCCTTTTATAGGCTTCAAAACTTACAAGAATAGCAACCTCCAAATTCAAGAATAGCAACCTCCAAATTGATGATGACTCACTTGATGATAATTGATGATGACTCATCATCTTTCAAAAAAGACATTTTTATTTGATATTCCAACAGAAAGGCCCTCGTCGGAACACAGTTCTTAAGTATCTTCCACCACCAAGCTTCCTCTGAGAACATGGCAGCCTCCACACCCACCTCCAATTAAAGCGAGCACAAGAATCACCATGCCCAGTGAGAAGCTTATATGCACAATTAACTGAATACTCACACAGATTAGCATCAAGAAACTTCAATTTATCACCACCTTGTCCACCAGTAAAGGCATTTTATTGATAACGTGGGCCACTTCATTGCCTAGCCTTGATCTATCCCATTGTCGATCAGAATAAATAAACTCTTCAACAGAGATCTGTTGGAATTATGAGTTTAAAAATTAAATAAAAATCTTTAGTTTCAAATTTTATTTATTTATTTTACCAAGTCAACTGTGACCAAGTCTCATTAGATCCCACATCAGATGAGAAATTTCTTAATCACCCGATTGTGTGGTCAAAAATATCTCTTGCAGTTGCAACTACTAGGGGGTCTAAGCCTATAAATAGACTCTCCCTCCAACAACAAGAGATATAGTACAACACTCTCAACTTCTCCTCTCTCCCTCTCATATTTCACTTGAGATCTGAGAAGAGCTTCAGCCAAAATTAATTTTTTTTTTCTCTTTCTTTAAATTTCTTGGAGGACAATTCTTCTTTTGAGCAGATGCTTCCTCTTTCGTACAAGGGCAAATGCTGGTGAATTCAGGGCTATTTTACCATTATGGGACAAAGTCGTTTCAATCTCCAGATGATGGGGCGGGCTTTTGATTTTTTTAAGGCAGTGACATCGCGACTACATTTTTCAGGCCAGATTTCGTTCTCATTTGCTTTATTTTATTCCAAATCATCAAATTATTGCATGATAGAATGAATAATCATTGTTTTGTCTTAATTTTATTTCGTGAGAAAATGCATGTTGAGAAAATAGTATAATTTTATCCAACATTCTAAAGGATAAAAATGGATATAATTATTCCTTGTTTAATTTATTATCATGCAAACCAATTCAGTTCTTCCAAAGATTTATTTCTCACGCTACTACAAATTTGCATTCTATTCAGTTCTTCCAAAGATTTATTTCTCACGCTACTAGAAGTTTGCATTCTTACATATTCTTGTCTTTCAAATTCTTGAAAAAAATTGGTTTATATAAATTCTTAAATCTTATCCTTTAATTTTACAAATTATCATTTCTTTACAAGATCTCACTTAATTATTTCATTATAATATCTTATCAGATCTTATCTTTTCAAATTCTTAAGAAATCATATTTTATTTTATTGTAAGATCATATAATTTACAAGATATTATTAATCATTGCAAAAATTCCTATCTTGTTAAATTATTGCAAGTTTTAATTCTTACAAGTGGAAATCTTACTAAAATTCTTGCAAATAGATATTTCTGCATTCAAATACTTGTAAACAAAATTTTTACAAGTTTTAGGATCTTATTAAACTAATTTATTACAAGATCTTATTAAAAATTATCTACATGAACCTATCTTTTAAAATTTATACAAGTTCTTATTTTAAATTCTTGCAAGATCTAGATTCTTGTTAAGTTTCAAATTATGAAAATTCTTACAAAAATAAATTTGCTATTAGGTTCTTGCTAAATTGATTTCTTACAAATTTATTATCCAATGTGTGTCCCTCCTTCATGCAATAGTATTTAACAGTTCATGCAATATGAATTATTGATGATTTCTTGTTGTAGTAAATAAACTTGAATTGTCTAAATTCTTGCTAAAATTTTCTAAGAATTAATTTGAAAAATTGTCCTACTCCTGTAAGTGATCTATTTTATTACTCCTTTGATTTAGTCTTGCAAATTGAATTATTTCAACTTCATATCATGGCTATAATTATATTGCAACATGTTCTTATGTAGTTTTACAAATAATTATAAGTATTGCAAGTAGTTATACCTGTTCAATTCATGTTATTAATTTGTATTGTCTTATTATTACAACAACATTATAACTAGCTAACTAATTATAAGAATCTGACAATATTTCATTCCTGCAAGCTTAGTTTAAGGATTAATTGTATTGATCTGAACTGTAAAAATATTGCAAGTTGAATGATTGTTGCACTCTAACATTTTATGTTATTATTCTTGATTTACTAGAATCTTTTATCACTTAAATTAAACACGAGATCTATATCACTCTTATTCTGCTATCCTAATTTAAAAACTATCAATATAAACCTATAAATTTTCTCGTTTTTATATTAGTAGTGGACAAACCAGATGAAATACTGGTTGACCACCTTAAGCTTATATCAGTCATAGATGACTCTGTTCATGCTCATTTCCTAAACCATCATCATTTGATTTTTCTTTGGCAAACTTAGATCATAATTATAATATTATTTGTACACTCTTCATGTAGCTGAAGTAGGTATATGCTCTTAAGTATTTAGTTCAATAAGACTTAAAAACTAAAAGGTAAATCATTTTTTTTAAATTTTGTAAAGCAGGTATTTAACTAAGAAAGGGTACTCAACGTGCTTCTGTAATTAAGGAATGCCAAGAGTAAAAAATCTCTCACCTGAGTTAAGCCAACCTGGCCAATTGGACTGGTAAATTTGGAGTTATTGACTAACCAATAATTCTATTATATTTTATTAAATATCTTATCAGTCTATTTTAATCATAACCTTAAAAATGATGTTGTTATTTAGATTATAACCCTAGCATACACACCAATATTTGGGCATACTTGAATCTTCTAGCATCAACCTTGATTTCAAATTATGGTTGGATCGAAGTTTAACTATCTTCCATATTCGAATCTGATGCAAATAATGACTGTACCATGCTATATTAACTAGAATAACCGATTTCCTAGTCTATACTAAGTCTATTATGAGAAACATAATAGGATTGAAAATCTTATAACTTGAGCTCATGTAAATGAGTATATTAATCCTAACCGCGTACAAAATAATTAATAGCTGTATGTGGCTTTTCCCCCATCAACGCTAATTTGAATCTATAAAAGTTGTACTGCTTAAAATGAACGACTTTCTTATAATGTTGTATTATAATTGAGAACAAGAGACTAACTCCTAATCTCATTATTATTTTGGCTATTACCCTTTAACTTATAGTTATCAAGTTTTAGATTTGGTTCTATTGGACATTATAGAGATTAGACTTCAGTTTTGACTTTACAAATTATAATTTTTCTCTAAGTTTAGAGATAAATTAAATATCTATTTTAATATTTTCAAATATTATTTTAATTATCGAGAATTTGACCGACATTCTTGGTTGAAAATTTTAATGTAGATTCTTGTCATATGAAAAATTATCTATTTTAATATTTCGAGTAATGAAATAAATTTCTTTGAAATTCTCATATAACTATAAAATTATTTAATCTTTCTCATTTCATTACTAGCTTCCATTCAATAAGATACTTATTATCATCTATTGACGAACTTATTATTTTATTAAAAGTATATTTATAACTGAAAATTTATACACCTCCTATTTAAGTGTTTTCATGATTTTAGCAATAATAAAATTATAAGAATATTCTTATCTAAGTTATGAAAAATATTAAACTTCAAATTTTACTATTCATTAAATTATATATATACACACACACACACACATTATAATTGAAATTTTTGAAATTATAAGTGCATCATTTTATAGTATAATATCTTAAAATAATTGCTACATTTTATATTATCATGCACTTCAAGTCTTTCTTTAAAAGAGTGTAGCACCCCGTTCCTAGGATACGTACCCAGATACTTGTCCTGATTTTTTTACCGTATTGTTTAATTTTCTTCCAGTATTTTTTTAATTTGTGATTACTCATATTATTTGGTATCAGATCTGGATTCTCAGTCTTAGAATCAGCCCAGACCTGGATCGGGAACACGATAATGGCATACTGCCCGATTTGACCTTTTTGATAGTCTAATTTGACTGATTTTAATTTTAAACACTATTTTCTAATATTTTAAATTTTCAGAATTTTTCAGCAAAATCTCCAAAACCGGTGTTGGTCGACATCCCTGACCGATTCCCAGATTTTTAGTTTTCAAATGGGATTGAATTTTCAGAAATGGCTTTTACGTTACTTCTTAGAATTTCATATTCTATCTAACTATATTTTTTTGAGATTTTTTAAATTTATCAAAATTTGACCGATTCTGATGTCAGCCAGTACAGCCGGGAGATTCCAGAATTTTTAATTTTAAAAACTAGATAAACTTTCTCAAATCTGATTTCACAGAACATCTTAAAATAATATTTACTATTTTTAAGAATTTTTTGGAACGTTTTTGAAATAGTCAAATTTTGCCATATTAAAATAATAGTATTATTTAACATTCTTTTCTTTTCTTACTTTTTCCTTCTCCACTCCTCCACTTTATACTTTCAGAATATTCTATCAATTTAATTTTTTAATAATACATTTATTTATTATTATTTTATTATTTCTTTTCTTTTCCTTTATTTTTCCATTTTTCTTTCTTTTTCTTTCTTTTCTTTTCTTCCCCCTTACCTTCCCCATGCCCTGCACCCCATTACTACAGCCGCCTGCAGCATAGGCATGATGGGCTGCTGTTGCAGCCCATCCCCTCCCCTACTCCCTTCAACTTCTTCTCCCTATTAATTCTTTCTTTTCTCCCCTTCTCCTTCCTTATCTACTTCATTTCAATTCTCCACCAAACAAACAACCAACAACCAACCTCTACTCATCACCGCCGCCTCCAACATCAAAGCCGTCGCCGCCGCCCCTAGCCGTCGGCCACATACCCCCTACCTCCCCACTTCCTTCTCCACTTTCATCACCCCCAAACACCACTCCTTCTTCTTCAATTTCAACTAAACCCATAACTTCTCTCGCCTCTCCTCCAAAATTCACCACCATCTCACTAATTCTACCACTCCAATAACCCCATCATCACCTCCTCCTCCTCCAGCTCCCCACCACCTTCAACAACTACCACAACCATCAACAACTTCAATAACGATAACACCAACACCACCCAACCTCTTCCCTACTCCCTCCCTCGGGCCCTAGGCCGCGCGCGCGGCGCCGCCGCTGCCACCAGGCCGCCGGCCACCCCCTTACCTCTTCCTTTTCTTTTTCCTTTCCTTCTTTCCTTCCTTCTTTCTTTCTTCTTCTTTCTTTCTTTCTTTCTTTCTTTTAATTCTTTCCTTTTTCTCGCTTTCCATTTCTACCCCTCTTTAACCCCCTAATTACATCTCTATATTTTCCATTCTACCTTCCCCTTTATTTCTTTATTTATCTTCTTTTAAACAATTCATACAACTCTCTCTCTCCTCTCTCTCCCCCCTCTCTCATTCTCTCTCTAATGTTTATATTTATATAATATATATATGTATATATTTTAAATATATGGGCTAGTAGCATGCTCGCACGTGTTAGCGGACTTCCCAGATTTTTCTCGGTATTTCGTTCCGGTATTTAGACGAGTACATTTGTTGTGTTATTCATGCTTTATTACCATCGTTACATACCTAATAATTATTATCTTGTTCTTAATACATGATGTCTCTTTATGCAAGTTAGTATATGATATACGAGTGATTTCTAAAATTAGCATGTTTTATTTATACCTCTCGGCTGATATTATAATTTGTGGAACTGTTATTATGCTAGGTACGTCTAGATCTGCTCCCACTTCCCTCGCCTTCGCATGGCTAATAAATAGACTAATTTATTGTTGTTATAAATATGATTGTGAAGAGTTTGAAATATTTATTTATACTATTCCCCTGTACCATGTTACATGACCGGATGATTACCTGACATATGATGCTCACATAATACCGGACACCGGCATTGATATGTTTATACTTGACACCTGATCCACGACACTTGATATCTGACACCGGTACTTGACATGTTATACTTGGCACCTGATCCATGACACTTGATATCAGACACTGGTACTTGCTATGTTATACTTAACACCTGACATCTGATATATGACACTTTACACTTGACATGCTATCACCTGGTACTGACACATTTGACCTGATATTGTGACACCTGATCGGATACTATTACACCAGACACCTGTATTTCTTTACATATTCATGATTATTACTTTTACAGGGACTTGGCGTGATTATTATATTGTTACCAGATATTTGGTACTCCTGAACTCTTGTGCTCCCGAACTCCTGTATACTTAAACATCTGAAAAAGGGAGACTCATGATACTATACTCCTGTTGATCCCGTAATAGAATAACCATGAATATAGGACTACTGTGAATACCGTACGGACATTATCACCGACAAATTATAATAATTAGACAACTTACACCCGGATGGGGGAAACCGATGAGTATCGATATAGTCTCCATGTTTATGATGGTCTTATAGTGTCGCTTGGTCATATACTTGGAGTCGACCTGGAGGCCACCAGGCGCTTACGTGGGGTGTACTGGCACCCCTACAGCCTGTCGATTGTGCCATAAGCCCCTGGGCTTTTCCTGTGGGAGCGGTAACATCCTATTCTTGTTCGGGCGTACAATAAGTCCCGGTACCTAGTGGTACATTCTAGCTCAATACCGGATACTCCTTGACTGCTGTCCCCAGCATGTACAGGACCCATTCTAAGCATGGTTCGTCGATCTCCATCAGTTTCCAATAATTTACTCTCTGGTCTGTATGCTGAGGTATGTAGAATGAGGCACATACTGATGTATACAAATCAGATGAGTCTTAATAACATAATAATAATATGCTCCTGATATCTGACTAGTTATACTCTTGATTTATACTGCTCACCACTTATACTTGTGCTATCTTGTGGGATTATTTGATTGCTTTCATATTGTTTCATTATTATATTGTGAAGGCAAAGTCAGGTTATATAAACTCAGACTACAGTGACGTGAGGTATAGGGTTTATATATGAGAGTTTTCTTATTTGGATTATTCCTTCGACGTACTAATCTCATGGATCGGTGATGTGGGCTTGTATAACTAATTTCTTGTAGTTACTTTACTTACTGTCTCTTTTTATGTTCATATGTGCTTATATTCACGATACACATTTCTTATACACATGTACCTGATATGCACGCAACTTGGCTTTATCATATGTACTCGTAGGGTTGCATCTGATAACCTTGAATTCTCATGTTCAGATCCTGGAGTCTGAACCTTGGCGGCCTTACTGTAGCTGATCAGAGTGCGCAGTGGATCCTTTCATGACGATCGGAGTGCAACAGAAGGTTAGACCTCGTCGTAGCTCTTCCTCTCAGTTCCTCTCATGTTTGGCTCCCGAGGCCCTCTTGCTACTCGTGAGTATCTCTCAGCTTTTATTATGTATATCTCTTTATGTATTGTACTTTTGTATTTCTGGTGATGTAATATTCCTGTAATATGTATCATTCTCTGTGATAACCATGTACTTGTGCTATTTCTGTTGGATATATTACCACTGTGCTTCCGTACTCTGATTCTTACTTGTACTTATACTTAGCGTATATACGTGAGGGTATTTCCGACCTGCGTATATACCTCGCAGTGACGTCTCTGTACCCGCGGGATCGGGGCGTCACAAAGAGTTTACATCCTTCGAAAGGATATTATAATTTTCACTGTTAATTAAATTGTAAATATATTTTTCAAAATCATTTAAAATTACCTTGTAGATTTTAAATGTGATATTTTCAAAATAAAAATATATAATATATACATTATATGCATGTATTATTTGTGAAAACAAGTTACATGTACAAAAGAAAAATTAAAATATTATAATCATTAAATTGAGACAATATAGTGATTTGTCCAAGATGAAAATTCGGATATTATTAAGAATGTAAATGATAAGACAAATTAGGATATAAGGAACCAATTTACAGCTATCTTATAAGATACTGAAATTCAATCTGGGATATCATAAATGTCTTAATAAGGTGAGTAAAATGAAAAATAAATATTTTTCTCTAGTAAATGTACGTCTCTTAAAGTTTGATGGGTATATGCTTAAACTATATTTTCAGAGATATTTGAATTACATGTTAAAATACTTAAACTTGACATTAAGTATGCATTTAAAGACATTTGACAAGCAAAAAATTTTTATTATTCTTCAGCAAATAAAAGTTATGAGTGTGTATATAAATAAATACTTGAATAATCAAATACAATGCATATATGCTTTGTTATAAATCATTATGGAATAATTTTCTCATTTTGAAAGTAAGGTAACATGAAAAATTTTATAATTATCTTATGATTCCAAATGGGGAAGACTAACAATTATCCAAAGACTATGGTCTAAAAAGGGTGTGAAAAGTATAATAATGTGGTAGTGAAGAGTTAAATCTCTGTTTATCACCATATGAAAAATAAAAAGCTTTTAAATCATTATCTGACCTTGAAAAACATAAAGTCATTCTGACTAAGGGTCTTTCAAGAAGTGTGGTCATAGATTCATCGAGTAAGATGGGATTAAGCACATAATAGAGTTCACCGATAGTGAAACCCAACCTGCTAGAGCAGGTTTTCTTGAAAGAGGTTCAATATGGGTGAAACAAGCTAGATTGGTGATACTCGTATGGAGCGTCGACCTGGATAGGTTTATATCTGATATGTAGCATTGTAGCTACTACCCCTTCTCTATGGTGAAGATGCTCTTAAGATATATCTAGGAAAGGTTGAGTCTAATTCTTAATAAGTCCATCGCATGTAGTATAGAAGGTCTAACATCCAGTTATCCTTGAAGGACTTATCTACGTAAGAGGAACCGTGATGGCCGTGGTTGGAAGGGGCAGGGCTGACTCTTAGAAACTCTCATGTGTCAGTTATCATAAGCGTGGCCTTTAACGCTCAACCTACTCGCTCAATAGATGGAGACTTACTACGTGTGTTGTCATGCCCTGATTATTAAAATACTCAGAAACAGAATCGCGACGAAAGTCAGCGACGTATACACGAGAGAAAAATACCCCACACATATACGTTAAGCCTAAAGTAACCTGATCAAGCTATAAAAATTTACTAAATAAGAATGATATCACTGCAATATGACATATATAGATGTTCACACATGATAACACATGAATATAAAATGAAATGGTAATTGAACACGATATAGAGAGAATCATGAATAGCATGAATAAAAGAGAAGTAAGAATACCAGAATCGAATAGAAGGAAGCTTCGGGTCCTCGCGAAGCGTACGAGCTCATCAACACCTGATCAATAAAATAAAACATCCATCTGGATGTGCAAATTCATGGTCGTCAGAAAGCGAGGAATAATAGGGAAGGTAAAAATCACCTAGAGGAGGGGTGAATAGGTGATAATGCTAATCAATGCACAAATAAAATGTTGTGATGCAACGATCACCCAAAATAAGACTAGAAGCCGAATACCCCGTGAAGGGCTCTGAACTCCTTTCTCGTGATTCCTCTAGATAAGAGTTTGAGGTGCGCATTGCAATCTTGTTGTATGAGTATTGATCGACAATATAGCAATGAATATGAAGCAAGTGAATGTAGCAATGAATATAAAGCAAGGAATTAAAGCAAGTAAACCAATCGCAAACACAGAGAATTTTTCCGAGGTTCGAGCACCCAGCTCTACGTCCCCGCCTTCACCCAGAAGGATTTCTAACCACTATAACTTTCACAAAGGATTACAATCACACCGAAGTACCCAACTCCTCAATCACAAATACAACTATCTCTTGGTGATCAAAACACCACAAACCCTCTTTTGAAAAATCTTTTTCCCTTACAAAACCCTATAGAACAATGTGTAGGATTGAAGCTCAAGTATTGTAAGTGAAAAGAAAATGATTTGAAGAGAGTTTTGAATCAAAAACTTCAGAAAAGAGAGAGATTTTTCAGCACAAAAACAGAGAACAAAAACTTCTTTTGAAAGCTTTAAACTTGAATATTTTTGCAAATGCTTATTATGAAAACCTTAACCCTAATCAACCCTATTTATAGGATAGAGCTAGGGATTAAAGAGTAAACTAATACAATAAGTAATCAGGAAATATTTGACCCAAAAACCAACCCCTAAACTCGTTTAGAGACAAAACAAACAATAAAAAACGTGTTAAAAAATATAGCCGTTAAGACTGAAATACAGCCTCGGCCGACTAGCCGGTCGACCGGGTTTTCAAAAAATTTAGCCGTTGCCGGCCCACGGTCGACCGAAACAAACAGAGAGTTGATGTCTTTCAGTCGGCCGAAGGTTGGTCGACCGAAATGGGGTCCGGTCAACCGCCCGGTCGACCGGTAAATGTGCACACATGCACGCACCCAACGGTCAGAAGTCCGGTTGACCGATCTGACCTGAAACAGAGCCGGTCGACCGCCCAGTCGACCGCAACAGGCTAAAAACTGATTTTTGAAAATTTTTTTTGAAGAGATCTTGATAGTTTTCAAAATAGTTTTGATCAAGATTAGGTATTACTATCAAAATGGAGTTTGTAAGTAATAAACTATGTTTAAAAATATTTTGTATATATATAGGAGAAATTTCTTTTAGATAAGACATGTGCAGGAGAAATTTCTTTTAGATAAGACATGTGCACAAAAACTAGTGTGTTGAAAATTTGAGCTTCAAACCTATTCACTATTCTTTAATAAACTATAAAACTAAAAACTAAACTAATGAAATCTCTGAGCCACAATGAAGTCCTGAGCCATGCTATGCCACGCTAGTGCCTTCTCTTTTATGAACACTTCCTCTTGCGCCATTAGCCTTATTAACACCATAAACCTAGGAAGCCTTGCAATAGCTAAGCAATGGCCATCATAAATAGTACTAACCTGAAACTCATCTTAAACAAACTTATTAGTACCATATAGCTTCTATATGTTTTGTTATCATCAAAACTTAAACAAATAGAGAGTGAGTGTAACCTTTTGGACCAACAATCTCCCCCTTTTTGATGATGACAAAACATATTGGCTATATCAAAAAGATATAAAGAGAGAGGTAAAACTCCCCCTCAAATGATGAGTATTCATAACGATAAAACAAATTAATAAAACAAAGGCATCAATAATAAAAACATAAACATCAAACACCCAATTCAAAGATCAATAATCAATAAAACATATTTCTCCCCCTTTTGTCATACATCAAAAAGGGATAAAATTAATAAGAAAAACATTCTAATTCAATAACACAAACATTAAGTTCACCACATATAAAAGAAAATCTATTATAATCAAATGGTTTAGTGAAAATATCGGCAAGTTGCAAATCCGAAGAAACATAATCAATCTCAATATCACCTTTCTCAAAATGATCTCTAAAAAAGTGATAACTAATCTCAATATGCTTAGTCTTACTATGTTGATTTGCATTCTTAGTCATATGAATAGTACTAGTATTATCACAAAATATTTTTATATGGTCATAATGCAAATCATAATCAAGGAGAGTATGTTTCATCCAAAGGACTTGTGCATAACAAGCCCCCGCCGCAACATACTCCGCCTCGACGGTTGAGAAGGCTACCGAATTTTGTTTCTTAGAGGACCATGAAACAAGACAATTACCAAGGAATTGACATGTTCCACTAGTACTCTTTCTATCCACTCTACAACCCGCATAGTCGGCATCCGAAAAACTCGTCATTGAAAAATCTCCGATTTTCGGATACCAAAGACCCATTCCAATAGTGCCCTTAATATAACGAATGATGCGTTTTACCGCAATAAGATGAGATTCTTTAGGACACGATTGGAATCTAGCACAAAGACACACACTAAACATGATATCCGGCCTACTAGCCGTTAAATACAACAAAGTACCAATCATACTTCTATATAACTTAATATCAACACACTTACCTTGGTCATCCTTATAGGGCTTGGTGGTAGTTGCCATGGGAGTGTTACAAATTTTCGAACCTTCAAGTCCAAATTTCTTTATAAGTTCCTTAGAGTACTTGGCTTGACAAATAAAAATCCCATCACGCATTTGCTTGATTTGGAGTCCAAGAAAGAAATTTAATTCACCCATTAATGACATCTCAAATTCACGTTGCATACACTATTCAAACTCCTTGCAAAGAAACTCATTAGTAGAACCAAAAATTGTTAGCCCAAAGGCCTTCCACCCTAGTTTTGATGATGATTAACTCATGTAGTTATGTTTACTAATTATCTTGTGATTTTAGTTACAGATCATTGATCAAGATATTAGTTGGTGATTGCTTCAAAAAGATGAGTTTGGAAGCCTTCACATGTTGATTCAAGAGCCCGAGCGTCAAAGATCATATATAGCAATTGCTCGGTGGATCAAAGAGTTTTGGATCGAGTCGGCTTGGAGACGGCGCTCTACAAGAAGACATCGGTACCATAGTTTAGTTTTGTGTTTAGATCCAAATTGTAAAGATTAGAATAGTATGATATGCTCAAGTTCACAACACACACGTTTCATGTTTTAAATATTGGTTTTCGGTTTTTCCGTTTTTGGTTTAACCGATCTTGGTTTTCATGAATAGATAGTTCAAAACAAGTTTACATGGTTTAATGTATATTAGATTTGTTCTATATACATGCATGCTTAATTTCCTAGACAAACTTAGTTTTGACTCACTTATTCATGTGTTTTATGTTTTGATATTTTTAACAAAACTTATTTTTGGAATTAATGACAAAAACATGGATATATATATATTTCATGTATATAGGATTATATCCATATACATCATGCCTAATGTTGTTTAATATCATGTTTTTGTATTTGGATAAGTTTTGGACAAAATGTATTTTCTATTCAAAAATCCAAGTTTTAGAAAATACAAGTTTTGGATTTTGGTAAAAATGATAAGACACAAAAATATTTGAAAATGTTTGTTATTTGTGATGAAATTTTTATCACATGTTTATATTTCAATATAAAATGAGAAAACTATTTTTGTGTATTTTTACAAGTCTTATGGATTTACTAGAATAATTTTTACCCTGTTTTTCTGGCCCAGAACACTGGCTGACAGGCCAGTTCGGTCGACCGTGCGGTCGGCCGAACCAACGGCCGGTCGACCCATAGGTCGACCGACGTGCACAGAACTGTGCACGTCTGGCAGCACAGTGGGACGGTCGGCCGGCCGGCCGACCGGACCAGAGAGCAGTGCTCTCTGTTCTTTTCGATCGACCGGGCGGTCGACCGTCAGTTGCCAACGGTCAAAATGTGACCGTTGGACGGTTGACCGTGCGGTCGACCGGCAGGTCATTTCTGGCAGTTTCTGCTGCCAACGGCTATATTTTTCTGGGAGCTATAAATACCCCATTAATGGCCTGTTTTCTATAAGATTTTTTGTGCGAATTTTTCCTGACTCTCTAATGTTTTCACAGCAATCAAAAGAAGTTTTTGGGCTTTATATTGATCAATCTATTTGGTGTTTTTGTTAGGGATTGGAAAATCAAGAAAGGGTTTTTGGGAAAAGATTTTGATTCAATTTCTTCATCTTGGTTTCTAGCTTTTTCCCAAAGATTTTCTTTGAGTTTTTGATTTTCATTCCTTTGGTTTTCTCCACACTTGAGCTACATCTACTATCTTATTCTATAGGATCTTTGTGTGGGAGAAAGAGATTGTTTGTGGTTGTTGTTTTGACCACCATGTTGTAAACCCAATCTTTTCTTGGCTTTGTGCCTTTGGGTTGTATCCCTCAAGTTGTGAGGTGATCCTTATATTGGTTTGTGCTAATCCCTCAAGTTGTGAGGTGATTGTTATTGGCTTGGAGTTGTGCCTCAAGGAGGAGGTTGTGTTTGTAAGGAGAGGAGTTGAGTACTCCTTGTAATTGTGATTGCCCCAAATGCTCGGTGGAGGTTCCTTTTATGGGAGTCATTTGTGGACAAGCTAGTGGACTTAAAATCCTTCTGGGTGAAGGCGGGGATGTAGATCTGGGTGCTCGAACCTCGAAACATATCTTGTTGTTTGCGCTTGATCCATTGACTCTCTCTCTCTCTCTATCTCTCTCTTTATTTTGTGCCTTGCAACTATTCATATTGTGCATTCATATTTGCTTGGCTTGGTTGTGTGTGCATCACTTGTTGATTGCACTTGAGTGTATTGCATTAAGTTTTTAAATTCCGTATTGAGTTCATAGATTAGCTATATCACCTATTCACCCCCCCTCTAGGTGATTTTTCAATTGGTATCAGAGCCTCCGCTCCTGATAATTAGGTTTAACCACCTAGGAGTGAGATCATGGTTTGCTAATCTTCATTTGCATTGTTCATTTGCACACATATAGTTGCACTCATGGATAGCCCTCCTATGTTTGACTTTTTTAGACTTGATGTTTGGAAGGCCAATATGAGTAGCCATTTGAAAAGACTAGGACATCTAGTTTATCAAGCCTCCACTATGGAATCCTTCCCTAATAGTAGCAAGCATAAAAAGGCCAATGCATTAGCACTTAAAACACTTAGAGCATCTCTCAATGAAAATCTTTTATATGTGTTTGATCGTTATGACTCGGCTTTTGCAGTTTGATATATTGACGTCTCCCGAGCTACCCGTGATCATTAACAAGTTGAGGAGATTTAGGAGAGACAAGTCCGACGAGCATTGCCTCATGGTCCAAGGAAAAAACTCCCTTGAGGTACATTCGGACTCTCCATTAGATGATTGCTCAAGTTTCTATTGAGATGGTTGTTTAGAAGCTCAAACTTTAAATATGGAACTTGCCACAAAGCTTGAAAATTTCTTGGAAAAACACAAACTTTTGAAAGAGGATAATCTTGTTTTGAAAAATGAATTAAAGGATTTGTGTTCTAATTTTGAATTGGTTTTGCAAGAGAAGGAAGAGATTAATAGTGAACGTGACTCACTAAGATCTCAACTAGACCTTGCCCTTAATGAGATTGATATTTTGAAAAACAAAAATGATTGTAATGATGTTGTGAAAAACAATGAGGTTTTATCTTCTAAATTGGATTTTGTTTTAAAAGATAACCTTGTTTTGAAAAATGAAATTGATTTCATTATAAAAGAATTGGATTTAGTTTTAAAGAAAAATGAATCTTTAAAAATTGATATTGATTCTCATGTGTGTCATGCTAGTATAGCTTCTTCTTCTAGCACACCTATTGCATGCTCCACTTTATCTTCAAGTATTGAAAAGATATAAATGTTTTAAAGAAAAGTGTTGAATGTTTGGGCTCCACTTTGAGCCAATGTACTTTGAATCATACACGCTTGGAAACCTTGGTTCGCAAGAAACAAGTTCCATCTTTACATGTACACCCTCCACGGCATACACATGCTTCCCACGGTCACCACCATTACATGTATGCTCATGTGTACACTTGTACACATTGTGGTCGAAAAGGCCACCTTGTTAGATTTTGCTATGATCGTTTACATATTGAAAATTTAGCAAATAATCTTGTTTGGGTTAGGAAAGATACTAACCCCTATGGATCCAAAAGAAAATGGGTACCAAAGACCACCCCTCATATATTTGATGTAGGTGTGGGCTCTCGCATCACGTGAGAGTAGCGGTGCCTTGGAGTGGATGCGTTCCGTGCTTAAGAGAAAATAAATTTGGATGCATCACTTTCAAGGGGAGTTTGGTGGAGGAGGACCACCATTGGTTTGGAGAACTAGAGAGGTGCCTTCATCGGTTTTGGTATCGATCTCTAACTCCCGTTTTTATTATGCATGTTTTTCATGTTCATCAATTTATAACATGCCATGGTTTATTGTTCATTATGCATATGTCATGTTGATTAGATTAGTGTTATACATGTTTAGTTACTTGAGACACCCATGTTTTATATGGATCTATATTTAGTGTTCTCACCTTGTTTAAACTAATATGTATGCCCTAGATCTAATGCACATGCATATACATAATGATCATGTGGATGTTTATGATTTTTGTTTTGTTGAATCATGTTTTGTTTAGTATGTTGAATGCCATGTTTATTAGACCTTTGACATACATGTATAGCTTTTGAGATCACCCATGTTTAGATGGACCCATTTGTTGTGTTCTCACCATTTGTTTAGCTATCATGTATTTCTTGATTCTAATAGCATGTGGATTTTCTTTATGATCATTTTTATGATTTTCATGTTGATTTATATCCCGTTTTATGCTTAACGATTTGATTACTTGTTTAGATGTTAGTTTTCATTAAGACTGTAACGCCCCGATCCCAAGGATACGGAGACGTTATGGCGACGTACATACGCGAGGTGAAAACAACCTCACGCGTACGTTAAGCCTCAGTACAGTACAATACCTCCATATAGATCTGAGGTCCAGCATGAAAGCAGTACAAGAATACCTGCAGAAAGAGGTCAGCGATCATACAGATATGAAAGACAAGGATAAATAAGATAACAGAAATAAAGCACTAAAATACCTATGAATAGTCCTGATGCGGAATCTCCCATGTGACTCCAAGGCACTCTCTGAAGCTATGGTAACTCGGATCGCCAATCTGGGCATGCAAACCCAGGGTCGTCAGAAAGCGACCTAGTGAGTGGTAAAACTGAAAGAGGCAGTAATATATACTATAGTACTACAAGCATGATACTACTATAGATACGTGATGGTGTATATCATATAATAAGCAGTAGAAATATATCAACATATAAGCAGTAGGAACATGTAAACAGGTCATCTTTTATTACCATTATTATCTAACCGGTTATCATCAGGTCATGTCTCTAATCATATCCAGTTTATAGAATATACAATGTTATCTAGTGATGATGAGTGTACATGCTAGTGGTGCTGTGATAACAGTGAATATGCAGATGGGCATATGCTACCTAACCAGTATCCGGTGTAGTGCATAGATAGTAATGATGTATGCAAGATATACATAAAATAGACTATATGCACATATGCATGAATAGTATGCTACTACAGAAAGTGTAACATGTATCGGGTAAAGTAATAAATAGACGTGTAACATGATATCGGATAAATGATCAGGTACAACAAGAAGTACAACTATACAATAGAGAACATGTATCAGGTAAGGAACAGTAACAAGTACAACTATACATGTAGCAGGCAGGTCATGTCAAAGTCATGTCATTTATACAATAGTAGCGATCAGTACCACCTGCTATTTTAATTACTCTCTTCCAGTGTCCCATACCACTGGCGGTTCATACTGAAGCCCGCACCCCAGTCGAACCCATCCGGACATGGCCTACGGGTACCATTATCCAAACGAGAGAGTAATCAAATAACAAATGTTCCCGATGTCACTATCGTGTATACTATTTTATTATGTTAATTGAAAACCCATGGTCGAGGAGTTCTTATCGAGTGGATGTATCCCGTGCATACCCGGGATCACGGCCTTAAACAGATCCCTGGCTGCTGAGACCAGGGCCAGCCCGCTAGAGCTGTAACATGTAACATGAGTAACAGATGGTAGGCAGCACTACCCGTCCCCTGCAGTGGGACCTCAATATGGATCCAGTACATTCACCCGATAAGATCTAGTCAACCGTCAAGTCTCCCCCACACCCAAGTTATCTTTATGATCTGATATGTGATATGTCAAGTATACAATGTAACAAGAACAATTACAGTACATGGTACGGGTAACATGATTATTGGACCTGAGCTCTGTTGATAGCATAGAACAATATCACGAGAATCAGGAACAATATAACATGAACAAGATATCATGAACAATATACCGGGAAACGGGAACAATAGATGTGGGATTCTAGAGGTGGCCCCCGTGGCTTGGATCCACGTGGCACTTAGTTCCACACATCGCATATCAACAGCAGTCATGTCCAGTAACGGGAATATCCATATCATGTCCGGTATCGGGAATATCCATATCAGTAACAGGTAACAATCCTATAACATGAATACAGTAACATGAAATAATAATACATGTAACATGAACGGGGATCCATATGTCAAGAATAGAACAATAATACATGTAGCATGAACGGGGATCTATATGACAAGAATAGAGAAACCATACAGGCATGTGTAACCATAATATGTAAACATAACATAAATGTGTATGATGATCATGCTAATATGAAATGCAATAGTCCGTGCATGGTTATATCCGTGTATCAGTGGAACCTATATGTGTAGTAATATATCGGTGTATCACTCGTATATGTCCTAACAGTGATCCGTGTATAAAATAATATCATGTCCGTCTCTTAAACTACGGTAGCCATGTAAGGATGATAGCAGTGTAGGAAATAACAATATCTCGCATTCGTGTATAACGACGGTGTAGTGTCCTAGCGTACCTGTAGAGCAGTATGTAAGGTAACTGTGTCACGATGCATGACATAATAGGGTCCAAGCCTATGGGGCTATGGTGGGCCGGGTGTCAGTGGTACAGGAACGGGACATACTCGAGATCAGTCAGGCATTTACTAAATACCGTGTTTATTACAGTGTTTTAATATTGTTTACCAATTAGGATATACCGGATCATGTTTTATATCAAGAAGTCAATCAAGTGCAATTAATAGACTAAAAAGATAATTTATAAAATAAAAACACTCACAGACTGGCTACAGGATTGTAGCTCTCGTTCCCACGATCGCAACGGATCCAGAATCGTCCAAATCCGAGTCCGGATGCTCCAGATATCGCCCGAAGATCCAAAACCGCGAGAAAAGGTTAGTTACGTAATAATAGAAATTATTCAGGGGGCTATTTGTAATTTTTCAGGGGTCTAAACGTAATTTAAAATGTTACAGGGGTTAAAATGAAATTGTACCTTTAACGGGTCGGGTTTGAATGTAAACGGGTCGGGTTTGGGTTTGAACCCGTACCCAAACCCACTATTGGGTTTTCACCCACTGGAAGCAACAGAGCAGCAGCAGCTTTGTGCTGCTGCTGCCGCCCACGCGCGGCCGCCACCCGCGCGGTCGCCACCGCCCGGTGCGGCACCCCGCCGGCGCCGCTGCCCCGCCGGCGCCGCTGCCCCCTCCCGGCGCCGCTCCGGCGCCGGCACCACTCCGGCGCTGCTGGCCGGGGCTCCACTGCGCGAGGAGAAAGAAGAAGGTGGTGGGGGCTGGCGCCCCCACCCCACCAGCGCCGTCGGTGCTTGCACACGGCCGGCAACCCGCCGGTGGGTCTGGCCGGGTCGGCCTCCGGCGATGCCCGGCCGCCTCCGACGCCTTGCTGGCGGTCCACAGAGAGAGGGATGCAGAGAGAGGGAGAGAGAAATTGAGATGCAGAGAGAGAAAGAGATTGGGAGAGTTAGAGAGAGAGAGATGGTTTAGAGAGAGAGAGTTTGGAAGAGTGAGAGAGAGAATAGAGGAGAGAGAGAGAGGAGGGAATTTAAAATGGGAAGAGGGTCGGTGGTGAACAGTAGGGCGGTGGGTTGGCTTCGTTGGGAAGAAAGGAGAAGAAAGGAAGAAAAGAAAAGATATTAAAAATAATATTTAATTATTATTATAATGGCCCGACATTTAAACATCTCCGAACGGTACCTAAAAATTACAGAAAATAGAGAATATTATCCTGAGACGTAATATGAAAACGGTTTGCTGAAACTCAATCCGGTTTGCAAATTAAAAATCCCGGAGCGTCTCGCCGATACGGGCGACACTGGTTTGGCCGGATTTTCGATAAATTCAGAAAATTCTCCAAAAATACCCGAACGTAGATAACATGATTCTAAGACACACGGTGAAAGCCGATTCACAAAATTCTACTCCGTTTGTGAAATAAAAATCGGAAGGCTGGTTATCGGTATCGGTCGACACCGACAACGGAGATTTTCCAAAATAATCCAGAAAAATTCTAGAAAATCCTAAAAAATCTAGAATATTAGAAAATAATTTTTAAAACTGAAATCGGCGAAATCGGACTACTACGGAGGTCAAATCAATTTTATACGACGTATCGCGTACCGATACGGTGATACGTACACCGGGGAGCAGGGTATTACATTTCTCCCCACCTTACAGAAAATTGCGTCCTCGCAATTTCTATTCAGGTGTGAGAACAAGATTTCCAACCCAAAAGCCTAAAGGTGACGGGTCCACGATACTTCCGCTGCGCACTCTGATATCTAGAAGGAGCCCGGGATGGAGAAGTATGGTAGTGAACTAATCCTAACGGATAGAAAGCAAGCTGATACAAGGAAAACGAGAAGGAAATCGGATGTTATGGTTGACAACTGAAAGGAAGGAAGGAATACAAACAAGTCAAGGAATGATTTGTCAAGGTCATGGTATTCTTGTACTCGTTGCTGGAATGCCCAAATTCAGATACAGATCAGTTAATCTGAACCTGATTGTACTGTTGGTAAGAGCCCAAGCATTGACCCAGGTGGTTACCCACACCAGGTGTGAACCTAGGCTCTGATACCACTATGTAACGCCCCGATCCCAAGGATACGGAGACGTTATGGCGACGTACATACGCGAGGTGAAAACAACCTCACGCGTACGTTAAGCCTCAGTACAGTACAATACCTCCATATAGATCTGAGGTCCAGCATGAAAGCAGTACAAGAATACCTGCAGAAAGAGGTCAGCGATCATACAGATATGAAAGACAAGGATAAATAAGATAATAGAAATAAAGCACTAAAATACCTATGAATAGTCCTGATGCGGAATCTCCCATGTGACTCCAAGGCACTCTCTGAAGCTATGGTAACTCGGATCGCCAATCTGGGCATGCAAACCCAGGGTCGTCAGAAAACGACCTAGTGAGTGGTAAAACTGAAAGAGGCAGTAATATATACTATAGTACTACAAGCATGATACTACTATAGATACGTGATGGTGTATATCATATAATAAGCAGTAGAAATATATCAACATATAAGCAGTAGGAACATGTAAACAGGTCATCTTTTATTACCATTATTATCTAACCGGTTATCATCAGGTCATGTCTCTAATCATATCCAGTTTATAGAATATACAATGTTATCTAGTGATGATGAGTGTACATGCTAGTGGTGCTGTGATAACAGTGAATATGCAGATGGGCATATGCTACCTAACCAGTATCCGGTGTAGTGCATAGATAGTAATGATGTATGCAAGATATACATAAAATAGACTATATGCACATATGCATGAATAGTATGCTACTACAGAAAGTGTAACATGTATCGGGTAAAGTAATAAATAGACGTGTAACATGATATCGGATAAATGATCAGGTACAACAAGAAGTACAACTATACAATAGAGAACATGTATCAGGTAAGGAACAGTAACAAGTACAACTATACATGTAGCAGGCAGGTCATGTTAAAGTCATGTCATTTATACAATAGTAGCGATCAGTACCACCTGCTATTTTAATTACTCTCTTCCAGTGTCCCATACCACTGGCGGTTCATACTGAAGCCCGCACCCCAGTCGAACCCATCCGGACATGGCCTACGGGTACCATTATCCAAACGAGAGAGTAATCAAATAACAAATGTTCCCGATGTCACTATCGTGTATACTATTTTATTATGTTAATTGGAAACCCATGGTCGAGGAGTTCTTATCGAGTGGATGTATCCCGTGCATACCCGGGATCACGGCCTTAAACAGATCCCTGGCTGCTGAGACCAGGGCCAGCCCGCTAGAGCTGTAACATGTAACATGAGTAACAGATGGTAGCCAGCACTACCCGGTCCCCTGCAGTGGGACCTCAATATGGATCCAGTACATTCACCCGATAAGATCTAGTCAACCGTCAAGTCTCCCCCACACCCAAGTTATCTTTATGATCTGATATGTGATATGTCAAGTATACAATGTAACAAGAACAATTACAGTACATGGTACGGGTAACATGATTACTGGACCTGAGCTCTGTTGATAGCATAGAACAATATCACGAGAATCAGGAACAATATAACATGAACAAGATATCATGAACAATATACCGGGAAACGGGAACAATAGATGTGGGATTCTAGAGGTGGCCCCCGTGGCTTGGATCCACGTGTCACTTAGTTCCATACATCGCATATCAACAGCAGTCATGTCCAGTAACGGGAATATCCATATCATGTCCGGTATCGGGAATATCCATATCAGTAACAGGTAACAATCCTATAACATGAATACAGTAACATGAAATAATAATACATGTAACATGAACGGGGATCCATATGTCAAGAATAGAACAATAATACATGTAGCATGAACGGGGATCTATATGACAAGAATAGAGAAACCATACAGGCATGTGTAACCATAATATGTAAACATAACATAAATGTGTATGATGATCATGCTAATATGAAATGCAATAGTCCGTGCATGGTTATATCCGTGTATCAGTGGAACCTATATGTGTAGTAATATATCGGTGTATCACTCGTATATGTCCTAACAGTGATCCGTGTATAAAATAATATCATGTCCGTCTCTTAAACTATGGTAGCCATGTAAGGATGATAGCAGTGTAGGAAATAACAATATCTCGCATTCGTGTATAACGACGGTGTAGTGTCCTAGCGTACCTGTAGAGCAGTATGTAAGGTAACTGTGTCACGATGCATGACATAATAGGGTCCAAGCCTATGGGGCTATGGTGGGCCGGGTGTCAGTGGTACAGGAACGGGACATACTCGAGATCAGTCAGGCATTTACTAAATACCGTGTTTATTACAGTGTTTTAATATTGTTTACCAATTAGGATATACCGGATCATGTTTTATATCAAGAAGTCAATCAAGTGCAATTAATAGACTAAAAAGATAATTTATAAAATAAAAACACTCACAGACTGGCTACAGGATTGTAGCTCTCGTTCCCACGATCGCAACGGATCCAGAATCGTCCAAATCCGAGTCCGGATGCTCCAGATATCGCCCGAAGACCCAAAACCGCGAGAAAAGGTTAGTTACGTAATAATAGAAATTATTCAGGGGGCTATTTGTAATTTTTCAGGGGTCTAAACGTAATTTAAAATGTTACAGGGGTTAAAATGAAATTGTACCTTTAACGGGTCGGGTTTGAATGTAAACGGGTCGGGTTTGGGTTTGAACCCGTACCCAAACCCACTATTGGGTTTTCACCCACTGGAAGCAACAGAGCAGCAGCAGCTTTGTGCTGCTGCTGCCGCCCACGCGCGGCCGCCACCCGCGCGGTCGCCACCGCCCGGTGCGGCACCCCGCCGGCGCCGCTGCCCCGCCGGCGCCGCTGCCCCCTCCCGGCGCCGCTCCGGCGCCGGCACCACTCCGGCGCTGCTGGCCGGGGCTCCACTGCGCGAGGAGAAAGAAGAAGGTGGTGGGGGCTGGCGCCCCGACCCCACCAGCGCCGTCGGTGCTTGCACACGGCCGGCAACCCGCCGGCGGGTCTGGCCGGGTCGGCCTCCGGCGATGCCCGGCCGCCTCCGACGCCTTGCTGGCGGTCCACAGAGAGAGGGATGCAGAGAGAGGGAGAGAGAAATTGAGATGCAGAGAGAGAAAGAGATTGGGAGAGTTAGAGAGAGAGAGAGATGGTTTAGAGAGAGAGAGTTTGGAAGAGTGAGAGAGAGAGAATAGAGGAGAGAGAGAGAGGAGGGAATTAAAATGGGAAGAGGGTCGGTGGTGAACAGTAGGGCGGTGGGTTGGCTTCGTTGGGAAGAAAGGAGAAGAAAGGAAGAAAAGAAAAGATATTAAAAATAATATTTAATTATTATTATAATGGCCCGACATTTAAACATCTCCGAACGGTACCTAAAAATTACAGAAAATAGAGAATATTATCCTGAGACGTAATATGAAAACGGTTTGCTGAAACTCAATCCGGTTTGCAAATTAAAAATCCCGGAGCGTCTCGCCGATACGGGCGACACTGGTTTGGCCGGATTTTCGATAAATTCAGAAAATTCTCCAAAAATACCCGAACGTAGATAACATGATTCTAAGACACACGGTGAAAGCCGATTCACAAAATTCTACTCCGTTTGTGAAATAAAATCGGAAGGCTGGTTATCGGTATCGGTCGACACCGACAACGGAGATTTTCCAAAATAATCCAGAAAAATTCTAGAAAATCCTAAAAAATCTAGAATATTAGAAAATAATTTTTAAAACTGAAATCGGTCAAATCGGACTACTACGGAGGTCAAATCAATTTTATACGTCGTATCGCGTACCGATACGGTGATACGTACACCGGGGAGCAGGGTATTACATTTCTCCCCACCTTACAGAAAATTGCGTCCTCGCAATTTCTATTCAGGTGTGAGAACAAGATTTCCAACCCAAAAGCCTAAAGGTGACGGGTCCACGATACTTCCGCTGCGCACTCTGATATCTAGAAGGAGCCCGGGATGGAGAAGTATGGTAGTGAACTAATCCTAACGGATAGAAAGCAAGCTGATACAAGGAAAACGAGAAGGAAATCGGATGTTATGGTTGACAACTGAAAGGAAGGAAGGAATACAAACAAGTCAAGGAATGATTTGTCAAGGTCATGGTATTCTTGTACTCGTTGCTGGAATGCCCAAATTCAGATACAGATCAGTTAATTTGAACCTGATTGTACTGTTGGTAAGAGCCCAAGCATTGACCCAGGTGGTTACCCACACCAGGTGTGAACCTAGGCTCTGATACCACTATGTAACGCCCCGATCCCAAGGATACGGAGACGTTATGGCGACGTACATACGCGAGGTGAAAACAACCTCACGCGTACGTTAAGCCTCAGTACAGTACAATACCTCCATATAGATCTGAGGTTCAGCATGAAAGCAGTACAAGAATACCTGCAGAAAGAGGTCAGCGATCATACAGATATGAAAGACAAGGATAAATAAGATAACAGAAATAAAGCACTAAAATACCTATGAATAGTCCTGATACGGAATCTCCCATGTGACTCCAAGGCACTCTCTGAAGCTATGGTAACTCGGATCGCCAATCTGGGCATGCAAACCCAGGGTCGTCAGAAAGCGACCTAGTGAGTGGTAAAACTGAAAGAGGCAGTAATATATACTATAGTACTACAAGCATGATACTACTATAGATACGTGATGGTGTATATCATATAATAAGCAGTAGAAATATATCAACATATAAGCAGTAGGAACATGTAAACAGGTCATCTTTTATTACCATTATTATCTAACCGGTTATCATCAGGTCATGTCTCTAATCATATCCAGTTTATAGAATATACAATGTTATCTAGTGATGATGAGTGTACATGCTAGTGGTGCTGTGATAACAGTGAATATGCAGATGGGCATATGCTACCTAACCAGTATCCGGTGTAGTGCATAGATAGTAATGATGTATGCAAGATATACATAAAATAGACTATATGCACATATGCATGAATAGTATGCTACTACAGAAAGTGTAACATGTATCGGGTAAAGTAATAAATAGACGTGTAACATGATATCGGATAAATGATCAGGTACAACAAGAAGTACAACTATACAATAGAGAACATGTATCAGGTAAGGAACAGTAACAAGTACAACTATACATGTAGCAGGCAGGTCATGTCAAAGTCATGTCATTTATACAATAGTAGCGATCAGTACCACCTGCTATTTTAATTACTCTCTTCCAGTGTCCCATACCACTGGCGGTTCATACTGAAGCCCGCACCCCAGTCGAACCCATCCGGACATGGCCTACGGGTACCATTATCCAAACGAGAGAGTAATCAAATAACAAATGTTCCCGATGTCACTATCGTGTATACTATTTTATTATGTTAATTGGAAACCCATGGTCGAGGAGTTCTTATCGAGTGGATGTATCCCGTGCATACCCGGGATCACGGCCTTAAACAGATCCCTGGCTGCTGAGACCAGGGCCAGCCCGCTAGAGCTGTAACATGTAACATGAGTAACAGATGGTAGCCAGCACTACCCGGTCCCCTGCAGTGGGACCTCAATATGGATCCAGTACATTCACCCGATAAGATCTAGTCAACCGTCAAGTCTCCCCCACACCCAAGTTATCTTTATGATCTGATATGTGATATGTCAAGTATACAATGTAACAAGAACATTACAGTACATGGTACGGGTAACATGATTACTGGACCTGAGCTCTGTTGATAGCATAGAACAATATCACGAGAATCAGGAACAATATAACATGAACAAGATATCATGAACAATATACCGGGAAACGGGAACAATAGATGTGGGATTCTAGAGGTGGCCCCCGTGGCTTGGATCCACGTGGCACTTAGTTCCACACATCGCATATCAACAGCAGTCATGTCCAGTAACGGGAATATCCATATCATGTCGGTATCGGGAATATCCATATCAGTAACAGGTAACAATCCTATAACATGAATACAGTAACATGAAATAATAATACATGTAACATGAACGGGGATCCATATGTCAAGAATAGAACAATAATACATGTAGCATGAACGGGGATCTATATGACAAGAATAGAGAAACCATACAGGCATGTGTAACCATAATATGTAAACATAACATAAATGTGTATGATGATCATGCTAATATGAAATGCAATAGTCCGTGCATGGTTATATCCGTGTATCAGTGGAACCTATATGTGTAGTAATATATCGGTGTATCACTCGTATATGTCCTAACAGTGATCCGTGTATAAAATAATATCATGTCCGTCTCTTAAACTACGGTAGCCATGTAAGGATGATAGCAGTGTAGGAAATAACAATATCTCGCATTCGTGTATAACGACGGTGTAGTGTCCTAGCGTACCTGTAGAGCAGTATGTAAGGTAACTGTGTCACGATGCATGACATAATAGGGTCCAAGCCTATGGGGCTATGGTGGGCCGGGTGTCAGTGGTACAGGAACGGGACATACTCGAGATCAGTCAGGCATTTACTAAATACCGTGTTTATTACAGTGTTTTAATATTGTTTACCAATTAGGATATACCGGATCATGTTTTATATCAAGAAGTCAATCAAGTGCAATTAATAGACTAAAAAGATAATTTAATAAAAACACTCACAGACTGGCTACAGGATTGTAGCTCTCGTTCCCACGATCGCAACGGATCCAGAATCGTCCAAATCCGAGTCCGGATGCTCCAGATATCGCCCGAAGACCCAAAACCGCGAGAAAAGGTTAGTTACGTAATAATAGAAATTATTCAGGGGGCTATTTGTAATTTTTAGGGGTCTAAACGTAATTTAAAATGTTACAGGGGTTAAAATGAAATTGTACCTTTAACGGGTCGGGTTTGAATGTAAACGGGTCGGGTTTGGGTTTGAACCCGTACCCAAACCCACTATTGGGTTTTCACCCACTGGAAGCAACAGAGCAGCAGCAGCTTTGTGCTGCTGCTGCCGCCCACACGCGCGGCCGCCACCCGCGCGTCGCCACCACGCCCGGTGCGGCACCCCGCCGGCGCCGCTGCCCCGCCGGCGCCGCTGCCCCCTCCCGGCGCCGCTCCGGCGCCGGCACCACTCCGGCGCTGCTGGCCGGGGCTCCACTGCGCGAGGAGAAAGAAGAAGGTGGTGGGGGCTGGCGCCCCCACCCCACCAGCGCCGTCGGTGCTTGCACACGGCCGGCAACCCGCCGGCGGGTCTGGCCGGGTCGGCCTCCGGCGATGCCCGGCCGCCTCCGACGCCTTGCTGGCGGTCCACAGAGAGAGGGATGCAGAGAGAGGGAGAGAGAAATTGAGATGCAGAGAGAGAAAGAGATTGGGAGAGTTAGAGAGAGAGAGAGATGGTTTAGAGAGAGAGAGTTTGGAAGAGTGAGAGAGAAAGAATAGAGGAAAGAGAGAGAGGAGGGAATTTAAAATGGGAAGAGGGTCGGTGGTGAACAGTAGGGCGGTGGGTTGGCTTCGTTGGGAAGAAAGGAGAAGAAAGGAAGAAAAGAAAAGATATTAAAAATAATATTTAATTATTATTATAATGGCCCGACATTTAAACATCTCCGAACGGTACCTAAAAATTACAGAAAATAGAGAATATTATCCTGAGACGTAATATGAAAACGGTTTGCTGAAACTCAATCCGGTTTGCAAATTAAAAATCCCAGAGCGTCTCGCCGATACGGGCGACACTGGTTTGGCCGGATTTTCGATAAATTCAGAAAATTCTCCAAAAATACCCGAACGTAGATAACATGATTCTAAGACACACGGTGAAAGCCGATTCACAAAATTCTACTCCGTTTGTGAAATAAAAATCGGAAGGCTGGTTATCGGTATCGGTCGACACCGACAACGGAGATTTCCAAAATAATCCAGAAAAATTCTAGAAAATCCTGAAAAATCTAGAATATTAGAAATAATTTTTAAAACTGAAATCGGCGAAATCGGACTACTACGGAGGTCAAATCAATTTTATACGTCGTATCGCGTACCGATACGGTGATACGTACACCGGGGAGCAGGGTATTACAAAGACTAGAATTTATACTTGTACATGTAGTGGGACACAAATAAATCTTTATATATGTTTGTGCTTGGATGCTTGTTTGTACCCATTAAATGTGCTAGTATAGTCTAGTTTTGATGATTCATGCATTCTAACTTGTATTCCTCATTTTGAATATGTTTCTATGATCATGTGTTTTAACCTCATGTATATGACTATCTTGTCCAAACTATTGATTATACATGTACATCCTTGAGCCACGTGCCTTCATGCATATACTCTTGTGGACTCATTATGTTTAGGATATGTATGTATACTTTAGTTTGTACATGACATACATATACCTTGAAGTTTAAATCGTTTTGATGATTTTCATGTTTTTAGGTAATTTCTATTGGTAATGAAAATCTAGTTTTTCATGTTTTCATGTTTTCAAGGAATTTCACATGAGCTAAATTGAATATTTTCATGATTGTATGTGTCACATAACACTTACTCACTTTATCAGTTTACTCATGATTTGTTTTCATGAGACTATGATATGGGCTTTATGGATTTTGAGTGTTTAGTGATCATGTGAATTACATGTGTTTCATGAAAAATAATTTTGTTTTATTCCTTACTTGAAGGATTTCGTACTAGTTTTAAAAGTTTTTCCTATAACTAGTTCGTATTCTTCACTATGGTAGAGATTTTCAAACGTACCATATTTTCAAACCTAATTTTGAAAACCCCTACCATCTATGGGCGGTTGGATGGGAGATCATGTTCATGTTTGCTTTAAAATGAAAATCATTTAAAACTTGAACCGTGATTGGGAGGCTAGGTAATATGAGATATACACTTGATCTTATTGTTATTTCAATTGGTATCATTGGACTCTTTCAATTGGTATCAATTTTGACCTTTCTTGTATACTCATATATGTTTGTATGTATGTATGCTTTCAATTTCAAAGAATATCAATTTCAATTGGTATCTATCTTTCATACATATATATGTTTTATTTGTGCTTATTATATTCCTATATCTTTAAGCACAAATCGTTTTTATGCTAAGCTTGAGCTTCAATTTTGTTTTAATTGATTATTTTTAAATTGGTATCAAGCCTAAGCATTGTTTTAGTTTGTATTTCATAAAGAGGGAGAAAATTCGTATTTCATCTTTCAATTAGTATTTATTTTTCACTCCCATACTTTATGATTGAAAATTTCAATTTGGTATCATATGTTCAAAATGAAAAATATTTACAATTGGTATCAAAATTTTTGTTTAGACATTCAAGATTTATTATGTTTAATTTCAATTGGTATCAAGATTGTCATGTGTTTTGTTTAAAATTGATATCAATATTTTTTTATTTGTTTCCTTTCAATTGGTATCAAAATGCTATTCTTTGACATATTTTCAATTGGTACCTTAATTGATTGTCACCCCTAATTGACTTTGTTTTTGTATTAAACAAAAAGGGGGAGAATATTGTTTTTCTTGTTTTCAACCTTTTATTGATTTTTTTTTTGGTTTTGAACAAAAAAAGGGGGAGAAAGATTTGTTGATTTCGTTTTATTTTTACCCCTCATCGAAGGTTGTTGCTTTATATTAAAAGAGGAGAAGATTTTGTTTTGTTTTGATTGTTTACCCTTTGTTGATGATTGACAAAAAGGGGGAGAATTATTTGAGAAAGATTTTGGTTTATATATGCATGTTTATGTTTTTGCATATATTAAGTTTAATTTAGTTTAATTTTAATTGGTATCTAGAGTATCTAGAGCATGTTTTGTAATGGTTTCTAGAGCATGTTTTGTTTTAAACATTTCATTGGTATCTAGAACCTTTTATTATTTATGCATAGATATGCATGTTTCATGTTTCATGTTTGATATTCATTGCATATTATGTTTATTTGTTTATGCATGAGTTAAGGGGAGCTTCTTTGAAGCTTAACTTTAATCCATGCATATATAACTCCATGAGTTTTGTCATCATCAAAAGGGGGGAGATTGTTGGCCCAAAGGCCTTCCACCCTAGTTTTGATGATGATTAACTCATGTAGTTATGTTTACTAATTATCTTGTGATTTTAGTTACAGATCATTGATCAAGATATTAGTTGGTGATTGCTTCAAAAAGATGAGTTTGGAAGCCTTCACATGTTGATTCAAGAGCCCGAGCGTCAAAGATCATATATAGCAATTGCTCGGTGGATCAAAGAGTTTGGATCGAGTCGGCTTGGAGACGGCGCTCTACAAGAAGACATCGGTACCATAGTTTAGTTTTGTGTTTAGATCCAAATTGTAAAGATTAGAATAGTATGATATGCTCAAGTTCACAACACACACGTTTCATGTTTTGAATATTGGTTTTCGGTTTTTCCGTTTTTGTTTAACCGATCTTGATTTTCATGAATAGATAGTTCAAAACAAGTTTACATAGTTTAATGTATATTAGATTTGTTCTATATACATGCATGCTTAATTTCCTAGACAAACTTAGTTTTGACTCACTTATTCATGTGTTTTATGTTTTGATATTTTTAACAAAACTTATTTTTGGAATTAATGACAAAAACATGGATATATATATATATATATATATATATATATGTTTCATGTATATAGGATTATATCCATATACATCATGCCTAAATGTTGTTTAATATCATGTTTTTGTATTTGGATAAGTTTTGGACAAAATGTATTTTCTATTCAAAAATCCAAGTTTTAGAAAATACAAGTTTTGGATTTTGGTAAAAATGATAAGAAACAAAAATGTTTGAAAATGTTTGTTATTTGTGATGAAATTTTTATCACATGTTTATATTTCAATATAAAATGAGAAAACTATTTTTGTGTATTTTTACAAGTCTTATGGATTTACTAGAATAATTTTTACCCTGTTTTTCTGGCCCAGAACACTGGCTGACAGGCTAGTTCAGTCGACCGTGCGGTCGGCCGAACCAACGGCCGGTCGACCCATAGGTCGACCGACGTGCACAGAACTGTGCACGTCTGGCAGCACAGTGGGACGGTCGGCCGGCCGGCCGACCGGACCAGAGAGCAGTGCTCTCTGTTCTTTTCGGTCGACCGGGCGGTCGACCGTCAGTTGCCAACGGTCAAAATGTGACCGTTGGACGGTCGACCGGCAGGTCATTTCTGGCAGTTTCTGCTGCCAACGGCTATATTTTTCTGGGGGCTATAAATACCCCATTAATGGCCTGTTTTCTATAAGATTTTTTGTGCGAATTTTTCCTGACTCTCTAGTGTTTTCACAGCAATCAAAAGAAGTTTTTGGGCTTTATATTGATCAATCTATTTGGTGTTTTTGTTAGGGATTGGAAAATCAAGAAAGGTTTTTGGGAAAAGATTTTGATTCAATTTCTTCATCTTGGTTTCTAGCTTTTTCCCATAGATTTTCTTTGAGTTTTTGATTTCCATTCCTTTGGTTTTCTCCACACTTGAGCTACATCTACTATCTTATTCTATAGGATCTTTGTGTGGGAGAAAGAGATTGTTTGTGGTTGTTGTTTTGACCACCAAGTTGTAAACCCAATCTTTTCTTGGCTTTGTGCCTTTGGGTTGTATCCCTCAAGTTGTGAGGTGATCCTTGTATTGGTTTGTGCTAATCCCTCAAGTTGTGAGGTGATTGTTGTTGGCTTGGAGTTGTGCCTCAAGGAGGAGGTTGTGTTTGTAAGGAGAGGAGTTGAGTACTCCTTGTAATTGTGATTGCCCCAAATCCCTCGGTGGAGGTTCCCTTTGTGGGAGTCCTTTGTGGACAAGCTAGTGGACTTAAAATCCTTCTCGGTGAAGGCGGGGATGTAGAGCTGGGTGCTCGAACCTCGAAACATATCTTGTTGTTTGCGCTTGATCCATTGACTCTCTCTATCTCTCTCTTTACTTTGTGCCTTGCAACTATTCATATTGTGCATTCATATTTGCTTGGCTTGGTTGTGTGTGCATCACTTGTTGATTGCACTTGAGTGTATTGCATTAAATTTTTAAATTCCGCATTGAGTTCATAGATTAGCTATATCACCTATTCACCCCCCCTCCCCCTCTAGGTGATTTTTCAAAAATTATATCATCCACATATATTTGCACTATAAGAATGTCACTATCAACATGCTTAGTAAATAATGTTGTGTCTACTTTGCCTTTAACAAAATCATTGGAAAGAAGAAAACTAAAAAGCCTTTCATACCAAGCTCTGGGAGCTTGCTTTAAATCATACAAAGCTTTATCAAGTTTAAAAACAAAATTAGGATGAACATGATCTACAAAACCGGGAGATTGTTCAACATAAACTTCCTCATTGATAAAACCATTTAAAAATGCACTTTTTACATCTATTTGAAAAAGTTTAAAATTTTTAAAAGATGCATAAGCTAGTGTAATCCGTATGGCTTCAAGCCGTGCTACGGTTGCAAAGGTCTCCTCAAAGTCGATTCCTTCAACTTGAATGTAACCTTGGGCCACTAACCTAGCCTAATTCCTAATAACATTTCCTGACTCATCCATCTTATTCTTAAAAATCCACTTAGTACCAATTACTGGTCTATCGTGGGGTCTAGGAACAAGGTGCCAAACTTGGTTGCGCTCAAATTGATTGAGCTCTTCTTGCATAGCTAGCAACCAATATGAGTCACCCTCGGCTTCGAGGATGTTTTTGGGTTCAAAATGAGAAATGAATGCAAAATTACCACATAATTGATGGAGTTTGGAGCGAGTTGTTACCCTTTAGATACATCACCTAAGATGAGATCCTTGGGATGATTTGTAGCGAATCTCCAATCTTTAGGAAGTGGTTGAGAGTTTTTCACTTCATCCTTTTGAACTTCACCAATGGGCTCTTGTTTTTCTTCTTGAATGGGTGAGTCCTTCAAGAATATTCTCTCCATGTCCTCCCCTAAAGAGTCAATCTCTACAACATTCTCAACAATAATATTAGATTCTTCAAATTTAACATGCATGGATTCTTCAATAGTAAGAGTGGATTTATTGAATACTCTATAAGCTTTGCTAGTATTAGAATGTCCAACAAATATAGCTTCATAGGCCTTATCATCAAATTTACCCAAATTATCTTTAGTATTCAAAACAAAACACTTGCATCCGAAAACTTTAAAATATGAAACATTAGGTTTTCTTAAATTATAAATTTCAAAGGATGTTTTGAAAGTATTTTTACACAAATAAATACGGTTTGATATGTAGCATGCGGTGTTTACAGCCTCGGCCCATAAATATTGAGGGAGGCCATATTCACTTATCATAGTCCTAACCATTTCTTGAAGAGTTCTATTCTTCCTTTCTACTACTCCATTTAGTTGTGAAGTTCTAGGACATGACATTTCATGCTTAATTCTCTTTTCATCACAATAAGTCATGAGGAGTTGGTTAACAAACTCACCACCTCTATCACTTCTTATTTTCAAAATCGAAAACCCTTTTTCTTTTTCAATCCTTTTTCGAAAAGTCTTAAAATGCGAAAAAGTTTGATCTTTATGTTCCAAAAAGAAAACCCAAGTAAACCGGGAAAAATCATCAACTAAAATAAAAACATATCTACTTCCATTTAAGCTTTTAGTTTTAGTTGGTCCAAAAAGATCCATGTGAATTAATTCTAATGGCCTAGTTGACATGATATCCTTGATTGGTTTGAAGGAAGACTTGGTTTGTTTCCCAAGTTGGCACGCACCACAAATGCGGTCTTTTTCAAACTTCAAGTAAGGAATACCCTTCACCAATTCCTTAGAATTAATTCTAGCAAGATGATCAAAAGATGCATGTCTTAATCTTCTATGCCAAAGCCATGAAATCTCATCAAAAGCATTCAAGCATTTAGTAGAACAATCCAAATTAAGCATGTCAATGATATAGACATTATTATCACGAAAACCGGTGAGAATACAATCATTGGTTTTACAATCAAAAATTTTGCAAAAAGAATCATCAAATACAACTTTAAGACCACGATCACAAAGTTGACTTATACTAAGCAAGTTATGTTTAAGTCCATCAACAAGAACAACATTTTCTATTAAAGGAGATGCATCAATTTGAATGTTACCTATACCGATGATGATGCCTTTGGAGTCATCTCCGAAGGTGACGATGCCACCTTCAACGTACCTTGATAGGGTTGTGAAGTTGTTGATATCCCATGTCATATGCCTTGAACAACCACTATCAAGGTACCACCGCTCCTTATGTCTTGGAGCCTTGGTGTGTACCTACATCAAATAATTTAGGACTTGATTTTGGTACCCATATTTTCTTGGGTCCTAAAGAGTTAGTGTCATGAATCCACACAAGATTATTTGTCCTATTTATTTGATCATAGCAAAATTTAGCTAAATGGCCATTCCGACCGCAATAAGTACATCTATAAACTCTTCCATATTTAAATGCATAATGAGTGTGTGGCTTTCGAACATGTGAATTTTGAGCATGAGTAGTTTTAACATGAGTGTTATGTGAAATGTTGACTTGATGAGCATGAGAATTTTTAGCATGGGTTGTTTTATCATTCTTAGCATGTGGAGTGTGCTTCTTTGAAAATATGTTCTCTAATTTATTAGTATTAAAAGCACATTCTTTTAAAACATTTCCAAAATCATTGATTTTTGTTTTAACAAAGATAATTCATTTTCATCAACTTTTGAAAATTTAACTTTACAAGCAACTTTATAAGCATCAAACTCTCTTTTAGTTATAATAAGATTAGAAGAAAGTTCTTCCTTTTCTTTTGAAATAATTGAAAGTTGATTTTTAAGCATCTCAATTTCCTTTTTCAATTTTGAGCACTCTATCTTTTTATCATCATAACTTTCTGAAAGTTCAACAAAAGCATGATCTAGCATTTCTCTACTTATTTCATTTTCAACATTAAGTGGTTGAGAAGTTACCTTGGGTGTGTTTGCCATGAAACACATATTTGTTGTGTCGACCTCATCTTTGTTGACACTTAAAAAAGACAAGATTCTCATTGGTCCGAACGATGTCTAAACTTGTTGACATTTACAAAAGACAAGGGACAGACGAGCTGAAGACCAGTTTTCACCCACCTCCAAGGGACAAGGGAGCGGTTTGGACTCCACTGATCCAGCAAGCAGAATAGTGAACCCGGATTGTTTCTAAACAGACCTCAGCAGGTCTAAGATGCTAGCATTTAGCATTGCATTAGCCCAAGGAGATAGCCTCGTTTGAGAGGCTAGCATCATCTAGAGCATCGCCAGGAAGCTAACTGATAGCTTCGCCGAAAAGCCTCTTTTCGGACTTCGCTAAGGATTGCCTCTAGCTCCGCTATGAGCTTCAAAGCGGGCAGCTCCGCTATCAGCCTGCTATGGTCAACCTTTGACCAATCAAAATCTCCTGATGAGATCGGATTCAATCTAATCAAATCCAATCGGGATTCAAATATGGCAGGTGATTGCCGCAATCTCTTGACTCTCTTGAAACGAGTAAGAGGATCAAGGAGAATCTCCTAACAATATGGAAAGGATCAAAACAGATCAACCGACCTGCCAATCCTAGCCTCGCAGTAAGGCTACTTTCCAGATTTAAACAGATTTGATTCAATCTGTTTCCATATCTTCAAGGGACGGTTATACCCTTGCTCTCCCTATAAATAGCCCATCAAGGGTACAAAAAAAAAGAGGAGGGGGGCATACACGCAGACGGACGCAAGAGAGATCGATCGATAAAAAAAAGAGAGAGAGAAGACTCCACAAGCAGAGGCTTTTTCACGACGCACCGCGCGCTCTCGAATTCAGAGACTTTTTAGAGAATTGCTTTCTCTAATCAGGGTGTTGATACCCTAACGTCGTCCTTCCTCTCAAGGAATCTCCGGAACCAGGCGAGAAGGAATTCCTTATCGAAGGCGATTTTGAGAAGCAGCAAGAGGGTTCTACCAACCTTCTGTTCTCTGATTCCCCGAACCAGGCGAGAAGGGAATCTCATCGCTCGCATCGTCAAAGGGACAAAGTGGTCGCGCGCTGACCAGACTCCTATCGGCACATTTTTCCAGAATCTCTGAGGAGATCTACTTGTAATCTTTTGAGAATACTTGTAATTTAGCTCCTCAAACTTTTATTTGTAAGTTTTCCCCCTTTGCAAACATAATGGAAAACAAGATGGCGACTCCGCTGGGGACTGTATTCTCCTCTGCTGAGAATCAAGTATCGCAATGCGACGAACAGACCTTCGGGTCTATCTCTGAATTCAGAAAAGCCGGTGCAGCCAGATCTTCTCTGGCTAAATCTTCAAGCAAAGTCTCTGCGGAGACGGAAAAGGTTCTCTGCAAACCTGCCGCAGTTCTCTGGCGCAACAAGGAAACATGCCCGCAGCCCAGATCCTGCACTTTTGAGAACCTGGTTATCCAGATCGATCAAGGAAGATTTGAAGAAGTCCTCTCTGGGGGTGGCCTGACGCTTCGAGCACGGAAGCACAGGAAGGTCTTCACGACCAAGGTTTCAAATCAGAAACCAGAGGCAGAATCTTGCCAGCACCCCACAGCCCCGCTTATGGCTATTCAGGTTCCTTGCGAACCTAGGCGTCCCCTGTCAAGGCTGATATGGAAGCCTAAACAGGAGTCTTTAACCAAAGCTCCCGGAGTAGTTCATGCCGAGACTGTGCCTCTCCCGCGAAGAAAGGGTAAGATGCCCATCTGCCCTGACGATGCTGCCAGCCATGAAGTCACGACGGCAATCATACCGTCACCTGAATCAAGAGCAGCACAAGCGAAGCTATTGTACCACAACAAATTCACTGGGTTCGCGGCCGCAAGGCTAAGACCGCAGTGTTATCTGAGGTTGATCCCCTTCGCAGCAGAATAGCGGGCAAAGCACCACAGCGTGCTCCGCTCCCCAATTCATCAGGCACTAAGCTCGCACCTGTCGACGAAGCTAGCGCCAAAGTACTATTCAGTACTAATCCCTTCTGCAGGGATAAGAAGAACGGAGCATCATCCCTTGTACGCTCCAGAAAGGCCTCTCCACGGGGTTGTTCAGGCTCTATTGAGCCTAACCTGCGACAATTCTTGGCAAACAAGTGGGAATTGGAGTCTCTCCAAACCACTTCCCCTTGTTGTCAAAGAGGATGCCGACTTGTGACAATCCATTCAGCCCATTGTCGGCAATATCCAATCAAGGTGGCACCTCCGCACCGTCAATCGGTGTTTGACCGTTGTCCGCACGTGCCATAAAGAAGCATCATGAAAGGAGCGCTTCACGAGGCCCAGCCTTCGCGTCCGTCAACATGACCGGAAGAGGACGAGAGCGACACAGGGAAGGTCATACATCTGATGATACCCCTTTCGGCTCCCCAGATCCAGATTATAGCCCGGGCTTGGGTGAAGTCTTGGTGCAAGAAGAAGGTGTTTTCCGAAACACCAGATCCAGGGTAGCGATACCCTGTAATTATGAGCAGCCTTCCTCCTCGACGGTCCCAACCGTGCCACAACTCAGGCGGTCGCCCCAATCATCTGATGAAGAAGATTAAGACAGCGGGTATGCCTCTTCAGCAACAGTCAGTTCTGTGCGAACGGACAAAGCATCGGTTAATATGGCCGATAACGCCAATGACGATCTTCGTCAGCGTTTGGAAGCTCAGGAGCAGACCTCTAGAACTCAGCAAGAGGCCCTGGACAATATTCAACAGATGCTCGCTCAGCTCCTCAGCAACCGGAATGATGATACCGGGAGTAATCATGACGAGGAGGGACATCTCAGCAATGATCCGCCCAAGACGGAGAAATCTAAGGGAGGCTCTTCCCTGGATGCCGAAGTCCTTAAAGGCCTTCAAGCTCAAATCGCATCCCTAGCTCAGAGGGATGAATTAAAGAAGGTAGGGGCAGTCCGTCCTTATCCGCTGGAGTGGGATTCGGTGCCATATCCGCCAAAGTTCAAACCACCAACGTTGCATACGTATGATGGTAAGAGCTCGCCCAATCAGCACATCTACTATTTCCGGTCCCAGACCGGTAATGTTCTAAGCAACGACGCCATCTTGGCTAGGTTGTTCATCGGCACCTTGAAAGGGGTGGCATTCGACTGGTTCCGAAGCCTTCCTCAGGGCTCTATCAACTCCTGGGTCGACCTGGAAACTCGGTTCCTCTCTCGCTTCTATGAGGATGACACCGAAGTAACCATGGACAAGCTCCTTTCCACTGTGCAGAGGAAAGGCGAATCTGTCCGTGAATACATTGAGCGGTTCAGAAATCTATCTCTGATGTGCCCAGCAGGGATGCCATTACCTATGCTCTTACAGACATGCAGGCACAACTTCTTGGATCAAGTAGAAGTCCGCATGGGGGCTGTCAAAGCCCATACTTGGAAGGAATTGGTCGAACAAGCTGAGATAGCCGAGAAATCGGCTAAGAAGTTCGAGCCATCCGCCCCTAGAAGCAAATGGGGCGCGAACAACAAAGGGCGTAGCGATCTCCCGCAGTCTTCCCAAGCTAAAGGGAAGGAAATTATGTCCGTCGAGCTGACCGGGGACATGCAGTCAAAGGCCAAGAAGAGCGGCGTCAACAGCCAAGAGCCCAAGTTTCCTCCGAAGCAGTACTCCTTCAGAGATGATCAGGTGGTCACGATATTCCATCTGCTCCACAAAGGGAACAAAATGAAGCTACCGGATGCTCGGCGTCCCAATGAGATAGGGCGTACAACGACCCTAAATACTACTACTGCCTCTACCACAGGATGATCCACCATCCTACTGACAAGTGCTATGTCCTCAAAGACAGGATACAAGCCCTAATAGATGCCGGCGTCCTCACATGAAGACGGAACAGAAGAAAGTCACTGCCAATATGGTGACTCTTGAGTTCGGCACTGCTCAGAAGGTCACAGTTCCCGACGGGACCTATCCAGCCCCCACACCACGGTTGGAAGTCAAGCATTCTTCAACCATAGCTAAAGATGACAAGGGTCTCGTCCCCTTGACATTGGAGACAGGGGAAGTTATGTGGATACACCCTGACCTCGTCCAAGACGTACAGCGGACGTCGAAGGACTCCAGCAAAAAGGGCAAGTCCTGCAATGTCATCTCTGTCTTGCCAGATGATGGTAATCTTACTTCGGCTTCCCTCAGTGATTCAGAAGAAGAGAAGCATGCCTGTACAGCGCAGGCAGATGCACCTCAACAGACGGGCACCCGGTCTGAAAGTCATACTTAAGGCAGTATGACAAGTCTACTGACGAGATACAACAGCAAACGACGTCAGTACCAATGCCGACATCCGCTCCAGTTCTGACCAAAGGGAAAGAGCCCTAAGGAAGTGCGGTTCGACCATGTGTTGAAGAAACCGCCAGGCCAAGGGTTAGCCACGCCCTTTCGCTTTGATATATTGGCCCACTTAGCCAATATCCCGGCTCGTATCACAATACACGAGCTCCTTCGTCTCTCTAAAGAGACAAGAGAGGCACTCAGAGATGCGCTGGCCAACTCGGAGTCCTTTCTGACATGCATGCCTGAGGTTCCTGGTGATGAGATGCGGCCTTCCTGCTCAGAGTGCCATCACGCACAATCCAAGGTGCCTGCTATTACCTTTACGGCAGAAGATATGCTTCTCAAAGACAACAAGCATGATCGACCTCTGTACTATACCGGATATATCGGTTCAACATGCATTGAAAGAGTACAAGTAGATCCGGGGTCTGCACTCAGCATCATCCCCAAAAGGCTTCTCTATTTCCTCGGCATACCATTGTACAGGTTGTCCGCAACCACCACTACATATATGGTTTCAACGCCGGGAGCAGCCATCCGCTTGGAAAGATTCGGCTCCGCTGCAGAATCGGAAGCTTGAAGTCAGAAGTGACGTGCTATGTCATTGATGCTGACACATCATACAACCTGCTACTGGGACGATCATGGATCCATGCCAACTGGATCGTTCCTTCCACTCTCCATCAGTGCTTCAAGTATGTTGAGGATGATGCGACAGTACGAACTGTTTCGCTGAGAAGCAACCCTTCAAGGGGGTGGAAAACTACTTCACTGATGCTCTCCTATATCAAGAGGCTAGTGGAACGCCGGGAGAACCATTGCCAGACGATGATGAAAGTGGCAATGAGCCGGATTCGAATCCGAAACGGGCATGCCAGCCATTCTGATTGGCGAGCCAATTGTAGCATGCTTTAATGATCCCCGATGTAAGATCCCTCCTGAGGAGGAAGGCGAATGGATAATTAATGATAATTTTCTTTTGATTATCCTGCGAGCATCGAGTCGATTAAATCCATGATGGATGGCTCTCTTCATATGCCCGTACATGAGCCGAGTGTGGCTAGCACATCTGTGGAAGCCGTAGAAGGGGCCACGCTGGTAGTCCCTCCGTCCAAGCAAGGTCAGGCGCCGATAATCTTCGCAGAGCCCGGCCAGGGAGATTCTCAACCACAGACTCAAGCTCAGAGTCGGATGCTCCACAGTTCTTTCATTACGCGCCATCAGCACGCCATATTATGAAGAAGATGGGTTACAACCTGAAGCAGGGAGCGGGCCTAAACTTCGGAAAGGAAGACGCGGCCTGATGCGTAACTCCGTCCCAAGAGGGAAACCTGCAAATTACTATGATAGTACACGCAGGGGGTTAGGGTATGTCACACCCACATCATCAACAACAGTTCAGGTCAAAGGCGATGGATCGATCCCATCACAGTCGGCCTCATCCTCCGAATGGGATTCTGATGTCAGCATAGGAGGGATATTCGAAAGCCTCATGACTTCAAGCAGTCAGTTGGAACCCGCAGATGTTGCCGATGAGGAATCATAGGCCCAGCAATTGAGCCTTCAATGGGAAAAGCGGTTTGAGCTGTGCGAGCCACCTACCGAAGACAAGGTGATCCAGGTCAACTTGGGCAGTCAAGATCATCCCAAACCGATTTTCATAAGTGAAAGCCTATCACTTATCGAAAAGGAAGAATTGATAATGCTGGTAAAAGAGTATATAGATGTCTTCGCCTGGAGCTATGAAGACATGCCTGGACTTGATCCACAGGTCGCTATGCACCGTCTAAACATCAAGCCCGACGTTAAGCCAGTCAAGCAGCAACAACGTCGGTTCCGCCCAAACATCATGGAGGCTATTGAAGCCGAAGTTCATAAGCTCATTGCTTGTGGCTTCATCCGGGAGGAACAACATCCAGATTGGGTGGCTAACATAGTCCCCGTCCTCAAGAAGAATGGGAAAAACGGATCTGCATCGACTACCGTGATCTCAATGCGGCCTGTCCCAAAGATGAATTCCCACTGCCGATCACTGATGTCATGATCGACAACACATGCGGGTTCGAAAGGATGTCTTTCATGGACGGCTTCTCAGGGTACAACCAGATCAAGATGTATCCTGATGACGAGAAGCATACTTCTTCCGAACGCCATTGGGGGTATACTGCTACACTGTAATGCCCTTCGGACTGAAGAACGCCGGAGCAACCTACCAGCGGGCGATGAGCATGATCTTCCGCGACCATCTCCGAAAGACGGTGGAATGCTATGTTGACGACATTGCCGTCAAAAGCCGCAGCAAAGATGAACATCTTCGCGATCTGAGAACGATGTTCGACATAATGCGGGCTCATCAGCTGAAAATGAACCCGACAAAATCCTTCTTGGGAGTGTCCAGCGGCAAATTCCTTGGGTTCATTGTCACATCAAAAGGGATCCATCTGGACCCAGACAAAGTCAAAGCCATACAGGACATGCATCCACCGAGGAACCTCAAAGAGCTCCGAGGCTTGCAAGGCAGATTAGCCTACATCAGAAGATTCATAGCAAATCTTTCGGGCCGTTGCCAGCCCTTTACCCGTCTCATGAAAAAGGGTACTGCCTTCATATGGGACCAAGCCTGTCAAGAAGCTTATGAAGACATTAAGAGGTATCTCACAAAACCTCCGGTCTTAGTGGCCCCTACGTCAGGGAAACCATTCTTGCTTTATGTAAAAGCTCTGGACTATTCCCTCGGTGCCCTCCTCGCTCAGAAGGACGACAATGGCCATGAGCAGGCCATTTATTATCTGAGCAGGACTCTCATAGGAGCGGAATCTCGCTACAATCCTATTGAGAAAGAGTGTTTAGCTCTCGTCTTCGCTGTCCAGAAGACACGACATTATTTGGTTGGCCAAACCATACATGTCATCTCCAGGTGAACCCTTTACGTCTTCTCATGACGAAGCCAGGGTCGCTGAATTCAAGGTTGGCTAAATGGGCACTTCTGTTGTCTCAATACGACATGACCTTTACTCCTCAGAAGGCAGTTAAAGGCCAGGCCCTTGCAGAGTTCTTAGCTGCTCATCCAGTTCCAGAACATTCAAAACTTCATGAAGACATCCCTGATGAAGTCTTCGAGTCTAATGCAACCTCAGCAGAGGAAGTGTGGCAGATGTTCTTCGACGGAGCATCGCGGATGGGTCACAGAGGGAAGTTATTGCCGGAGTGGGGGTTGTGTTCATCTCCCCACATCATATCCTTCCCAGAGCATTCTCCTTGACAGAATCATGCTCTAATAATGTAGCGGAATATAATGCTCTGCTCATTGGCCTCCAGCTCGCCCGGGGAATGGGGGTACGCTACCTCGAAGCTTACGGCGATTCAAAGCTGGTCATCAGTCAAGTCAAAGGCCAATATGAAGTCCGCCATGAGGACTTGGTGCCTTATTATCATACAGCCATCGAATTGGCTAGCTTATTTGAAGGCTTCTACATCGGGCATGTGTCCCGATCCCGAAATACCAAGGCGGATGCTCTCGCTGCATTAGCGACAACGCTAGCCTTACCGGCCGACACCGAGTATCACCTCACAGTCGCAACCCGGCATCTCGTATGTTCCAAGCATATGCTAAGGATCCAAGAGATCCATAATACCTCCGTGGGTCTTGAGCCGAGGGATTGGCGCTTCCCTCTCATTGACTACGCTCTGCACGGTCTGCTTCCAGACGATCCCAAAGAAGCGGCGTCCATCAGACGAAGGTCGCTCCGTTTCCACTATGATCCTACTTCGAAGACACTCTACCGTCGTTCATATGACGGTGTCCTCCTCCGTTGTCTCTCTCATTCAGAGGCACAGGAAGTGCTTAAAGAAGCACATGATGGCATTTGCGGAGCTCACCAGCCGGGTCCAAAGCTTAAAGACAGGCTGCACAGACTTGGGTACTACTGGCCGACCATGATGGCCGATGCCACCCAATATGCACGAAGGTGCAAGGCGTGCCAGGTCCATGCAGACTTCATACACCAACCTTCGGAATTGCTCCACCCTACTGCTGCTCTCATGGCCATTTGAAGCATGGGGAATCGATGTCGTAGGGCCAATCAGTCCCTCTTCAGCAAAGGTCACCGGTTTATCCTGGCAATAACCGATTACTTCTCAAAATGGGCAGAGGCCACACCGTTGGCCGAAGTTAAAACCTCCAATCTGGTTAGCTTCATCAACACCATGTCATCCATCGATTTGTGTACCCAGACGGATCATCCATGACAATGGTCCCAATTCGTAAGCCAAGGGTTCTATCGGTTCTGCGATAAATACTGAATTCAGAATGTGGCTTCAACTCCTACAATCCTGCCGCCAACGGCTTGCAGAGGCATTAACAAGACAATCATCAAGCTGCTCAAGAAGTTTGTCTCCTCGAACAAGCGAGATTGGGACGAAAAGCTCGTGAATGCCTTTGGGCCTACCGGACTACGGTTCGGACACCGACAGGCAATACGCCTTTCTCCCTGGTATATGGGTGCGAAGCGGTCATCCCATTGGAAATCCAGGTGCCATCATTGCGGGTAGTCTTGACTACTAAGATGACATCAGAAGACAATGATCGCTTGCGTCTTCAAGAGCTCGAAGCCCTGGACGAGAAGCGGCTACAAGCTCAGCAACACATCGAGCTATATCAGGCTCGGATGTCAAAATCCTTCAATAAGAAGGTCAAGCAGAGAGTCTTCCAGAAAGGAGACCTGGTCTTAGCCGTCAGACGACCGATGATTATGACGCACAAGACCAAAGGCAAATTTCAACCTAAATGGAAGGACCGTTTGTGATAGAGACAGTCTATTCAAACGGAGCATACCGCCTTACAACTGCAGATGGCGACCTCCTCATGATGCCGATCAATGGCAAATTCTTAAAGAAGTATTATCCTTAATCAAGGATCTTGCTCTCGATCATGTTAACATTACCCTCTGATCGAGACCCGCGCGTCCGAAATACGCACAAAGAGAGCCTTTCTCTTCTCCAAGCATATCAAACATGTTGGTAGCTGGGGGTTTGCTTAAAATCCCAAGGGACCTGCTCCCACTTGATTCCCTCTCCAGAGTCACTTACCAATTCTCATCCATAGAATGGTAAGACCATATATTCCGCTGTTACGTTAACATTAAACCTATGACAGCAGTCCCCTCATTTCTCCTCATGAGAGCGAGACCTCCAAAGTCACTTACCAATTCTCATCCATAGAATGGTAGGACCATACATATTCCGCTATTACGTTAACATTAAACCTATGACAGTGATTCCCTCGTTTCTCCCCGCGAAAACGAGACTTTTCCCAAACTCCATTGCAATTTTGAGCTTAGTGGCGTCTCAATTGGTTACGTCATTGCGACCTCTGAACCAGCAGACAGCTAAGTCTCAATCCGAGTCCTGTTGACATTTACAAAAGACAGGTCTCGATACTCGTTGACATTTATAAAAGACGAGTATCACCTATTTTGAGCTTGGTGGCTTCTCAACCAGTTACGTCATTGCGACCTCTGAACCGGCAGATAGCCAAGTCTCATCTACCATTGAGCTTAGTGGCGTCTCAATTGGTTACGTCATTGCGACCTCTGAACCAGCAGACAGCTAAGTCTAAATCTCGAGTCCTGTTGACATTTACAAAAGACAGGTCTCGATACTCGTTGACATTTACAAAAGACGAGTATCACCTATTTTGAGCTTGGTGGCTTCTCAACCAGTTACGTCATTGCGACCTCTGAACCGGCAGATAGCCAAGTCTCATCTACCATTGAGCTTAGTGGCGTCTCAATTGGTTACGTCATTGCGACCTCTGAACCAGCAGACAGCTAAGTCTCATCCCGAGTCCTGTTGACATTTACGAAAGACAGGTCTCGATACTCGTTGACATTTACAAAAGACGAGTATCACCTATTTCGAAGCTTGGTGGCTTCTCAACCAGTTACGTCATTGCGACCTCTGAACTGGCAGATAGCCAAGTTTCATCTATCATTGAACTTAGCGGCGTCTCAATTGGTTATGTCATTGCGACCTCTGAACCAGCAGACAGCTAAGTCTCAATCTCGATGCTTGCTGACTTTACAAAAGGCAAGTATCTCCCCTTTTAGCCCCGCAAAGGGCTCACCTCGAGAACTGGCAACATCTCATTGGTTATGTCATTGCGACTCTGAACCAACAGACAGTCATGTCTCATTATCCAAACAAACAAAGACGACAAAAGAGAATTTTTATTAAATTCCAAAAGGGATGGGATACATGGAGGAGCCTATAGGCGTACATGATAAGATCGGATCCGATCTCCGAGCGAAGCTAGCCTCGTCCTCCTGTCATCAGCAGCCTGGGCCAGCGCCTGTGATCTTAGCTCAGCCTCATCGAAGTCCACCGCCTGAGCCAGACGAGCCTCGACCTCCGCCAAAGTCGCCCTCTGTGATGACTTCCGCTCCGCCAGTTCCTCACTTCGAGCCCTGAGCTGCTTAAGCCGCGCAGACTCTTCATGACGCATCTGTGTAGCCTTGGATAAGAGGAGATTTGCCTTCCGGATCATCTCTTCAGCCCTCTTAACCTATCTTCAGCATCAAGAAGAGCACTGTTGGAAGCGTCAATTGCACTCCCAACCTCTGCTTCCTCTGTCTCCAAGACCTCAGTCAGAGGAGATAGCCTCAGCAGCCTCTTGAGCGCGAGCTGAGCCTCGCGCCTCTGGGCGACAAGACGTGTGAGCCGTTCATCAGCCAAAGACGCTGCGTCGGAACGATGGAAATGGCGCCATTCCTCCACGTCCTTCTCAAGGTCATCTACCAGGAGCTCTAGAGCAGCAGCTTGATGGTACCCCTCAAAGTCCAGGATACACTCAATACCACGGAGAGGACCATCTTCAGCTTCGAAAATGGCACAGGCGAGCCCTTCAAAACTAGACCGATAGTCTGCTCCAAACTGTTATAGAAGCTGTCGACCAGATTACCGATGAAGTCATTCTCAGCTTCATCAACCCTTGAGACAACCTCGGAGCAATCTACCAACCCAAGTCGACACCGCCACAGAAGAAGAAGCGGGAACATTGACAGCAGCAGGGCAAGCCAAAGGTGACCTCGGCGGAGTCCTCAGCGACACCAGCACGCCAGCCACCGTGGAGGAAGGACTGGCAACCACCTCCTGAACAGCAGGCTCGACAATCAAAGTCGGGGAACTAGGTCCGCGATCACCCTCAGCCCCGCACTGGGCAAAATTGTCGGCCCCCACTCGGTGATGTGATTGGGGGTGAGGATACCTCCGGGACTGCCGTCTCCACAACCCCCGACCTCTCAGTTGTCATGGGCTGATAAGAGGGGAGGTCGCCATACAGCGCGTCAACACATCAGCATCCGCCGCGGTCGAAGCACTCGACTCGCCCTCTAACCTCTTAGGAGGGCCCTCCGCTTCCTTCGAAGCCGACGCATCTTGAGGCCGAACACCTGCAACAAAGCCATGGTCAAAAAAGCGGATGCAGTAAACAATAGGAGATCAAAAGGTCATCATTTTACAAAGGCTGATGTTACTTCGTCAGCCTCATCAGTCTCTAGGGGTTCCATCGCGAAGTTCTTGCCAGAATCAACGCGGATAGCCGACCTGCTCGCCGATTCCTCCGCAGACCACCCGGTAGAGCTGGATGCCATAGGACTTCCTTTAGAAGTCCCAGCGCCCGACGGCCAATGTCGGCCGCATCACCTCCAGATTCCTTCGAGCGAGTAAAGGAACCAGCAGCAGCTCCATAAGTAAATAGAGGATCATACTGGTCCCCTTGCTCCCCTTGCTCCTCAGCTCCTGCAACAAAAGCAAATGATGAGTTATTTAAAGTGCGCTGAAGGCATATTAGATGGGGGCCAATCTTACCAGTAGTCGGTTCAGCAACCGACGGCTCAGCCACTAATGGAGCAGCAGAAGGAGGCGCAGCAGAGAGCTCACCCTCTACCACGATGGTAGGAGTCTGGCGACGGGGCCTCTTCGCCGACGACTTCCTACGGATCCACTCCCACGCTTCCTTTTGAAGTGGACATCAGAGTCCTCTTCTTCCACTTCCTCCACATGTTGTGAGGGAGCTGTCCCCACTACACCAGACCCGGCTTCACGAATATCAGCTTCGTGGGCATCAGCCCTTGTCTCTGCCTTGAAATAAGGGCTATCCCCCGCATCAAAGCCCCGCTGTCATCTACAGCGATGAACTCCTCTATGCCAGGAACACGGACTCGTTTGCCCTCCATCTTATCAGAAGCCTTCTGCCTCATCCGATGAGAAATTAACTTCACACCCGAACGGTTGGCATTAAACCTAGCAGGTGTGGAGTTCGAACCGCATACCATTGGCAGAAACACAGGGTCGTCCAAAGGCCGGGATCCCTCGGCGGCGTGCGTAGCCACGCTCCAGTGTCATCCGCGGTAAAAAACCGCCAAGCACGAGCCCCATCAATGAGGCTCCCCCATGAAAGCCAGGTCCGGATTGGGGTTTGCCCACATACAACTGGTCATACTCAAATTGGCGGGCAAACCGCTCGGGACGTATGGCTCCAGGTAGCAGGTATCCCCACTCCTGTACAGCAAATGCGAGGGCCGGATACAGACCAGCCACTCGAAAAATACCCCGACTCATGGGAGACCGACCTGACTCCACATCATGGAATTCCTCGTTGTACCCTGCCCCCGCAGGCGAGGAAAACAACGGAACAGGCTATAAGCGTCATAACGACGCACTAACTTACGGGCCTCGGCCACATAAGTTTTTCTGCCACGAACGGCCTTCAAAAGCGACAGAGAAGCGCCGTTTGAACACCCTGCAGGGTCTTCCCAGCTCCAATTAAACTGGGGTAGTGCAAGGCGAACCACGCCATCAAGTAGGTGTACGGTATACCTACCCTAGGATTGGGTCCATCACAAGGCAGGACGGCACCCTTCCCCCGCCTTGACGCCATTGGCCTGCAGAAAGCCTCCGTCAATGCACGAAGGCCCCTCTGAATACACACACCATGGCCGGGACAGAAGACCCAGACGGTGGCCATGAACCAAGCGGACGGCAGGCAGCAGCACAGTCGGAATGGACGATGTCACCCAAAGAAGAAGGCACGACACATTTCTTTAACCA
>JAVJIF010003499.1:0-281056 GCA_038442645.1 Agave tequilana | reverse complement strand
TTTTCAGAAACGGCTTTCACGTTACTTCTTAGAATTTCATTTCTATCTAAATGTATTTTTGAGATTTTTCTAAATTTATCAAAATTTGACCGATTTTGGTGTCGACCGGTACCGCCAGAAGATTCCAAGATTTTTAATTTGAAATCAGATTGAATTTCTCGAATCTGATTTCACCAGGCATCTTAAAATAATATTTCTGTTTTTGAGAATTTTTTGGAATGATTCTGAAATAGCCAATTTTTATCCTATTTAAATAATATTATTTTTTTTCTTTCTCACTTCATTTTCTTTCTTCATTTCTTTTTTCCTTTTCCTTCCAAAGTCAACCAACTGACAGCCCACTCCCCCATCCCATCACATGCCAATCTCATCCCCATCCCATCATTTTTTCCCTTTTAAATAAACAATCTCCTCCCCTTTCCTAATCAATCCCTTTTCCTTTTTCTTTTTTCTTTTCTTTTTCTTTTTCTTTTTCCTTCTCCTTTCTTTTCTTTTATCCTTCTTCTCTTCTTCCCCTGGCCAAAAACGCAGCCAATGACAGCAAGCCACCATATCTCCTCCATTTCTCTCCCAATTCCTTCCTCTCTCTCTTTTTTTCCCTCAAATTCTCCACCCAATCTCACTCTCCCTAACTCTATTTTTATTTTCCCTCTCTAATCACCCATATCTCTCCTCTCTAATCCGGAGGCTGTATAAGTACCTACATAATGTTAGTACAAAACACAGGAACATATATATCACTTATACTATTACAAACATTCCCATACAAAATACAATATACCCCACTGGTACATACAAATCCATGAAATCACACGGTTCAAATACCAAAACCTCTGATACAATAATTATACATCTCTCCAAAATATAAATCAACCCGTTGAATCGGGGAAACCCAAAAGAAAGCGAGAACACTCGCCTAAATTTTCAAAAAATGACATAAATCCGGAATCCTAAGAACACGTGCATGTGCCACCAATATATTAAAATATAAACATATTTATTTAGAGAGAAAATTATAGAGGAGAGATAGAGAGAGAAATAAGAGAGAGTTTGCAAGAAGAGAGAGAGAGTATAGGAGAGAGACAGAGAGGGACAGACAGGAAGAAAAAGAAGAAAGAGGGAGGCTGCTCACGCAGCCCCCGCACAGGGGAAGGGTCCCCCGGCCTGGCCGTTGGCCCAGGAGGCCAGAGGGGAGTCGTTGACCGCGCGCCGGCCACTAGTGGCCGGGGGTGGCACGCGGCCACTCCAAGGAGGAGAGGGAAAGTTGGGGTGGTGTTGATGATGAGTGATGGGTGGTGGTTGTTTATTGAAGGTGGTGGAGTTGAATTTGCGATGGAAGAGATTAATTGTCGGAGAGGTTGAAGATGATGATATGGAAGAGGGCGATGGTGGAGATGGTGTTGGAAATTGAGGAGTGGTGGTGGGATTTGGAGAGTGGGGCAGTGGAAATTGGAGGAGGAAGTGGTGATGTGGTATGGATTTGGTGGAGGAGATGGTGAAGTAGGAGGAGAATGGATGTTGTTGTGGTGGTGATGGGTGGTGAGATTAGGAGGAGTGGTGATTGGTTTTGAAGAAGAAGAGGGTGAAGATGGTGAAGGTGGAAGAAAGTGGAGATGGTGTTGTAGTAGAGAGAGAAGTTTGGGGGAGAGGGTAGGCCACCGTCGGCCTGGGGTCCCGGCGTGAGTCGCTGGAGGTGCACCGGAGTGGGGTGCTGGTGGAGTCATCGCCAAGTGGATGAAGAGACGAGAGAGAGTGGAAGAGATTAGAGAGAAAAGAGAGTGAGATTAAGAGAGAGAGAGAGATAGAGAGAGAGAGAGAGATTGAGAGATTAAATAGAAAAGAAGAAAAAAAAAGGGGAGAAGACCCAGGTCTAGCCTAGGCCAGACCCGCATCAGGTCTGGACCCCCATGGGCATGAGCCCCGCGTTGGGGAGGAGAGAGAAAGGGAGGAGAGAGAAGAGTGGGGGAGGAGAAGATATTTTGGGGATTTTTGTGTGGTGGAGAAAATTAAAAAGGAAAAGAAATGAAAAAGAAAAGGAAAGAAGAAAGAAGTGAGTGGAGGAAGAAAAATTGAAAAAGAGAAAAAAGAAAAGAAAATTCTTTGGGTAAAACTTCGCAATCTGGAAGAACCCTAAAAACACCGGAAAAGTCCGAAAAATAAAGTAACTCGGAAAGACCCTCAAAAATTCATACAAATAAAAAATATTATTTTAAGATTTATGGTGAAATCAAATTTCAAAAATTCAATCCTTTTTCAAATAAAAATCCTAAAATCTACCGGCGATACCGATCGAACACCAAATCCGGTTGAATTTCAATAAATTAGAAAATCTCTAAAAATGTATTTAGATAGAAAATGATTTTAAGAAGTATTGTGAAAGCAGTTTTAGAAATTCAATTTCATTTGTAAGTTAAAAATTCGAGAATCGATTGGCGGCACCTGTTGTAGGCTGTTCAAAAGTTACTGGAGGACAAGCCATTGAAAAGCAAAGTTTCAAGCTCTAGACGCGAGGGACTATCACCCGCGTCTCAGCATCAAGGCGCGTTGGCTCGACACCCGCGTCTCAGCATCAAGGCGCGTTGGCTCGACACACCGTCTCAGTTATACCCGCCTTGGTTAAGGGACCAATCACTGCCCACACGTAAGGGAAACCAGCCCCCTTCGTGGCATGTCTTTAGCAGGCACGTGGGTTAGTTACTGCCCATGTAGCGGGGAAGTGGCCCTCATTGTGGCCCGTTTTCAGGGGGCCGTTCACCCCTAGGACCACTATAAATAGCCTCGTTTACTATGAGGTCGAGGCGATCGGCGATCGGCAATCAGAAGGAGAGAGGAGAGAATCAATCAGGCGAAGAGAGACAGAGGGCGACACAGAGAAAGAAGAAGCAGATCAACTCTTCAGTAAGTTCGCTGCGTACGAGCTAGCTTTCGCCTACCTTCTCTTTTAGAGTTTTGGTAGACAGAGCTGTGTCACTCTTTCTACCGGCCGAAGAGGAGGTCCCTGAAGGATGGTCATCGGGTCAACGGAGAACAAGATTCACTCTCCACTGCCACACGAAGAACCCAGCCTAAACAAAGGGGGAATCCAAGATTCAATATTCTCCCTCCCTTGTAACCGGAAGGAACAGTTGTTGTTGTTGTTGTAATCCTTTTCATTTGATTCAAGGAAAACTTTTACAGCAATCCTCCTGTCTTCTCCTTTCCCGGGTCATACAAGAGATGGCGACTCCGCTGGGGACTACGTTTGTCACTGAGGAGCAAATAGTGGCGCACGATGACGTCCACCATAAAGGGAAGATGGTCGAATCGCTCGTTATCGAGTTCGACCAGGCGAAGTACGAAGAGTTTCTCTCTTCTGGCTCCAAGAGCCCAAAGACCCGCGTCTGCCGCCGGTCTCGACGGGGGAATGGCCTCGAGGCCCAATCTGTGGCTTTCTCGAGCTCCCCTGCTGCCGACTATGCCAAGCAAGGTACCCGCGCCAACGCCTCTCAGAAGGCCCGCGTGGTCCCAGGCACATCTGCCTTTGCGACCAACCGCGTCGCACAGAACCCCGCGTCAGCGTCTCTCAGGAGACCCGCGTGGTCAAAATCCCTGGTGTCTAGCATCAGGATGTCGTTGGTCTCTCTCCACCTCCTCGACGCAATCGAAACGCTGAGCGTCGACAGAGGAGACGTGCGCATCAGCTGCAAGTTGGAACCGTTGGTTGTCCACTGAGGCTGGACGCGACGTACAATCTCGCGCCTTGCCCACGCCGCGTCCAGTACGTGAAGTCCGCGTTTGGCGCCCCAAACGCGAGATTCCTTCAGTTAGGTCCTCTGAGGACCACTCAACAAACGCCAAAATGAGACCTCTGCGCCTCGTCAAGCGCAAGAGGCACAAGTCCATAGGCGTGGGGCTCAACAGCCCATCCTCACTCAAGTGTCTCTGCCCCGACGCACCAAACAGCAACGCGACAGGCGCGTTTTGTCTCAACAGAGACGCCAGACGCGCGCTGAACAGCTGCGGCGCAAGAACCGCGTCTCTGATGCCTGCGTCCAGGCCGTGCAGCACATGGATGCCTCCCGTCTTCGACGTTGCGAGGCTAATCTTTTCAATCCCCCTCCCATGGATTTGAGGGATTATCTGACGAAGAAAAGAAGTGCCATCAGGCCACTTCATCGTGTTGCTGCCAACGGCTCATCCATATGCTCTCTGAGTGCCGTTGCGGATCAGGCGTACACCAGCAGTCTTTAGTCAGACAGCTGACCCTGATTCCTCCTCCGTCAACTAAAAGAAGACGCTCCCACAGAAGGAGAACCTTCTCTGACGTTGAGTACCCAGAGCTCACTGCGAATATGACAAGCAGGAGCAAGGGAAAACAACCTGCAGTCAGCTCAGACGACTCCGAGTCTGACTCTGAACCGGAAGGGGTGTATCGACACACTCGCACCCGGACTGGGGCCATTCCCCCAATTGACTATAATGCCTTAGCCCATGGCATTAATGATTCTCACTCCGCCGTAGAGGAATCAAGGGCTTCAAACTCTTCCGTCGAGAAGGAGACCTCCGCCTACATGACAGGCACTCCTGAGGAGACAACTAACGTTTGGAGCAGATCCAGAAGGCACAAATGGATATGATTCTTTCTCAGCAGGAATCTATCAACTCCCTCAAGCAGGCGATTGCACAGCTGCTCGAAGACAGGAGGAAGTCCCCTCCTAAGAAGTCAAAGGGCAAAGGGAAAAAGGGAGAAAGCTCATCTTCCGAACCTTCTGAGAAAACGCGGCGATCTACTTCCGGCTCGCCCAAGTCCTCGTCGCAAGTAAAAGGCGACCAAGACCAGGGAAAGGCTCATGTTAAAAGAATGAGTCAACTGGAGCGACGCCCTCGAGGCCCTTGCCATCGCAAAGACCTCCAAGAAGTAGGAGTGGTCCGGCCCTACCCGGCTGAATTGGACTTGGTTCCGTACCCGCCCAAGTTCAAAGCTCCAACTCTTCAAGCCTTTGATGGGAAGGGGTCACCAAACCAGCACATCTACTACTTCAAATCCCAAACTGGGAATGTAGTAGATAATGACGCCATCCTGGCACGCCTGTTCATCGGCACCCTGAAAGGGTTGGCCTTTGAATGGTTTATGAAGCTCCCAGAAGGTTCTATCAAGAACTGGGTGATTTGGAGAAGCTCTTTTTAACACGCTTCTTCGAGGATGACTCCAAAGTCACAATGCCAACCCTTTTGGCTACCAAACAGCGAAAAGGGGAGTCCGTCAAATCTTTCGTGGAAAGATTTCGGAACATGGCACTCCGGTGTCCAAGCGGTATGACCCAGGCCACCCTGGTGGAAACATGCCGCCACAATCTCCCATACCTCACTACTTGCTCAAATAGGAGTTGCTGAAAGCCGCACCTGGAAGCAATTAGTCCAACAAGTGAACAGGCTGAGGAGATTGTCGCCCGCGTCAGAGCGGAGGAAGGTAAGCCTAGGCCGGAAAGGTTTGACAAGGCGTGCGCCAGATACATCCCTCCAAATAAAGCGGAAGGATATTTGGCAACGGAGACCAAATCTCCTGCCAAACCTCATTCAGGCAAGGCGAGTGGCTCTTCAAGTCAGCCTCGCGCCAACAAACAATATTCCTTCAAGGAGGAACATGTCGATTCGCTCTTTAAACTACTCAACAAGAGCAACCGACTGAAGCTCCCTGAAGCTCGACGCCCAGAGAAGGTCGGCAAGACCGACAATCCCAACTACTGCATGTATCACAGGATGTTGGGATACCCCCACCAAAAGCTGCTACGTCTTCAAGGACATCCTTCAGGCTCTGTTGACGCGGAGGTATTAAAACTCCGACCAGAGCAGAAGAAGGTGACGGCTAATGTGACGTCGGTTCTCCAGTTCGGAAGACAACCTCCAACGCCTGCGGGGGTAACTCCTATTCCAAGAGGAGAGCTGAGAGTGGTCAACACAGACCCTCACCAGCAGTAAGAGAAGGGCTTGGTACCCGTCCCTACACCTCAGGGGAAATTAATGTGGGTCCACCCTGACCTTGTCAATGAACAGCAGTGGACTACTGTGACCAACAGGAAATCCAAAGGCAAGGCAAAGCCTCATCCTGCAATGTGGTGGGTGTCTCCTCTCGAGAAGCGGAGACTGATATTCCTTCACTGACCGACTCAGAGGAGGAGACGATAGTCTTGGCCGCAGAGCCCAACCAACCGATGGGGGAACCCGTTCAGGACAGGCGTACTTGAAACAGTATGACGAGACGGCGGTAGCCCCTCCACAACCAACTGCGGAGCCAGTCTGGCCCTCCACAAAGCCACCTGTGGAGAAGCAGAAGGCGACTCGATTTCTCGAGCCCTTCAAAAGGGCATCGCGGAAGGATCTACGGCACCTTACCGCTTTGATGTCCTGGCTCAGTTGGCCAACATTCCGGCACGCATTACTTGTATGACTTCTTAGACTATCAAAGTCGACAGGGAAGCTCTGCAAGAAGCTCTGGCAAATGCTGAGGTCTTCATGACCCAGGTGCCGAAGGAGGAAGATGTAGAGGATTGCCTCACACCTCCCAGAATGCCCCCCTGCATCACCTTCACGGCGGATGATATGCAGGTGAAAGGGAAGCATGATCGACCCCTGTACTTCACAGGGTATATTGGATCGTCCGAGGTGAACCGCATCCAGGTAGACCCAGGGTCCGCGTTGAGCATCATGCCTCGCCGGGTCATGCAACATCTCGGCATTCCTACCCATCGTTTGAGCCCCACCCAGACGACTATCTATGGGTTCAATGCCAACCAGACCCGTCCGATGGGAAGAATCAAGCTCAATGTCAGATTGAAGTCTCAAGTCGGAAGTGACATGCTACATCATCGACGCCGACACTTCCTACAATCTATTGCTGGGACGACCGTGGATTCACCGCAACTCCATCGTTCCCTCCCTCTCCACCAAGTCATGAAATACATTGACGGGAGTGAAAATGTGCAGACGTTGATCGCCGAAAGGTATCCGTTCAAAGGGGTCGAGAATTATTTCACCGACTCCTTGCTGTACCAAGATCCGGTGGAGACGGATGAAGTCCCGCGACCAGAGGAACCAGACTCTGGTAACGAAGCTGACACCGAGCCCGAGGAAGATGAGTACGTGTGGGAGCTGGATCCACCTGTAAAGAGCACTAATAAGCTCGATGTTGATAATACCTCCGCTGATGATGCAGGCGATTGGTATATTAATAGATGTAGATTTTGCGTATTTTTCTGTGTTTGCTTCTGATTCAGTACCATCAGACACTAGCACCGAAATAGACGATGACCCCTGGTCGGCAGTAGATGCTTTGACATCATTGCATGTACCAGTGAAATCGTCCTTCGAGACGTACCAAGACAATGGTAATGCGCAAGAATCTATATTTATGGTTCCAGCAAGACGAAAAGGCCAAAAACCATTCTTTTTTGGGCGAATCTCGTCTGAGCCAATGCCCTGTGAAGACTCGGGAATTGAGGAGGAGTCCCCCCCAGCTCAATCATTATGAACCAAAAGCGCTCAAAATGATGAAATGCATGGGGTAACGATCTAACCAACAAACCCGGTTGAACTTCGGCAAAGGAAGGAGGACGCTGCTTCGATCCTTTGTGCCGAAAGGGAAGGCCCCTGATTATTATCATCAGACGCGCTGGGGGTTGGGCTATGTATCAACTCCGTCCCATCAGCCTCCGATTCTCAAGAATCGTCGAGCAACGATTACTCTTCAGACACATCATCTTGGGAGTCAGATGTCAGTGTCGGCAACATCTTCAGAGAACTTTCAGTGAACATGGTTTCAACGAGCCACCTGGAAGACGGAGATGAGGAAATGATCCAATCTGATACAGATCCTTGGATCAAACATTTAAATGCTCTTTTGGGATACCCGCTTTGAACAGCGCGAGCCACCCACAGAAGACAAGGTTGTTCAGATCAACCTAGGAGATGAGACTAATCCTAAGCCCATCTTCATAAGTGACGGCCTGTCACCATCGGAGAAGAAGGATCTAATATCTCTTGTACAAGAGTATATAGACGTCTTGCCTGAAATTATGAGGACATGCCAGGACTTGATCCTCAAGTGGCCATGCACCGTCTCAACATCAATCCGGACGTAAAGCCTGTCAAACAACAGCAGCGACGGTTTCGTCCAGAAATAATGGAGCAATTCAATCAGAAGTCAGAAAACTTATTGATTCTGGCTTCATCAGGGAAGAATAACATCCCGACTGGGTAGCCAACATCGTCCCCGTCGCTAAGAAGAACGGGAAGATCCGGATCTGCATCGACTTCCGCGATCTAAACGAGGCCTGCCCCAAGGACGAATTCCATTGCCGATCACAGATGTCATGATTGACAATACTTGTGGATTCGAACGAATGTCTTTCATGGACGGATTCTCAGGATACAATCAAATCAAAATGTATCCTGATGACGAAAAGCATACCTCCTTCAGAACACCTCTAGGGGTATATTGCTACACCGTCATGCCCTTCGACTGAAAAATGCAGGGCAACATACCAAGGGCCATGAACGCCATTTTCCATCAGCAAATACGCAAACGGTGGAATGTTATGTTGATGACATTGCGGTAAAAAGCCGCACTAAAGGTGATCACATAGCGGACCTGAAGGTGGTCTTCGACATCATGCGGGCTCATCAATTGAAGAGAATCCCACAAAGTCCTTCCTGGGGGTGGCCAGTGGCAAATTCCTAGGATTTGTTGTAACATCCACCGGAATTCACTTGGACCAGGAAAGGTTCGCGCTATCCAGGAGATGCAATCTCTGAGAAATCTCAAAGAACTCAGAGATTTGTAAGGACGATTAGCGTACATCCGCAGGTTCATCTCAAACCTTTCCGGAAGATGCCAACCTTTCGCTAAGCTGATGAAGAAGGGTGTCTCATTCACTTGGGATAACGATTGCCAACAAGCGTTCGAGGAAATCAAGCAATACCTCACCCAACCACCAGTCCTTGCAGCTCCAGTAGCCGGAAGCCGTTTCTGGTGTACGTCCGAGCAATGGATCACTCTTTGGGAGCTCTACTAGCTCAAGATGACGATCAGGACGTGAGCAAGCAATCTACTATCTAAGTAGAACAATGATTAGAGCCGAACATCGGTATAACCCGATCGAGAAGGAATGTTTTGGCACTAGTGTTCGCTATCCAGAAAATGCGACACTATCTGGTAGGCCAACTATAAACGTCATATCAAAAATCAACCCCCTGAGGTTACTTATGACTAAACCTTCATCGCTAAATGGCCGACTGGCAAAATAGGCCATATTGCTCTCCCAATATGAGATGCGCTTTTTACCACAAAGGCCTTAGGGACAAGCAGTCGCGGATTTCCTAGCTGAGCACCCAGATTCGAGGGCAGCCAAAGTCTACGAGGATCTCCCAGATGAAGTTGCTGAAGTCTGCCTGACTCAGACATCGTTCGAAAATCAAGTATGGCAACTTTTCTTTCGACGGCATCAAGAACAAGCTCGAAGGGACACGTAGTAGCAGGATAGGAGTAGTACTCGTATCCCCACAAAATTATGTGATTCCCCGAGCCGTCTCATTAACTGAGCCTTGTTCCAACAATGTAGCGGAGTACAACGCTCTTTTGATTGGGATGCAGTTCGCCGATGAGATTGGCGTTAAAAATCTCGAGGCATACGGCGACTCTAAACTCATCGTCAGCCAAGTTCGCGGGGAGTACGAAGTCAGACATGAAGACTTAGTACCCTATTACAACGCGACTATCCGCATGGCCGAGGGGTTTACAAGCTTCTACATCGACCATATACCGCGCAGGCAAAATGCGCACGCAGATGCACTCGCATCCCTGGCTGCCTCCTTAGCTCTTCCAGCTGGAGCAATGGAGAAGATATTCGTCTACAGCCATGACCTGTATTGCCCGAGAAATGCTCTCGAGGATTATCAGGAGTCAACGGGAGATCGTCACCGCGAAGAGGCACTTGAAGCATCAACCGGTCCAGAGCTTAAAGACTGGCGATTCCCCTACATTGATCTCGTCTTATACGGCATCCTGCCTGAAGACACCAAAGAGGCGGCTGCCATTCGACGGAAAGCCCCCAAATTCTATTATAATGCGATTAAGCGAACATTGTATCGGCGATCGCATGACGGGATCTTGCTCCGGTGCTCTCTCACCAAAGGAGGCTCAAGAGGTATTGAAAGAAGCCCACGACGGTATGTGTGGAGCCCATCAACCTGGCCCAAACTGGCACATCGACTCCAAAGATTGGGTTACTACTGGCCCAAGATGATTGCCGATGCCGTCACTTATGCCAAGAATGTCACGCCTGCCAAGTGCACGGCGATTTCATCCATCAAGCACCAGGGTACCTCCACTCTACGGCCTCTACCTGGCCATTTGAAATGTGGGGCATGGACGTGGTTGGTCCTATCAGCCCACCATCATCAAAAGGACATCGGTTCATTTTGGCAATAACCGATTATTTCTCCAAATGGGCCCGAAGCCATCCCTTTGAAGGAGGTCAAATCGTCGAACGTGATCAAGTTCGTGAAACATCACATTATTTACCGTTTTGGTGTACCTGACGATTGTCCACGACAATGGGCCCCAGTTCATTAGCCAGGCTTTCCAGAGATTCTGTGCCAAGTTCAGAATCCAGAGTGCGTCCTCACGGCATACTATCCTGCCGCTAATGGCCTCGCAGAGCTTTCCACAAGACTATTGGCAAGCTTCTCAAAAATTTCGTCTCGAAAAGTCAACGAGACTGGGACGACAAGTTGGGTGAATGCTTATGGGCTTACCGTACAACTGTGCGAACCCCAACTAAAACTACGCCATTTTCTTTGGTCTATGGGTGTGAAGTCGTGCTCCCACTAGAGATCCGAATTCCATCTCTACGCGTCGCCTTGACAGCGAGATGACAACAGAGGAGAAGCATCGACAGCGACTCCAAGAACTGGAGGCCTTAGATGATAAACGTCTGCAGGCCCAACAGCAAATCGAGCTCTACCAAGCTCGAATTACCAGAGCCTTCAACAAGAAAGTTAAAGTGCGAACTTTCAAGAAAGGCGATCTTGTCTTAGCCGTCAGAAGACCCATGGTAATGACGCACAAGACAAAGGGAAATTCCAACCCAAATGGGAAGGACCATTTGTAGTAGAGTCAGTATACTCAAATGGGTCATATCGCCTCATAACCCCAATGGTGATACACTTATGATGCCGATCAATGGCAGGTTCCTGAAGAAAATACTACCCTTAGATGGTATTCTTTCGCTGATCAAGTTAAAAATACACCTCTGATCAAAACAAGAAGAGCTTCTTCATTAATATCCGACGCCCCCGACGGCTAAGGATAGAAGAAAATGTTGGCTTTTATGTCCAACATAAGTCTTCGACAACTCATCATGCTGAGGGGAATAGCATGGCTAGCCCAGCTCAAACGGTAGTTGGTAAAGGCACCTCAAACCCGTTGACAGCTGAGGATTTGCTAAAAATCCTAAGGGACATGTTCCCATTGATCCGACGCCCCCGACGGCTAAGGATAGAAGAAAAATGTTAGCTTTTAAGCTTTTAAGTCCACATAAGTCTTCGACAACTCATCATGCTGAGGGGAATAGCATGGCTAGCCCAACTCAAACGGTAGTTGGTAAAGGCACCTCAAATCCGTTGGATAGCTGAGGGTTTGCTAAAAATCCTAAAGTGGACTTGGCTCAATTCTTTCCTCCAAATCCCTTACCAATTCTCATCCACAGAATGGTAGGTCTACAAAATACAACCGTTACTAAGTTAACACTATACCTCTGGTAATGGAAACTTTTCATTATTCCTTGTCAAGTACAATTTTGCTTGTCAACTCTACACGGAGTATCAATTTTCAAATTTGCCAAGTTAACACTACACCTCTGGTACTTCAAAATTTTCACTTGTCAATTCTCACCAATAGATGATAGGTCCTCAAATTACTCTTAACATGAGTCAATCTTTGTCAAGTTAATATCACACCTCTGACAAAATTACTGTTAAAGTTTAACACCACACCTCTAAACAGTAATCAGTTTCTGCCGGGTTTAATATTACACCTCTGACAGTCACTTTTCTTCAGACTTCCACACCGAAGCTGAAATGGTGATGCTAAGTTAACACCACAACTCTAGCATCCAAGTCATTGCTAAGTCAACAATACACTATGCCATGACTTTCCCTCGGACTTCCTTATGCAAGCCGAGATGACCAATGCTAAGTTCAACATTACACCTCTAGCATTACCCTCACTGTCAAGTTAAACATTACACCTATGACAGTGACACTTCTGAGTTAAGTTAATATCACACCTCTGAATCACATCCTTGTCAAGTTAACATTACACTTCTGACAAGACCACTTCCAACCCGTTAGTTAATATCACACCTCTGACGGTAACAAACTTTCCTAGATTCCCCCGAGTCTAGCCCCACTTGTTATTCTCTTCAACAGAATAACAAGTCTACCTAAAAACATTGTTAAGTTAATGCTACACCATCAAAGTGTTTCCATCAAATCCCCAGTTGAGCTCAATCAAGTTAATCCCAAACACTTGATAAAGTTCACCCTCCCTGGGGTACCAATTCTACTTGTCACTTTCTCTTATAAAGTGGCAGGTCCATCAAAAATTTCACCTCTGTCAAGTTAATATTACACCTCTGACAGTATCGTGAGAGTTCCTGAAAAAGGATCTTTCTCCACAAAGTTTGACTTATTAAAATTACCATCATAATTTTGACAAAGTCAAGACTCTTTGCTTCTATGACAAAAAAGTTCAAGACAATGAAAGAGGCAAAAAGAGAAGTGTCACTTTTATTTATTTCCAGGTACATGAAAGTGATACAAAAACGCTCTCTTATACAATAAGATTGAGTGTTACAGTCAAAACGCTCTCTTACAATAAGATGGATGTTTTCCATTATGTTTGCAAAGGGGGAAAACTTACAAAAAGGTTTGAGGAGCTAAATTACAAGTATTCTCAAAAGATTACAAGTAGATCTCCTCAGAGATTCTGGGAAAATGTGCCGATAGGAGTCTGGTCAGCGCGGGACCACTTTGTCCCTTTGACGATGCGAGCGATGAGATTCCCTTCTCGCCTGGTTCGGGGAATCAGAGAATAGAGGATTGGTAGAACCCTCTTGCTGCTTCTCAAAATCGCCTTCAATAAGGAATTCCTTCTCGCCTGGTTCCGGAGATTCCTTGAGAAGAAGGACGATGTTAGGGTATCAACACCCTGATTAGAGAAAACAATTCTCTAAAAAGTCTCTGAATTCAAGAGCACGCGGTGCCTTGTGAAGAAGCCTCTGCTTGTGGAGTCCTCCCGTATGCATGCGTCTCTCCTTGATTCCTCTCCGTTGATCGATCTCTCCTTCTCTGTTGATTTCTCTCGATTGATCGATCTCTCTCCTTTGTGCCCCTGACGGGCTATTTATAGGGAGAGCAAGGGTATAATCGTCCCTTTTGAAGATATGGAAACAGATTGAACCGAATCTGTTTGAATCTGGAAAGTAGCCTTACTGTGAGGCTAGGATAGCTTCTGCGGAGCTAGAAAATGGCAAGTCGGTTGATCTGTTTTGATCCTTTCCATATTGTTAGGAGATTCTCCCTGATCCTCTTACTCGTTTCAAGAGAGTCAAGAGATTGCGGCAATCACCTGCCATATTTGAATCCTGATTGGATTTGATTAGATTGAATCCGATCTCATCAGGAGATTTTGATTGGTCAAAGGTTGACCATAGCAGGCTGATAGCGGAGCTGCCCGCTTTGAAGCTTATAGCGGAGCTAGAGGCAATTCCTAGCGAAGTCCGAAAAGAGGGTTTTCGGCGAAGCTATCAGTTAGCTTCCTGGCGATGCTCTGGATGATGCTAGCCTCTCAAACGAGGCTATCTCCTTGGGCTAATGTAATGCTAAATGCTAGCATTTTAGACCTACTGAGGTTTGTTTAGAAACAATCCGGGTTCACTGTTCTACTTGCTGGATCAGTGGAGTCCAAACCGCTTCCCTGTCCCTTGGAGGTGGGTGAAAACTGGTCTTCAGCCGTCTGTCCCTTGTCTTTTGTAAATGTCAACAAGTTTAGACATCGTTCGGACCAATGAGAATCTTGTCTTTTTTAAGTGTCAATAAGACCCCCTTCAAAGTTTTCGAGAGTCTGCAATAGCTCAGACTTTGAAACACTTTGAACTACTGTGATGGTATGTGGAGTATGAACGTCGCCATGATGGTTGAGTTCAGCTTCGCCTTCAATCCTGCTTTGGGATGAATTCGCCGAAGAATTGCACTGGTTCGCGAGTAGCTTCGCGTCGGGGTAGCTCCGTATCTGGGCTTCCAAGAAATAAGTTCGCTTTGGAACTCCTGTTGCCTTTTCAAAGCCAACGGCCGTGGGGCGGTTACGAGGAGGATCATTCCTTCTTTCGCGCCAATCGAGAGAGATGTTCTCCGATTTGCACGTTTCCAAGGGAGGATATTCCCTTTATTCAAGGCGCCATAAGTGCCTTTTATGAGGGAGACGTTTCTCCCTTTGTACGGTTCCAAGGGAAAACCGTCCCTTCCATCAAGGCGCAGTAAATGCCTTGAATGCGCTCGTGCTTCCACGCTTGAGTGATCGCACTCAGGCCATGGGGCCTATAAATAGGACACTTGAGGTCCTCTGAAGAGAAATGCCTTGCCTTTCTTCTCTTCTCTTGGTTGTGAGAGATACCCAGATCTCTGAATTAGTGGAAAAACCCGCTCTGGTTGTCTAACCGGCCAAGGACCAGTAAGTCTTGATCATTCAAAGACTTCACTGCTTTTAGGGAACTCATCTCCCTTGATTTAGCTTTGGCAGCTCGCTTCAGGGATTAGCATCCCTTGTTCTTCATCTTGCAATTGGCTGCTGCAGAGAAGGATCTCATCATAGCTTTCTGTGAAGCTATCATCTTGGCTTGATCAGTGAAAGATCGTTGCTTGTTAAGTCCGCTGCGCAGGCAGGACTTGGGACTTGGCTTCTTCAATAGTTGAGCCAGTCTTGCCATATTGGTGAGGTTGAGACTGTTCTTCACAAGATCAGTCTGACTTTGCCGTATAGGCGAGGCTAGGACTTGGCGTTTGCTGAACCAGCCCATGGTTGCCGTGCAGGCGAGGCTTATCCTCTGCCTTGACTGAAGTTGGATTACCTTGCCGCAGAAGAATCTGACTTAGTATTTTACAGCTCTTTTTGTGCTTGACCGTTAACCTGCTCCAATTTGCCTTGCAGTGAGCTATGCTTGTCAGTCTGGTGACTTGATGGAAGAAGCCATAAAATTGCCTTATGCTTCCCCGGTTAAAGCTTTACTTTTAAGCAGGAGGAACAATTCGGGGCAGCGAATGCGCGTCCCAGGGGCTGTTGGCAGCCTCTTACCCGAGATGATTCGTTCTGAGGTGAGGCTGGCCGCCGCTTCGTCGGAGGTGATCAGTGAGATCACTGACATCGTTGTCGACTTTCAACTTTGGTGGCCTTTGTCGGGGACGATCCACTTCAGGGGAGCGGGCCTCACACCCGTCAGATCCGTGGCATCAAAACTAGTTCCCATTATAGGTGATCTGATGTGTTGGCGGCGATAAGCTTTATTGCCAGGCTTCAACAAAAATGGCCTGGCAAGACCTGCCATTTTGTGGAGAAAAATGACCGTGTCCTTGTGGCACCACTGATTACAGCCTTATGCAGGAGGAAGGCCCTTCCTGTCCCGTTGGTCTGGCCTGGGAGCAGATAAAACCGCTTGTATGCCTCAAATGATCTTGTTGGGCAACTGAATGTGTTTGTATGAAACACAACTTTGATGTAATATCAATGTACCCTTGCTTTTGAATCAATGAAAGTTCATCGTCTGATCATCTGATTTTTGCTTGCTTTCACTGAGAGTTTGGCCATTGCTGGGCTAAACTGTGTGCGGAGCTAAGGACATAGTCCTTTCTTCGAATGATCTTCGCGAGACTGGCATGTCTCGCGAGCAGCACGCTTTTTAGAGGGCTAAGGTAGGCCTTTCAGCGAAGCCCTTGAAGGATTGTGCGAAGTCCGCACTTTTGCACTAGTGCGAAGTTAACTCTTAGTAGAGTTGAACCGGCGCTTCTCGGGAAGGCGCTTCGGGCGCTGTTTCGAATTAATTCGAAACGGCGGCATGGGCCTTTTTTTGAGGCCTCGTTTCAGGCGCTGATTGGCCTATAAAAGCCCGATTGGGCTGATTATGGGAAGATCTCCCTTTATTTTTAGAGAACTTTCTATCTCTTCCTCTTCTTCTTCCTCCTTTGCTTCAGAGTACTTTGAGCACTCTTGCATTCCTTCAATGGCGCCCAAGAGACGAGCGGGAAAAGAAGTGGCGACTTCTGCGGCGGAGGGCGTTCCTCCTCCGGTCATCGAGCGACCGATCACCGGTAAGGAATTTTCCTGTCTGATTAGAGAGTGGTCTCCATCTTTTGGAGCCGATACTCGGCCATCAGGACGATCAAATATGATCTGTCCTTATCAGGGAACTCGTTTCCCTTCAACTTCCCTATTTTGCTTGCACCAGGGAAGTAAGAACTGAACAGTTCTTCTTTGGGCTTTCGCACGAAGCCATAACTTGGGCCATCTCCGTACTGTTTGAGGAGAAGGACTTGAATAAGTCCTCTCAGTCATGATGACTTTTGACCATAATGCCCCTTTGATGACGTCAGCCCTTAGGGCTATGTCACTTCCTGCTTTAAGCGAAGCTGGCGCTTTGGATATTTTCTGCAAAGATGCAGTTTTATCCATGAAGTGAAGCTTTTTCAAAGCTACCGCCTTGCAGGCCCTGCTTGCTGGGCGAGGCTATGCCTTAGTGAATTTTTATGCTTTCGCATCCACTTGATTGGTGAACTAATCATAGCTCATTTCTGTTTTTACAGTACATTACGCCTCCGGCCTCCAGAACAGTCTGTTCGGTGTAGCCAGTCGAGCAGGCGGAAGCATCAGCTTGCAGTTCTATGGGCAGGCTTCATTGTTCAGCGAGCCGAGCTCCCTTGTACGGGATACGCTCATTCAGGGCGGTGGTCTGCAGGCCATGCTGAGCATCTTGACTACGGCTCCATTTGAAGATATCGACCGTCAGGCTTACAGAAAGCCTGACTTCATGTTCGGGGATGCTGCACCAGATCCCGATCGCCAGCTGCAGGCCGGTGAAGGCCAGTGGATCTTCCAGTTGGACGGCGAGAGATTCTATCTCCCGTCCTCTAAGCGGCATTTTGCTTTGTCTTCCTTCGCGAGCGCGACTCAGGCTCGGAAGATGGCGTGGGGCGTGAGCCTAAACGCCGAGTCTGTAAGTGTCGGGAGGTTGACATTCCAGTCCGGCTACTCGAGGGCGGGCCATCCTCGTAGCATAATGGGACTATACCTTGGGAAGGTATCGCGGGACCTTCCAGTAGGAGAGAACCCAGCTGCGGCGCCGACCTTTGGCACTCAGTTCTGCGAAGTTGACGGGAACTACCCCGCCACCGATTTCAGGACTCCCGGTTGGGTCCACCCTCCTAGATCGTGGTGGGCGGAGTTGACCAACTATATCCTCACCCACTTTGAGGGGGACTTAGAGAGGTTAAACCTCCATGAGGCCGTCAGGGCGACCTGCTACGGCATCGAGATGAAGGTGGCGTGCTTCTACGCCATCCTTGAGTTGTATTGCCCGGCCTCGGGGACTTTCTTCACCCCAGTTGGTGAGTTGGGCATGGCCCTACATGAGATGCGGGAGATCTCTGCTTTGCCCTTCGGGTCTCTTCCATACGAAGAGTACTTTCCTTGTGAAGCGGAGTTGGCTATTCTGGAGAAGCAGGAGCCTGCTCTGCTCGAGACATATCGGGAATTGATGTGCCATTTGCACATTTGCTCCAGCATCCATACTGGTGGCAAGGGTAGCTCGAAGAGCTTGAAGAGCTGGGGGAACTACTTGTTCCGGATATGACTAGTGCACCTGAGGCAGCTCATTGCGGAGTTGCTGAAGAAGACATCTTGGCAAGGATGGAGGTGCATGCTGAAAAGGACATCGTCGTGGCAGAAGATGATGGTCCTCTTGGGAAGGGTGATGTTCTTCGGAGCTTTCACCATCAGGCCCGTCGGCCTATGTCTCGCAAGGCGTTGCTGGCCGGCTTCTTAACCATCTGGTTAAAGAAGTGTGTCGTGCCTTCTTCTTCGGGTGACATCGTCCACCCGACTGTGCTGCTGCCTGCCGTCCGCTTGGTTCATGGCCACCGTCTGGGTCTTCTCCCGGCCATGGTGTGTTGTATTCAGAGGGGCCTTCGTGCACTGACGGAGGCTTTCTGTAGGCCAATGGCGTCAAGGCGAGGGAAGGGTGCCGTCCTGCCTTGTGACGGACCCAATCCTAGGGTAGGTTTACCGTACACCTACTTGATGGCGTGGTTCGCCTTGCACTGTCCCAGTTTGATTGGAGCTGGGGAAGACCCTCCGCAGGGTGTTCAAACGGCGCTTCTCCGTCGCTTTGAAGGCCGTTCGTGGCAGAAAACTTATGTGGCCGAGGCCCGTAAGTTAGTGCGTCGTTATGACGCTTATAGCCTGTTCCGTTGTTTTCCTCGCCTGCGGGGTGCAGGATACAACGAGGAATTCCGTGATGTGGAATCAGGTCGGTCTCCCATGAGTCGGGGTGTTTTCGAGTGGCTGGTCTGTATCCGGCCCTCGCATTTGCTGTACAGGAGTGGGGATACCTGCTACCTGGAGCCCTACGTCCCGAGCCGGTTTGCCCGCCAATTTGGGTATGACCAGTTGTACGTGGGCAACCCCAATCCGGACCTGGCTTTCATGGGGAGCCTCATTGATGGGGCTCGTGCTTGGCGGTTTTTTACCGCGGATGACACTGGAGCGTGGCTGCGCACGCCGCTGAGGGATCCCGGCCTTTGGACGACCCTGTGTTTCTGCCAATGGTATGCGGCCTCGAACTCTACACCTGCTAGGTTTAATGCCAACCGTTCGGGTGTGAGGTTAATTTCTCATCGGATGAGGCAGAAGGCTTCCGATAAGATGGAGGGCAAACGAGTCCGTGTTCCTGGCATAGAGGAGTTCATCGCAGTAGATGACAGCGGGGCTTCTGATGCGGGGAGCCCTTGCTTCGAGGCGAGGATGAGGGTTGATGCCCATGAAGCTGATGCTCGTGAAGCCGGATCTGGTGTAGTGGGGACAGCTCCCTCACAACATGTGGAGGAAGTGGAGGAAGAGGACTCTGATGTCCACTTCAAAAGGAAGCGTGGAGTGGATCCCGTAGGAAGTCGTCGGCGAAGAGGCCCGTCGCCAGACTCCTACCATCGTGGTAGAGGGTGAGCCTTCTGCTGCGCCTCCTTCTGCTGCTCCATTAGTGGCTGAGCCGTCGGTTGCTGAACCGACTACTGGCAAGATTGGCCTCCATATAATATGCCTTCAGCGCACTTTAAATAACTCATCATTTGCTTTTTGTTGCAGGAGCTGAGGAGCATGGGGAGCAAGGGACTAGTATGATCCTCTATTTGCTTATGGAGCTGCAGCTGGTTCCTTTACTCGCTCGGAGGAATCTGGAAGTGATGCGGCCGACATTGGCCCGTCGGGCGCTGGGACTTCTAAAGGAAGTCCTATGGCCTCCAGCTCTATCGGGTGGTCTGCGGAGGAATCGGCGAGCGGGCCGGCTATCCGCGTTGAGTCTGGTAAGAACTTTCCGATGGGACCCCTGGATTCTGATATGGCTGACGAGGTGACATCGGCCTTCGGTAAGACTAAGATCTCTTGGTCCTCGCCTGTTCGCTGCGTCTCCTTTTTGACCTTGGTTTTGTTGCAGGTATTCGTCCCCAAAGTGCATCAGCTTCGAAAGAAGCGGCGGGTTTCCCTGAAGGGTCAAGGGGCGATATGAGCGCTTCGACCGGGGCAGACGCTGCTGTGTTGGATGCGCTGTATGGCGACCTGCCTTTTTATCAGCCCAAATCAGCGGAAGGTCCTGAGGTTGAAGGGGCGGCAGTCCCGGAGGTATCCTCACTTCCAGTTACATCAACGAGTGAGGTGCAGACTGTTTTGCCGAATACGACATTGAGGGTGATTGTGAGCCCTACCTCTCCAACGCTGGTGGTTGAGCCTGTTGCTCAGGAGGTGGTTGCCAGTCCTACCTCTGCGGTGGCTGGCGTGCTGGTGTCGCTGAGGACTCCGCCGAGGTCGCCTTTGGCTTGCCCTGCTGCTGTCGATGTTCCCGCTTCTTCTTCTGCGGCGGTGTCGACTGGGATAGTAGATTGCTCCGAGGTTGTCTCAAGGGTTGATGAAGCTGAGAATGACTTCATCGGTAATCTGGTCGACAGCTTCTATAACAGCTTGGAGCAGACTATCGGTCTCGTCTTGAAGGGCTCGCCTGTGCCGTTCTCGAAGCTGAAGATGGTCCTCTCCCGTGGCATTGAGTGTATCCGGGACTTTGAGGGGTACCATCAAGCTGCTGCTTTAGAGCTCCTGGTAGACGACCTTGAGAAGGACGTGGAGGAATGGCGCCGCCTCTATAGTTCAGACGCAGCGTCTTTGGCTGATGAACGGCTCTCACATCTTGTCGCCCAGAGGCGCGAGGCTCAGCTCGCCGCTCAAGAGGCTGCTGAGGCTATCTCCACTGACTTGAGGTCCTTGGAGACAGAGGAGGCAGAGGTTGGGAGTGCAATTGACGCTTCCAACAGTGCTCTTCTTGATGCTGAAGATAAGGTTAAGAGGGCTGAAGAGATGATCCGGAAGGCAAATCTCCTCTTATCCAAGGCTACACAGATGCGTCATGAAGAGTCTGCGCGGCTTAAGCAGCTCAGGGCTCGAAGTGAGGAACTGGCGGCGCAGAAGTCGTCACAGAGGGCGACTTTGGCGGAGGTCGAGGCTCGTCTGGCTCAGGCGGTGGACTTCGATGAGGCTGAGCTAAGATCACAGGCGCTGGCCCAGGCTGCTGATGACAGGAGGACGAGGCTAGCTTCGCTTGGAGATCGGATCCGATCTTATCATGTACGCCTATAGGCTCCTCCATGTATCCCATCCTTTTGGAATTTAATAAAAATTCTTTCTTTTGTCGTCTTTGTTTGTTTGGATAATGAGGCATGGCTGTCTGTTGGTTCAGAGGTCGCGATGACATAACCAATTGAGATGTTGCCAGTCTCGAGGTTAGCCCATTGCGGGGCTAAAAGGGAGATACTTGCCTTTTGTAAATGTCAGCAAGCATCGAGATTGAGACTTAGCTGTCTGCTGGTTCAGAGGTCGCAATGACGTAACCAATTGAGACGCCGCTAAGCTCAATGGTAGATGAGACTTGGCTATCTGCCAGTTCAGAGGTCGCAATGACATAACTGGTTGAGAAGCCACCAAGCTCAACAATGAGTGATACTCGTCTTTTGTAAATGTCAACGAGTATCGAGACCTATCTTTTGTAAATGTCAACAGGACTCGGGATTGAGACTTAGCTGTCTGCTGGTTCAGAGGTCGCGATGACGTAACCAATTGAGACGCCGCTAAGTTCAATGGTAGATGAGACTTGGCTATCTGCCAGTTCAGAGGTCGCAATGACATAACTGGTTGAGAAGCCACCAAGCTCAACAATAGGTGATACTCGTCTTTTGTAAATGTCAACGAGTATCGAGACCTGTCTTTTGTAAATGTCAACAGGACTCGGGATTGAGACTTGTCTTTTGTAAATGTCAACAAGCTCAAAATAGGTGATACTTATCTTTTGTAAATGTCAATAAGTATCGAGACCTGTCTTTTGTAATGTCAACAGGGCTCAAGATTGAGACTTAGCTGTCTACTGGTTCAGAGGTCGCGATGACGTAACCAATTGAGACGCCACTAAGCTCAATAGCAATGGAGTTTGAGAATAGTCTCGTTTTCACGGGGAGAAACGAGGGAATCGCTGTCATAGGTTTAATGTTAACATAACAGCGGGATATATGTAGTCCTACCATTCTATGGATGAGAATTGGTAGGTGATTTTGGAGGTCTCGTTATCTCGGGGAGAAACGAGGGGATTGCTGTCATAGGTTTAATGTTAACATAACAGCGGAATATATGTGGTCCTACCATTCTATGGATGAGAATTGGTAGGTGATTTTGGAGGTCTCGTTATCTCGGGGAGAAACGAGGGAATCAAGTGGGAGCAGGTCCCTTGGGATTTTAAGCAAACCCCCAGCTATCAACAGGTTTGATATGCTTGGAGAAAGAGAGAGGCTCTCTTTGTGCGCATTCCGGACGCGCGGATCTCGATCAGAGGTGTAATGTTAACTTGATCGAGAGCAAGATCCTTGATTAAGGATAGTACTTTTTTAAGAACTTGCCATTGATCGGCATCATGAGGAGGTCGCCATCTGCAGTTGTAAGGCGGTATGCTCCGTTTGAATAGACTGTCTCTATCACAAACGGTCCTTCCCATTTAGGCTGAAATTTGCCTTTGGTCTTGTGCGTCATAATCATCGGTCGTCTGACGGCTAAGACTAGGTCTCCTTTGTGGAAGACTCTCTGCTTGACCTTCTTATTGAAGGCTTTTGACATCCGAGCCTGATATAGCTCGATGTGTTGCTGAGCTTGCAGCCGCTTCTCGTCCAGGGCTTCGAGCTCTTGAAGACGCAAGCGATCATTGTCTTCTGATGTCATCTTAGTAGTCAGGGCTACCGCAATGATGGCACCTGGATTTCCAATGGGATGACCGCTTCGCACCCATATACCAGGGAGAAAGGCGTGCCTGTCGGTGTCCGAACCGTAGTCCGGTAGGCCCAAAGGCATTCACCGAGCTTTTCGTCCCAATCTCGCTTGTTCGAGGAGACAAACTTCTTGAGCAGCTTGATGATTGTCTTGTTAAATGCCTCTGCCAAGCCGTTGGCGGCAGGATTGTAGGCGGTTGAAGCCACATTCTGAATTCGGTATTTATCGTAGAACCGATAGAACCCTTGGCTTACGAATTGGGGACCATTGTCATGGATGATCCGTCTGGGTACACCAAATCGATGGATGACATGGTGTTTGATGAAGCTAACCAGATTGGAGGTTTTAACTTCGGCCAACGGTGTGGCCTCTGCCCATTTTGAGAAGTAATCGGTTATTGCCAGGATAAACCGGTGACCTCTTGTCGAAGAGGGACTGATTGGCCCTACGACATCGACTCCCCATGCTTCAAATGGCCATGAAGCAACAGTAGGGTGGAGTAACTCCGAAGGTTGGTGTATGAAGTCTGCATGGACCTGGCACGCCTTACACCTTCGTGCATATTGGGTGGCATCGGCCATCATGGTCGGCCAGTAGTACCCAAGTCTGTGCAGCCTGTCTTTAAGCTTTGGACCCGGCTGGTGAGCTCCGCAAATGCCATCATGTGCTTCTTTAAGCACTTCCTGTGCCTCCGAATGAGAGAGACAACGGAGGAGGACACCGTCATATGAACGACGGTAGAGTGTCTTCAAAGTGGGATCATAGTAGAAACGGAGCGACCTTCGTCTGATGGACGCCGCTTCTTTGGGATCGTCTGGAAGCAGACCGTGCAGAGCGTAGTCAATGAGAGGGAAGCGCCAATCCCTCGGCTCAAGATCCACGGAGACATTATGGACCTCTTGGATCCTTAGCATATGCTTAGAGCATACGAGATGCCGGGTTGCGACTGTGAGGTGATACTCGGTGTCGGCCGGTAAGGCTAGCGTTGTCGCTAATGCAGCGAGAGCATCCGCCTTGGTATTTTGAGATCGGGACACATGCCCGATGTAGAAGCCTTCAAATAAGCTAGCCAATTCGATGGCTGTATGATAATAAGGCACCAAGTCCTCATGGCGGACTTCATATTCGCCTTTTACCTGGCTAATGATCAGCTTTGAATCGTCATAAGCTTCAAGGTAGCGTACCCCCATTCCATGAGCGAGCTGGAGACCGATGAGCAGAGCATTGTATTCCGCTACATTATTAGAGCATGATTCTGTCAAGGAGAATGCTCTGGGAAGGATATGATCCTGTGGGGAGATGAACACAACCCCCACCCCGGCAATAATTTTCCCTTTGGGGCCCATCCGCGATGCTCCGTCGAAGAACATCTGCCACACTTCCTCTGCTGAGGTTGCATTAGACTCGAAGACTTCATCAGGATGTCTTCGTGAAGTTTTGAATGTTCTGGAACTGGATGAGCAGCTAAGAACTCTGCAAGGGCCTGGCCTTTAACTGCCTTCTGAGGAGTAAAGGTCATGTCGTATTGAGACAACAGGAGTGCCCATTTAGCCAACCTTGAATTCAGCGACCCTGGCTTCGTCATGAGAAGACGTAAAGGGTTCACCCTGGAGATGACATGTATGGTTTGGCCAACCAAATAATGTCGCGTCTTCTGGACAGCGAAGACGAGAGCTAAACATTCTTTCTCAATAGGATTGTAGCGAGATTCCGCTCCTATGAGAGTCCTGCTCAGATAATAAATGGCCTGCTCGTGGCCATTGTCGTCCTTTTGAGCGAGGAGGGCGCCGAGGGAATAGTCCAGAGCTTTTACATAAAGCAAGAATGGTTTCCCTGATGTAGGGGCCACTAAGACCGGAGGTTTTGTGAGATACCTTTTAATGTCTTCATAAGCTTCTTGACAAGCTTGGTCCCATATGAAGGCAGTACCCTTTTTCATGAGACGGGTAAAGGGCTGGCAACGGCCCGAAAGATTTGCTATGAATCTTCTGATGTAGGCTAATCTGCCTTGCAAGCCTCGGAGCTCTTTGAGGTTCCTCGGTGGATGCATGTCCTGTATGGCTTTGACTTTGTCTGGGTCCAGATAGATCCCTTTTGATGTGACAATGAACCCAAGGAATTTGCCACTGGACACTCCCAAGAAGGATTTTGTCGGGTTCATTTTCAGCTGATGAGCCCGCATTATGTCGAACATCGTTCTCAGATCGCGAAGATGTTCAATTTTGCTGCGGCTTTTGACGGCAATGTCGTCAACATAGCATTCCACCGTCTTTCGGAGATGGTCGCGGAAGATCATGCTCATCGCCCGCTGGTAGGTTGCTCCGGCGTTCTTCAGTCCGAAGGGCATTACAGTGTAGCAGTATACCCCCAATGGCGTTCGGAAAGAAGTATGCTTCTCATCGTCAGGATACATCTTGATCTGGTTGTACCCTGAGAAGCCGTCCATGAAAGACATCCTCTCGAATCCGCATGTGTTGTCGATCATGACATCGGTGATCGGCAGTGGGAATTCATCTTTGGGACAGGCCGTATTGAGATCACGGTAGTCGATGCAGATTCGTATTTTCCCATTCTTCTTGAGGACGGGGACTATGTTAGCCACCCAATCTGGATGTTGTTCCTCCCGGATGAAGCCACAAGCAATGAGCTTATGAACTTCGGCTTCAATAGCCTCCATGATGTTTGGGCGGAACCGACGTTGTTGCTGCTTGACTGGCTTAACGTCGGGCTTGATGTTTAGACGGTGCATAGCGACCTGTGGATCAAGTCCGGGCATGTCTTCATAGCTCCAGGCGAAAACATCTATATACTCTTTTATGAGTATTATCAGTTCTTCCTTTTCGATGAGTGATAAGCTTTCACTTATGAAAATAGGCTTGGGGTGATCTTGACTACCCAAGTTGACCTGGATCACCTTGTCTTCGGTAGGCGGCTCGCGCAGCTCAAACCGCTTTTCCCATTGGAGACTTAATTGTTGGGCCCATGATTCCTCATTGGCAACCTCTGCGGGTTCCAACTGACTGCTTGAAGTCATGAGGCTTTCGAATATTCCTCCTATGCTGACATCAGAGTCCCATTCGGAGGATGAGGCCGACTGTGATGGGATCGATCCATCGCCTTTGTCCTGAACCGTTGTTGATGATGTGGGTGTAACATAACCCAACCCCCTGCGTGTACTATCATAGTAATTTGCAGGTTTCCCTCTTGGGACGGAGTTACGCATCAAGCTGCGTCTTCCTTTTCCGAAGTTTAGGCCCGCTCCCTGCTTCAGGTTGTAACCCATCTTCTTCATAATATGGCGCGCTGATGGCGCGTAATGAAAGAACTGTGGAGCATCCGACTCTGAGCTTGAGTCTGTAGTTGAGGATCTCCCTGGCCGGACTTTGCCGAAGATTATCGGCGACTGACCTTGCTTGGACGGAGGGACTACCAGCGTGGCCCCTTCTATGGCTTCCACGGATGTACTAGCCACACTCGACTCATGTACGGGCATATGAAGAGAGCCATCTATAATGGATTTAATCACTCGATGCTCGCAGGATAATCAAAAGAAATATTATCATTAATTATCCATTCGCCTTCCTCATCAGAAGGGATCTTACATCGGGGATCATTAAAGCATGCTACAATTGGCTCGCCAATCAGAATGGCCGGCATGCCCGTTTCAGATTCCGAATCTGCCTCATTGCCACTTTCATCATCATCTGGCAATGGTTCTCCCGGCGTTCCACTAGCCTCTTGATATAGGAGAGCATCAGTGAAGTAGTTTTCCACCCCCTTAAAGGGTTGCTTTTCAGCGAAGACAGTTCGTACTGTCGCATCATCTTCAACATACTTGAAGCACTGATGGAGAGTGGAAGGAACGATCCAGTTGGCATGGATCCAAGGTCGTCCTAGTAGCAGGTTGTATGATGTGTCAGCATCAATGACATAGCATGTCACCTCTGACTTCAGGCTTCCGATTCTGCAGCGGAGCCGAATCTTTCCAAGCGGATGGCTGCTCCCGGCGTTGAAACCATATATTGTAGTGGTGGTTGCGGACAACCTGTACAATGGTATGCCGAGGAAATAGAGGAGTCTTTTGGGATGATGCTGAGTGCAGACCCCGGATCGACTTGTACTCTTTCAATGCATGTGGAACCGATATATCCGGTATAGTACAGAGGTCGATCATGCTTGTTGTCCTTGAGAAGCATATCTTCCGCCGTAAAGGTAATAGCAGGCACCTTGGATTGTGCGTGATGGCACTCTGAGCAGGAAGGCTGCATCTCGTCACCAAGGACCTCAGGCATGCATGTCAGAAAGGACTCCGAATCAGCCAGCGCATCTCTGAGTGCCTCTCTTGTCTCTTTAGAGAGACGAAGGAGCTCGTGTATTGTGATACGAGCCGGGATATTGGCTAAATGGGCCAATATATCAAAGCGAAGGGCGTGGCTAACTCTTGGCCTGGCGGTTTCTTCAACACATGGTCGAACCGCACTTCCTTAGGCTTCTCCTTCCCTTTGGTCAGGACTGGAGTGGATGCCGGCATTGGTACTGACGTCGTTTGCTGTTGTATCTCGTCAGTAAACTTGTCATGCTGCCTTAAGTATGATTTTCCAGACCGGGTGCCTGCCTGTTGAGGTGCATCTGCCTGCGCTGTACAGGCATGCTTCTCTTCTTCTGAATCGCTGAGGGAAGCCGAAGTAAGATTACCATCATCTGGCAGGACAGAGATGACATTGCAGGACTTGCCCTTTTTGCTGGAGTCCTTCGACGTCCGCTGTACGTCTTGGACGAGGTCAGGGTGTATCCACATAACTTCCCCTGTCTCCAATGTCAAAGGGACGAGACCCTTGTTGTATTGAGTCATGGCTGGAGGATGCCTGACTTCCAACCGCGGTGTGGGGGCTGGATAGGTCCCGTCAGGAACTGTGACCTTCTGGGCAGTGCCGAACTCAAGAGTCACCATATTGGCAGTGACTTTCTTCTGTTCCGTCTTCAATGTGAGGACTCCGGCGTCGACCAAAGCTTGAATTCTATCCTTGAGAACATAGCACTTGTCAGTAGGATGGTGGATCATCCTGTGGTAGAGGCAGTATTTAGGGTCGTTTGTACGCCCTATCTCATTGGGACGCCGAGCATCCGGTAGCTTCATTTTGTTCCCTTTGTGGAGTAGATGGAATATCGTGACCACCTGGTCATCTCTGAAGGAGTACTGCTTCGGAGGAAACTTGGGCTCTTGGCTGTTGACGCCGCTCTTCTTGGCCTTTGACTGCATGTCCCCGGTCAGCTCGACGGACATAATCTCCTTCCCTTTAGCTTGGGAAGACTGCGGGAGATCGCTGCGCCCTTTGTTGTTCGCGCCCCATTTGCTCCTAGGGGCGGATGGCTCGAACTTCTTAGCCGATTTCTCGGCTATCTCAGCTTGTTCGACCAATTCCTTCCAAGTATGGGCTTTGACAGCCCCCATGCGGACTTCTACTTGATCCAAGAAGTTTGCCTGCATGTCTGTAAGAGCATGGGTAATGGCATCCCTGCCGGGCACATCAGAGATAGATTTCTGAACCGCTCAATGTATTCACGGACAGATTCGCCTTTCCTCTGTACAGTGGAAAGGAGCTTGTCCATGGTCACTTCGGTATCATCCTCATAGAAGCGAGAGAGGAACCGAGTTTCCAGGTCGATCCAGGAATTGATAGAGTCCTGAGGAAGGCTTCGGAACCAGTCGAATGCCACCCCTTTCAAGGTGCCGATGAACAACCTAGCCATGATGGCGTCGTTGTTTAGAACATTACCGGTCTGGGACCGGAAATAGTAGATGTGCTGATTGGGCGAGCTCTTACCATCATACGTATGCAACGTTGGTGGTTTGAACTTTGGCGGATATGGCACCGAATCCCACTCCAGCGGATAAGGACGGACTGCCCCTACCTTCTTTAATTCATCCCTCTGAGCTAGGGATGCGATTTGAGCTTGAAGGCCTTTAAGGACTTCGGCATTCAGGGAAGAGCCTCCCTTAGATTTCTCCGTCTTGGGCGGATCATTGCTGAGATGTCCCTCCTCATGATTGCTCCCAGTATCATCATTCCGGTTGCTGAGGAGCTGAGCGAGCATCTGTTGAATATTGTCCAGGGCCTCTTGCTGAGTTCTAGAGGTCTGCTCCTGAGCTTCCAAACGCAGACGAAGGTCGTCATTGGCGTTATCGGCCATATTAACCGATGCTTTGTCCGTTCGCACAGAACTGACCGTTGCTGAAGAGGCATACCCGCTGTCTTCTTCTTCTCCATCAGATGATTGGGGTGATCGCCTGGACTGTGGCGAGATCAGGGCCTTTGAGGAAGAAGGCGGTTCATAATTATAGGGTATCGCTACCCTGGATCTGGTGTTTCGGAAACACCTTCTTCGCGCACCAAGACTTCACCTAAGCCCGGGCTATAATCTGGATCTGGGGAGCCGAAAGGGGTATCATCAGATATATGACCTTCCCTGTGTTGCTCTCGTCCTCTTTCGGTCATGTTGACGGATGCGAAGGCTGGGCCTCGCGAAGCACTCCTTTCATGATGTCTCTTCATGGCATGTGCGGACACCGGTCAAACACCGATTGACGGCGCGGAGGTGCCACCTTGATTGGATATTGCCGACAATGGGCTGAATGGATTTTCACAAGTCGGCATCCTCTTCGACAACAAGGGGAAGTGGTTTGGAGAGACTCCAATTCCAGCTTGTTTGCCAAGAATTGTCGCAGGTTAGGCTCAACAGAGCCTGAACACCCCGTGGAGAGGCCTTTCTGGAGCGTACAAGGGATGATGCTCCGTTCTTCTTATCCCTGCAGAAGGGATTAGTACTGAATAGTACTTTGGCGCTAGCTTCGCCGACAGGTGCGAGCTTAGTGCCTGATGAATCGGGGAGCGGAGCACGCTGTGGTGCTTTGCCCGCTATTCTGCTGCGAAGGGGATCAACCTCAGATAACACTGCGGTCCTAGCCTTGCGGCCGCGAACCCAGTGAGTTCGTTGTGGTACAATAGCTTCGCTTGTACGAGCGAGGCTGACATGAGGCTTTGCTGCCTTTGATTCAAGTGACGGTATGATTGCCGTCGTGACTTCATGGCTGGCAGCATCGTCAGGGCAGATGGGCATCTTACCCTTTTCTTCGTGGGAGAGGCGTAGTCTCGGCATGACTACTCCGAGAGCTTCGGTTGAAGACTCCTGTTTAGGCTTCCATATCAGCCTTGACGGGGACGCCTAGGTTCGCAAGGAACCTGAATAGCCACAAGCGGGGCTGTAGGGTGCTGGCAAGATTCTGCCTCTGGTTTCTGATTTGAAACCTTGGCCATGAAGACCTTCCTGTGCTTCCGTGCTCGAAGCATCAGGCCACCCCCAGAGAGGACTTCTTCAAATCTTCCTTGATCGATCTGGATGACCAGGTTCTCAGAAGTGCAGGATCTGGGCTGCGGGCATGTTTCCTTGTTGCGCCAGAGAACTGCGGCAGGTTTGCAGAGAACCTTTTCCGTCTCCGCAGAGACTTTGCTTGAAGATTTAGCCAGAGAAGATCTGGCTGCACCGGCTTTTCTGAATTCAGAGATAGACCCGAAGGTCTGTTCGTCGCATTGCGACACTTGATTCTCAGCAGAGGAGAATACAATCCCCAGCGGAGTCGCCATCTTGTTTTCCATTATGTTTGCAAAGGGGGAAAACTTACAAAAAAGGTTTGAGGAGCTAAATTACAAGTATTCTCAAAAGATTACAAGTAGATCTCCTCAGAGATTCTGGGAAAATGTGCCGATAGGAGTCTGGTCAGCGCGCGACCACTTTGTCCCTTTGACGATGCGAGCGATGAGATTCCCTTCTCGCCTGGTTCGGGGAATCAGAGAATAGAGGATTGGTAGAACCCTCTTGCTGCTTCTCAAAATCGCCTTCAATAAGGAATTCCTTCTCGCCTGGTTCCGGAGATTCCTTGAGAAGAAGGACGATGTTAGGGTATCAACACCCTGATTAGAGAAAGTAATTCTCTAAAAAGTCTCTGAATTCAAGAGCACGCGGTGCCTTGTGAAGAAGCCTCTGCTTGTGGAGTCCTCCCGTATGCATGCGTCTCTCCTTGATTCCTCTCCGTTGATCGATCTCTCCTTCTCTGTTGATTTCTCTCGATTGATCGACTCTCTCCTTTGTGCCCCTGACGGGCTATTTATAGGGAGAGCAAGGTATAATCGTCCCTTTGAAGATATGGAAACAGATTGAACCGAATCTGTTTGAATCTGGAAAGTAGCCTTACTGTGAGGCTAGGATAGCTTCTGCGGAGCTAGAAAATGGCAAGTCGGTTGATCTATTTTGATTCTTTCCATATTGTTAGGAGATTCTCCCTGATCCTCTTACTCGTTTCAAGAGAGTCAAGAGATTGCGGCAATCACCTGCCATATTTGAATCCTGATTGGATTTGATTAGATTGAATCCGATCTCATCAGGAGATTTTGATTGGTCAAAGGTTGACCATAGCAGGCTGATAGCGGAGCTGCCCGCTTTGAAGCTTATAGCGGAGCTAGAGGCAATTCCTAGCGAAGTCCGAAAAGAGGGTTTTCGGCGAAGCTATCAGTTAGCTTCCTGGCGATGCTCTGGATGATGCTAGCCTCTCAAACGAGGCTATCTCCTTGGGCTAATGTAATGCTAAATGCTAGTATTTTAGACCTGCTGAGGTTTGTTTAGAAACAATCCGGGTTCACTGTTCTGCTTGCTGGATCAGTGGAGTCCAAACCGCTTCCCTGTCCCTTGGAGGTGGTGAAAACTGGTCTTCAGCCCGTCTGTCCTTGTCTTTTGTAAATGTCAACAAGTTTAGACATCGTTCGACCAATGAGAATCTTGTCTTTTTTAAGTGTCAACAATGGAGTGTTACAATTAAGGAGTACAAAGTAGTCCCTCTCCCTCTCAGAGGTTGCACTCACTCCTTAAAGCCGTGTCTGATTCCAAGTGCGCGATGTTTTTTGGCTACAATAGAAGTTGGTTACACCATGATGCATGATGTAAACATCGAAACAGCCCTAGCTGACTAAGCTAAGAGCAATGGTGTTCTTGAGGTCCGGTGGAAGCAGAAAGTCCGGCAACCCTTCGTTCATGAACATCTCTTTCCCCCAGCAGACCATCCAGCAGACATGAGGATCCTTGATGTTACTTCTGGGTGGGAGAGGAAGAGGATCCTACCTGCCGCCGTGTCCACCGTAACCTCCTCGCCGCCATATTTACCCTGACCATCTCTTGCCAGCAGGCATGATTGGTGCAGTGGATCTGAAGAGACCTTGGCGAGAGTCGATTCCTCATCAGGGACATAATATATTCCCTTGTGGACGACGCGGACCATAATATATTCCCTTGTGGACGACATCGAACAAGTTCGCCGTCCGATATATTCTCCCACGGACTTAGCGAACATGAAGAAGGATGACCACGCCTACCTGCAAAAAGCAAATAGGGAATCAGACAATTCAGAGCTTAGTACACTTCAACAGAAGAAAAACTAAGTCACGACGCGGCTATTTTCAAAGGCCGCAGACGCGGGAATGATCCGCGCAGCGAGCCAGAGTCCTGCAGACGCGAGCGAGACTGTGATACACACAGAATGCAAACGCGACTTAACTCCATATCCGCGTCTAAGATACAAGTGCGCAGAGAATCAGACGCTGAAAACTGCCATCTCTCTGTTGGAGGAACATGAGTTGCAAGATTCGGGTCTGAAAGTCTTTAACCGAGTTGGAATTCATCCAAGTCAGTGGCCTTAAAACGCGAGCTTCATGAGTAAAGCCGCGGCCAAGTACCAAAGACTTCTGTACTCGCGTCCAAGGAAGTTTAAGTCGGCGGCGCAAATTCCAGAAGGAATGCACCAACCACGACTTCAAAGAGGCCCAGATGATATCTCTTTAAGGGGTATACTGAAATTCAAACTTAGTTGGATCTAAAATGTCATGGTAAGTGGCACGGCATACCCGCAGAAGCCTCTGTTAAGAGTTGAACTATCTGCGTTGAGACGCGGACGTAAAAAGTGCTCAAAGAGACGTTTCCTGCCATTGAAATCACTTGACAGTGGTAATCCGTTGAAGAGACCAAACAGAAGCATGAAAGCTCTGGGTCATCTTCATCCACCGAGGCACCTTCATCCATGGAGGGAAACCCCTGATAGGGTCCTTGAAGGGAGAAGGCAGAGTCCCTCAGAGTACTCGTTCTCAAACAGAGCACGGTCTAAGCAGCCGTTTTTTAAAGAAGGGGTGAGTCCTATTTATAGGCAACTCCTGATAACGGTCATTAATGGTTCATTACTTAAGACCGCCGGCCTTAATGACCGCACGACCGTCAAAACCAATGGGAGGCTGACGCGTGGAACGTCGCTTCGGGAAGCATCGCAGGCGCTGATCTCAACCGTCAGCGCCGGTTTTTACATTAAAGGGCATTAACGCCCAAGCCCAATGGAAAACCGACGCGTGGACAACTGCTTCGGGAAACAACGGATGACCCGGTTTTCCCAATCGTCAGCGAAGACTTGACGGTCAAAGATCTCTAAAAAATCTTTAAGTCAGACTGCATTAAACGCAGATAGAAATGCCGCGTCCGGCTACATTGAACGCAGATGGGAAAGCGCGTCCGAGAATCTGCGTCACCTTTCTCAATTGGGACGCATTCACCTGCGTTTTAAAGGAGCGTCCACGTGACTCAAAGTCGCGTCCCTTCAGCAAACGGGGCCCTTTCTAAGCACTTAATCCATTCTAAGATTAGTGGAAAATACACAAGGCTGCGTCCCTCGCATCCGCTCAAGTCGCGTCTTCATTGACAGGACAAATTCGCGTTACTCAAAGCCGCGTTTTGTCCCCACGGATTGATGCTTGCGTCTCATCAAAAGGACTTAGTTCTATCTGAGTTCTTATGAACTGATGACCGCGTCTCCCTATGGATTGACGCTGCGTCTCATCAAAAGGGCTTAGTTCTATCTGAGTTCTTATGAACTGATGACCGCGTCTCCCTATGGATTGACACTGCGTCTCATCAAAAGGACTTAGTAAAGTCTAAGTTCCTATAGAATGATGACCGCGTCTCACCTGTGATTGACGCCGTGTCTCATCAAAAGGACTTAGTTCTATCTAAGCTCCTATGGACGGATGACCGCGTCTCACTCTATGGATCAATGCCGCGTCTCATCAAGCTCGACGCCACGTCTCATTGAAAGAACTTAGTCTTACCTAAGTTCAGTATTCACAGCCAGTGATCAGGGAGTTGAATTCATCCACAACTAAACAAAGAAGATGGAACAAAAACTTCAAAAACTTTTATTATATCGAAAATAGTAAAAGTGGATATAAACACTCTAATAGAGTGTCCTCTTCTTTACAAAAAAAAAGGGGAGGAAGGGGAAAAGGCTAAAAGTCTTGATCCGGCAAAGAACGGATGCGCTCCCTGAGACGATGCATCTCGTGCTGACGTGCCTTCTCAGCCTCCATCATGGCTTGGACCCGTAGCTCCTCTTCAGTTAAGAAGGTTTTGCAGCCAGCTGTGCTCGCAGAGATTCCAACCTGGAGGAATGAATGGTCTGGCTTTCTTCAGCTCGTGCCTTCGCAGCTTGTTGCTCCTCCAGCCTCTTCCGGACGGTGGCAAGCGTCCTCTCATTATCCGCGATCATGGCTTCCGCCTTAGCGATGGCAGGCCGAGCATTGGTAATGGCGAGCTCTGTGTTTTACCAGATGAACTCGGATTCCATTGAATCGTCAGCCAGTTTCTGACATTCAGCTTGGGAACGCTCGAGATTGCGGACCTCTTCAGCAACTTGTGCTTCCACTCCTGTCGCTCTTGTTCCTGGACGGCCAGGAGCCTCGTCAAGATGACCTGGGCTTCTGGAGAAGAACTAGCATTGTCCAAAGACTTCAGCTCTTTCAGGTCACTTCCAATCGCTCCACCAACAGCAGACACGACTTGGCCAGCGAGGAGCCTCTGGTTAATTCGATGTTACCGGCCATGTTTCCAAGAAACGTCCGGGCAAAGTCAAAGGAGCTACGCCCAGACAGGATAAAATCGATGCACGATCGCATCGCGTCAAGGAACTGCCGCACCGTTTTGCGTGTCAGGAAATCCATGGTATCATCACCCGAGGTACTCCCGACCCCCTTTCTATCATGAGGAAAGGGGTGCAAGCTGGCTCTTTTTGCGCGAGAGTCGTGCTGACTGTCGATACAGCAAGAGCGAGACTGGCACTGGCGCTTCCGGAGGTGTTATCTCTACGGGAACCTCCACAGCTAATGATGGAGTAGTAAGCGCAACCTCCTCAGAAGCTTCAACCGAGACCTGAGCTGGTGGCCTTTTGGAAGGGTACCGACCGTCGGACTCTCCACCTGAGTCCCCTCAGTTTCCTCTGCAAGTTATCGCGACAATAGCCACAAGGAGAAAAGCGAAATATTTAAGATATCAGAACTTCCTTACCATCTGGGAGGTCCAGAGATGTTGGATCCTTGGGCGAATTCTGCGGAGTGAAAGTCTCCCTGGCTTCAATAGTAACCTCTTCACCCTGCAGAGTGGGTTCTTCCCCAGCCTTAGGGGTTGCCTCCTCTTCCGGCAAAATGGAAGGCTCCCCAATTTCAGTAGTTGCCCTCTCTGGAGTTACCTCGGCAACTGAAGCCTCGACCCATTCGGACTGGGTCAGCTCTTTTCCGTCTCCTCGATATGCGAGGAGATTACAGCTTCAATGTCCCCGGCCAACCCTGCAGCATAAAAGAAGAATGTTAAAACATCCTCTTCAAAATGAAAAGGGAAATTAGGTCAAAAGGTGAAAAGAGTACCTTCAGCAGGAATAATCGCCGGCTGTGATACCGTTGATGGCTCACCCCCGTATATTTCTTCCTCTGAGATGTGGGAGAACTTACTCGGATCAGGAAGAGCAGGTTCATCGCCGTAGTCGATCTCGTCTTCAAAATCGCTTCCCCCTAAGAGTGAGGAAGACGATAGCGCCACGCGCGAGACTTTTGCATCCGGAGCCTTGCCACCAATTCCCCAGTGGTAGGGCTGGGGTCAACTGCCCCGAGGACTGGAGATGAAGACACAAGGCGACCCAGGTTGCTGTGCCTCATCTCTCCCTTCATGAGCAAGTAAAAACCCGGGTTGAACCGAAATCCCCGGAATATCGACATCTCCTCCACTCATGATGTCGACCTCGAGCTGCTCATCCTCGTCAGTGGTGGTAGCTCTGTCAACGAGCTCCCCTTCCTCCGCAGACCTACGGTCTCTGCTGCTCGACCTAGGGGCACGGACTAATGAACATCCTCTTCAGCTATATCTTCTTCCCTCAGTACCTCAACGACAGCAGGGATGTTTTCGGATCGGAGACTTCGGTTGTCAAGTCTCTCCGAACCTTCTTGGGAGCAGGTTCAGCAGTTGAAGCAGAGCGTTGACGACGCTTGCTTACGCGCCTGTCGAGTCTTTGTTTGCTCGTGGCTCCGCCCTTGCTGCTTGCGACTCCTCCCTTGTTGGTCGCGGCTCCGCCCTTATTGCTCGTGGCTCCCTTCCCGATCTTCTCCCGACCTCCTTCTGGGCCTTCAGGTACTGGTCGGTGAGTTTCGAGTTTTTACTAGACTCTGACCTTGCCTCGAGATTTGCATTGATGCTCTCAATACATGAAGACGCCGAACAAAGTCTGATGTCTGGATGGCTTGAAAATACAAGTGCAGAAGCTGAAGCTCATACGGCACTTGGACACCCCTCGATAGGTAGACGGAAAGTTGCTCCCGTCCCTCCGGCCACACTGTAGTACCAAGCCCGAGCACCTTCGAACAAGTTCCCTTCGAAGGCGAGTCGAGCATTGGGATTCCCGACGTAGAGTTGATCATAGCCGAACTGTCGAGCGAAACGATTCGGCATGTACGGCTCGATGGTGCATGAAGTCCCTTGCCGGAAAAGCACATATCCGGGCCGAATATTGATCAACCACCAGAAGACTCCCGCGGACAACCTCATGAAGCCATCTGGGCCCGCGGAATCAGTAAATAGATTACCGAAAGATGCACCAGAGATCTCGGGGAAGCAGCGATTGAGCTGGTAATTCGCAGGATCTGAAAGTCGCTTTCGGACGTAATATATATAAAGATCACGCCAGCTCGAATCCTCCAACCGCTGTACTCTCCCTCCAATGCACCGCCGTCATCAGAGAAGGGCAGTGCATCACGTACCAAGCCAGGAGGTACGTATAAGGCAGCTCGATCCGAGGGTTAGGGCGCTTCACCGTCGGATTCCCCTCTGAGTCAACATACGGCTTGCCGTGGGAGTTGACAGTTTTCGGCGCCTCGCAGAAACTCTTGGTTAGCGCCCGCAACCCGCTCTGAATGCCAGCCGCCACGGCCGGGAGAAGGGCTATAGGGTTGCCATGAGCCAGGAGCACCGCCGGGTACACCACGTCAGCAACAATAGCTTCATGTGGCAGCGTGGGCACCACACAACGCTTCAGCCACAGCATCAAGAAGCCTGCCAACAGTGCCCTATCGGAGATAGGGGTCCGGGCTTGATGGTGGAAGCTTTCAAAAACCAGGTCAGCGTCGAAACCGTCCTCGTTCGAAACCGTGGTGTAGAAGCCCTCAGAAGCCTTGTCGATCTTGTGTCTTCAATCTCCCTGTCGGAACTGGGAGCCAGTCGGGTTATCGGATTGTCTTTATGATTGACACCGTTGAATAAGTAACTGGCCCAAGACAGCTGCTTGACTCCCTGCGCCCTCCAGGAGGTTATCTGACCGCAAATGTGGAAGTGACACATCACTTCCCAGTAAGTCTCGTACACCCGAGGAAACTCTTTCTTCAAGAGGTGGAGCTCCTCAGTGGTCGGGACATATTCCTCATAGGGAATGTCCCCTGTTGCCAGCCCCGAGACCTCATGTAGCTCGTGCAGTGCAAGGCCCATCTCTCCGACCGGGGTAAAGAATGTCCCCGTCAGAGGGTTGTAGCGCTCCAGGATCCCGAAAAAGTTATGAGAGCCTGGTGGGATACCCCACTGTACGGCCCTGACCGCCGGGTACAGTCCCACACTCTTTAGCAGATCCCCAAGATCGGTGAGGACGAAACCCACCATCCTGCCCCACCAGTAGTTCTCCGTGGAATGGACCCACCCGGGCGGACGGAAACCGACCGGATAATCACCCTCCGCTTCCATGAACGAGTTGAGGAAGGTGGTGCCAAGTTGTGGTATCTCTCCAACCGGAACCTCAGACTTGCGCGACCCAGGGAAAAGGCCGAGAACCGACCTGTCATGGCTATCATGACGGTGTACTTTATGGGAACCCAAATCACCGAGAGTAATCTTAAGGACATATTTAGAAATGTCCCATTCCATCTTCCGAGGGACGGACATGTGCTGGAAGTAGGACAGCGGGAACATCCTCTCCATGTCCGGAAGAAAGAATCTTCCACCCTTTATCTGACGGAGCCATTTATAAGTTCCGTCATACACACGATAGCCGCCATCGTTGATACGATCTCGAAGAAGAAGGCAGGCTTCTCCAGCTTGACGTGAGCATCTGTTGTGAATGCTGCATCAGTCATAAGTACCCGAAGAGTTCTCATGTCAACATTAGAGAGCCTCTCCCTGCGATCCTGCGACTGGTCAGCAGTCACAGGGACAGTCCTTCGTAGCACAAAAGTCAAGTCCCGGTCAGCACCACCTACATGTCCAAAGTGGCGCGTCTTGGCGAGTGAGGCAGAAGGATGGGGCACTGCAAAAGAAAATGACACTTAGTTAGATACTTTATTAGAAGCAAAAATGCTAAGTGTTCATAACCCAGACGCAGAAGAGATACTGGACGCAGGAATTATCAAATCCGCGTCCAGACCTGCGAAACCGCGTCCAAACGCAGAAGAGATACTGGACGCAGGAATTATCAAATCCGCGTCCAGACCTGCGAAACTGCGTCCAAACGCAGAAGAGATACTGGACGCAGGAATTATCAAACCCGCGTCCAGACCTGCAGGATCTGCGTCTCCACCACCAGAAGGTCATGGAATGTCCTTGATGCCACTTCTGGGGTGCGAAAAGAAGGGAGTTATCCACCTTAACCCTTCCGTCACCACAACCGCCAGAAGTTAAGGAGGGTAACTCCCTTCCTTTCACACCCCCAGGTTTCTAATTGCTTGGACTCAGGTGCCAGATTCATCAAAATCGGCAGCTGATGAAACAGAACGCAAGGATCAAATCCGCGTTCTGCAGACCAAGTCCGCGTCTGAACCCTTCACAATTAGAAATATTCTAAGTGAAGAATCCGAAATGCAGGACCCTTTGGTGCGAGGGTCCAAACCCGCGCCTCGGCTATCAACTCAAAGACTGCGTCTGAGACCGCGTCTGAGAATCAAACACGAGTTATATTTTGTGTTAAGGATTCTTAGGGTTCTATGAGCTTCCGTTAATGGCGAAATCCACGCCTAAGAGGCATTATACATGGGAAAGCGACATCCTGCGCAGAGGAAGCGCCCCTCTGGACCTCGGCGGCAGTCGCCCGTGAAGAAGAGGCGGTTGGCTTGGTCTTGGGTGCCATCTTTAATTCCAGAAAAAGGAGACGAATAGTTCAAAAGTCCAGTAATGGAGATGAACAGTTCAACAGAGGAAGAAGAGAACTCTCTTGAGCAAGTGCGTTCAGAGAAGAAAAGAGGTCTCTATGACTGTTGCCTTTTATAGGCACAAGGATTCGCAAAGATACGCGGCGTGTGACCCGATAAAAGCTGCAGCAATCATCACATGACGCGTGGAACAAATCATCGCGAAGATCATGCGTCACGACTCCGCAGCGAGTCATCATTTGACACGTGGCGCGGTTCAGTTAATGAACCGGGAAGTCCGCGCGCCAAAAGGTGAAATCCTGCCGGTTCCCCAGGCCAGCTGGCGGCGTAATCATGACACGGCACAGATTCGCACCCAAGGGACGCACCCTCTTTGATGGACATGCCCCGTCAGCATCTCCATAAATACATTCGGAAGGTCGCGTCTCTCTACAAAGTTCGCGTCCGACCCAGCGGGCCCAACATCGCGTCTGCTTTATGGAAGATCAGTCGCGTTTTTCCATTGCCAAAAGACGCACCCTACAGAAATCGCGTCTTTAAAAGCAGTACCATCTCGGCTTTTTTTTGAAAGAACCTGTAACGCCCCGATCCCACGGATACGGGGACGTCACTGCGACGTATATACGTAGGTCAGAAAAATGCCCCCACGTATATACGCTAAGCATTTAGTACAACAAGGATCAGAGTACACGACAAAGTGTGATATTCATACATATGCCAACTTAAAAGTACAACTACAAAGCTATCACAGGATATGATAAAGTATTACACATTACATGTGTATTACATCACAACCAAGTCCAAAGTAAGATTTACAATATAAACACAAAAAAAGCTCACGAGTTGGATGAAGATCCCGTGAGTCAAAATGGATAGGTCTGGCACGAAGAACAGGAACTAATCTGCCTGCTCACTAAAGAAAGCTTGATCCTCTGTGGATGGCTCCACTTCGATCCAAGCTTCAGAACCTGAATATGCAAATCCAAGGGAATCAAGATCTCATAACAAAAATCAGGCTACAGCCAAATGGCTAAGAGACATGAATAAGTAAGAGGGAACAGTATGATACATGTAAATCAGCAAGTAATAGGAGCATAAGAGATAAGGTCTGCATATAAGGATCCACAGTTAGTATCTATTATTATTATTACTTGTCTTACTGTGATATCTAGCTATGTGACCCAGCGTCCCAGCGCACATAGATCCATATCCTAGTAAAGCAAGGTTGTTATTGGAAACAGCGGTTGTATCGACGAACTATGTTTACAGTGGATCCCGTACATGCCCGGGATAAACGGTCCAGGATTGTTCCGTTGCTTGGTGACGGAAGCCAGCCGCTAGGCTAACAGGAGGGACTTATGTATGCCCTTATCATGATGGTACCAGTAGGAGGGAGCAAGCACTCCCCTCGGTCCCCTGGTGGCCCACAGGTCAGACCGGAACATGAGTTGCACAACATTCCTAAAACCACTGTAAAACACGAACACATATCGATATCCGCATGTTTTCCCCCGACCCAATATAAGTTGGTCCATTTTATACAAAAGTCAAGTGTTTCATGCTTGGTTCAAGTGATGGCATGATAAGTGGTGATATCCATTTATTAACAAGTTATGGAATGAGACTACACAATAATAAGTCATGAAGTAACAAGAAGTAATGTCCATCAAGTAACATGTCATGAAGTATCAGTTATGAAGCATAAACAAAGATAATATATCACATATGTATCAAGGGTACGATCCAATTTCAGAAAGAAATCAACTATAACAAACAGCCTAAATTAGTCGACTAAGTGAAAAGGTTAGTCGACTAATAGTTGTCTCTAGTCGACTAACAGTCTGGATTAGTCGACTAAAACTGGGTTCCAGAGAGTTGGATTCTGGTTTCAGGAAAAGTTAGTCGACTAGGTGAAAAGGGTAGTCGACTAACAGTGACTACAAGTCGACTAACAGATACTTAAGTCGACTAAATCTGGGATACAGAGAGTTGATGTTTTATTTCAGGAAAAAGTAGTCGACTAGGGAGGAATGGTTAGTCGACTAATAGTGGTTTCTAGTCGATTAACAGTCTGGATTAGTCGACTAAAACTGTGTTCCAGAAAAGGTTACGTTTCAAAAATAGATGGGTTAGTCGACTAATTCCTAGGTCAAGTCGACTAATCGTGGGGAAACAGAATACAAAACAGAATTTCTGATGGTTGTGTTTGATGGTCTAAAAACATGATTTTGATGACATATGTATGCAAGATATGAAGATACAAGCATATTAGGAATTGATCAAGTCTTGGTGAGTAAAATACTCACAAAGAACGGCTACTTGAAGCTTTACGAGTTCCGAAAAGGTTGTTGTCGACAATATCCCCAACTTGATCCTTGGCGATGTAAACGACGAAGAAAACTACGATCTTACTTCCAAAGTAGTGGTAGTTGAAGAGGAGATGGAGACTTAGGTGAGCTTTTGGAGTTGGTGGTGGAGTTTGAGAGGGAGGAGGATTTGGTGAGGGCTAAGGTCTTTGGTGAAATGAAGAAAAAGGAAAAGAAATGTAAAGGAAATGTTTATATAGGTTTTAGATTTTGTAAAGGAGTTGCAAATAAGGTAATGAGAGGGGGTTTTTCGCAAATAGGGGAGGGGATGAGTGTCCCTCTTTTGGCCACTTGGCCGGCCATGGAAGAGAGAGAAAAGAGGGGCATTTATGAGGAAGAGTGTGGAAAGTTGGAGAAAGTTGGAATTTTGGAAAAGATTGGAATTTTGGAAAATGGAATTCTTGTGGATTGTGGAAGGAAGAGAAGTAAGAAAAAAGGAAAAAGGAAAAGAATTTAAAAAGGAAGATATTTTCTTGGACCTAGAAAATAAAATATAAAAAGACAAGTTCCCGGGTTTAAGTCGAAGATGCGGAAAACATTTCGGAAAATACCGAAATCGTCCGAAATTCAAGTATCTCGGAACGACTCGTAAATTTTATCAAAAATCAAGAATAATATATGAAGACTGATAGTGAAACCCGTTTTAAGAAATACTTTGTAGTTTAAAACTAAAAATCTCGGAATCAGTTAGCTACCGACTCCGATGGAATTTTCATAAATTCATAAAATTCTCAGAAAAAGTATTTAGGTAAGAAATATAATTCTAAGAGAAAATGTCTAAAGGACTTCCTAGAAATTCCAAACCGTTTGCAAATTAAAAATCCGAGAATCGATCAGCGACACTGGTCGACACCGGTTTTGAAGAAATTCATTTTAATTCAGGAAAAATCCAGAAAATCATAGAAAATCTAATATATTGGAAAATAATATTTGAAATTGAAATCGGTCAAATACAGGAAGTAAATCGAAAAATACTATCGAAAAACTGAATACGCAACTAAGTACGTATTCCGGGAACGGGGTATTACAGAACCTGCGTTCGGCCTCTTGCTTCTGCAAAATCAGTTCAACAGTACACTGACGCAAGCAGACGACCAACCACTCCTGGCTTAAAGCACACCCGTGACAGACTAAAAGCAATCGGGGAGGTTTAGACTGTGCATCTAGACACTCAACATGATCAACTCTGGTGGCTTCAAAGAGTTCAAACAGTACACTCACGAAGACCAACTCCAGATAAAATCAAACCCGGAGCACTAACAGTCCAGTCATGAAAGCAAATACGGCTAAAATCCAAAGTATTTCGAAATCCGTCCCAGTTAACTGCGGAATATCGAAAACTTTGGAGGGGGTTCTGTAGGCTGTCCAAAAGTTACTGGAGGACAAGCCATTGAAAAGCAAAGTTTCAAGCTCTAGACGCGAGGGACTATCACCCGCGTCTCAGCATCAAGGCGCGTTGGCTCGACACCCGCGTCTCAGCATCAAGGCGCGTTGGCTCGACACCCGCGTCTCAGCATCAAGGCGCGTTGGCTCGACACCCGCGTCTCAGCATCAAGGCGCGTTGGCTCGACACCCGCGTCTCAGTTATAACCGCCTTGGTTAAGGGACCAATCACTGCCCACACGTAAGGGAAACCAGCCCCCTTCGTGGCATGTCTTTAGCAGGCACGTGGGTTAGTTACCGCCCATGTAGCGGGGAAGTTGGCCCTCATTGTGACCCGTTTTCAGGGGGCACGTTCACCCCTAGGACCACTATAAATAGCCTCGTTTACTATGAGGTCGAGGCGATCGGCGATCGGCAATCAGAAGGAGAGAAGGAGAGAATCAATCAGGCGAAGAGAGACAGAGGGCGACACAGAGAGAGAAGAAGCAGATCAACTCTTCAGCAAGTTCGCTGCGTACGAGCTAGCTTTCGCCTACCTTCTCTTTTAGAGTTTTGGTAGACAGAGCTGTGTCACTCTTTCTACCGGCCGAAGAGGAGGTCCCTGAAGGACGGTCATCGGGTCAACGGAGAACAAGATTCACTCTCCACCGCCACACGAAGAACCCAGCCTTAAACAAAGGGGGAATTCAAGATTCAATATTCTCCCTCCCTTGTAACCGGAAGGAACAGTTGTTGTTGTTGTAATCCTTTTCATTTGATTCAAGGAAAACTTTTACAGCAATCCTCCTGTCTTCTCCTTTCTCGGGTCATACACCTGTCGATACCGGTTTTGAAGATTTTGCAATTTAATTCAGAAAAATCTCAGAAAATCATGAAATTCTAAAATATTAGAAAATAATATTTGAAACTGAAATCAGTCAAATCTGATTAGCAGAAAGGTCAAATCGATCAATACACTGGGATCGGGTCCTTAGTTCAGACTTGAGTTTGATTCTGAATTTAGGAATTCAGCTCTAAATACTAAATGAAGATATAAATAATCATAAAATAAAATAAATATGATAAAAAATTAAAAGAATATAATCGATAAATTAGAATACATATTTAGGTATGTATTCCAAGAACGGGTTGTTACATAATGCATTATTATCTAAATTAGAAATTAGTCTAAAAGAAAATTAAGTTTTAACTATCTCTCATAACAAGATTAAAAAAAATTTGATACACATATAAACATGTGTCACACAAAAAACACTAATATTTCTTTTTGATCACAAAGAAGTAAAAAAATGAAAAAAAAGATAAATGATTTAAGCTCAATTTTGAGCAAGTGTGCTTTTGATAAAAATAAATTAAAATCTATGTTTCAAAAGAAACAAGTTCTAAAGAACAATACATGTGCTCCATACAAATCATGCTCACATGTATGCAAAAGTATACCAATGTGTACATTGCAGCTGAAAAGATTATTTAGCAAAGTTTTAATATAGAATAAATGTTATAAATAAACATATTTGAGTACGTAGGATTAATTCTATAGGACCCCAAAAGTTCAAGTACCTAAAGATTTTTAAATCTATTGATGTAGGTACGCGTCAAGACTACGCGACGTAGAGAGCGATGATGTCTTGATAGTGGTTGCTCGAGACACATGACGTGAGACGTCAACAATTTTACAACCCTATCAATAATATTTGAAGGTGGCTCCAGCACCTTTGGAGATGACTGAAAAGGAAGAATCATCAGTTTTGGTAACGTTCAAATTGGGACAATCCGTTAGTAGAAAATGTAGCTTTAGTTGATGGTCTCATACATAATTTGTTAAGCATTAATCAATTTTGTGAAAAAACTTAACAGTTATATTTGATTTCACTTGTTGCAATGTAACTGATAAAAAAATGCATGTTTATTAACTGAAAATAGGAAAAATAATATTATATAATTGATATGCTTAATTTAGATTGTAATATAACATGTGTTACCGTCATAAACGAAGAATCTTGATTATGGCATCAGAGGCCAGGTCATGTTTCATTTGACGATCTCTTCCGTATCAGTCGAAGGACGTAGTTAAAGGTATTTCTAAGTTGAAGTTTGAAAATAATCATGTTTGTGATGTTGCCAATTTGAAAAGCAAATAAAAACCTCTTTCAAATCAATTAAGAATATCGTATCAACTCTATTACATAAATTTGTTCTCTAATAATGAGAAGCACTCATGCTCCCAGAAAAAGGGAAATTATATGGTGCAGGCTCTATGAGGATTTGGCAAATGGATCACCTCAAAAGAAAATTTAAAAATTTAAAGATTTGAAATGTAAGCACTATAAGATATAAAGTGAAAGGTTTTCTCTTGAACTTATGTATTGAAATGTAATGAAAAGTTGCAGTATATATACACATTAAAGTCAACATGTGTTCAAAAATCAAGGAGAGAGAGGGAAAAAATACATGTGTCCATAAATCAAGGAAATGAAAAACATGTGTAAATGCAATTTGAAGAAAAAAAACATCTCCAATATTCAAGAAAAAAATTTGAAATTCAAATTTTAATTCAAAAATCATATATCCTAAATTCAAGAAAGGAAAAATATGTGTAAGTTAATTTGAAATTCCAAATTTAAAGTAGATGAAAATACATCTCTAATATTCAAGGGAAGTTTGAAATTCAAATATAAAGATATCATATATTAGCCATTTACATGCTGACTCCACTTATTATTGATTCTCACGCGCTGCAAAATGCGAAGCTAGATAGCGGACTACACAACGGGCGCAGGTTGGAAGAGGGAACCATCAGGTTGGCCTTGACAAGCCTGAGGCAACACTGCGGGTTCAATGCTTCGTATGGAAGCTCATCAATGGCAAGATTCTCACTAGGGTCTTTCTCGCCAACAGAGTAATGTTGCAACTTCTAACTTCCCAGAAATGTGAATGCTGCAGCTCTGGAGGCACGTATGGAATCACTTCATCACCTGTTCCTTGAATGTGCCACACTGCAGCCCATTCTCTAGATGCTTGATCATCATGGCAAGCATAATATCAAGAAGCCAGCTTTACTCAGTCTGCAGTGGCGTATGTTTCTTTGGATGTGGTGGAAAACTAGGTACTGTGAGATTTTTGAAGGCACTCCCATAAATTGAGGAGACCTTTAGCAAAAGATGAGGAGAGATTTTTTTTTAAAATTTTTTATATAGATAAAATCGTGAGATAAAAAAAATCTTGGTGTTTCAAGATTTAACGAAATATTTTCAGGATTAAAAAGTACAAATTTACATTAAAAAGCTCATATTCTCAGCGTAATCGTGACTTCTCTTCTCCATTATAGATGTATCGTCAACTGCTTAAACCCGTTCAATTCTAGATCAGATTTTTCATCTTTACTGTCACAATATCTGCGTCTCAATATCATCATCCCGTGATGAGATTCCCACCACCGACTAGAAGGTTACTTGAAGAACTAGAAAGGCACCAGCAAGTCCATCTTATCACTTGCTCCGGAGATAAGAGATGGGCTCCAGACATAATGTACAAATTGATGGGATAGTTGAAGCCCATGCTGTGCACTGACTGACATTTCCAATTTTATATGAAAAAGAAGCGAGTCTTTTTTCTTGTTGCCTTGTGCCACAGTATAGGTGCTCCACATATCATTGATCTATCTAAAGAATTTTTTTTTTCTTTTTCCCAGTGAGGAGTCAGTAGAAACTGCTTCTAAGACATAAGATATTGATTGTTAGGATTACGATGTGAATATATTGTGAAAGTAAATGAAAACTTAAAAATTAAAGCATAGATGTGTACAAAAATCTATGCACAAAAGTAGTCGACTAGTACTAGGTATAGTCGACTAATCTCAGAGATTAGTCGACTAATATTAGTCGACTAGCTTGGCCAACGGAGAGTTGGGGGTTCTCAGATTTGTCAGAGTAGTCGACTAGTATTTGGACTTAGTCGACTAATACATAGTATTAGTCGACTAATACCTTTGCCTAGTAGACTAATGTTGGATCTGAAAGTTTTTTTCTGGATCTGTTTTGAATCCGAGTTGGATTCGAGTTTCTTTTATTCTGAGACGGTGATTGTTTGTATTGATGGAATTTATTTAGGATTAGAAGAGTTCTATGGTCTATAAATAACCCCTTAGGGGTGGTCTTCAATATATTATTTCTAAGAGAATCTAATGAATTTGTAATTCCTAAGAGTGTAATTCGTTTAGGTGAGAGATTCATGAGAGAAGCTTAGAATGAGTTCGCTGTTCTTAGCGATCATCAGGGTTTGTAATCTTCTCAGCATAAGGTGTAACTAATTCTTATTATACTCTCCCAAAGTTTCAATAAAGTTTCTCCTCCTTCTCCCGTGAACGTACACACGATCTGTTTAATCGGTAGAACTGCGTTATATTGTTTGATGGCTTTCTATCTATTTTAGAATATCTTCTTCTCTTCTTCACATTGCCTTAGTAAATCCTGTGGTTCATTTCTGCTGCACCGTCCCAGTCGATACGGTCGTAGGGGCATCCCCTGAATTCACAACAATTGATATCAGAGTATACAGATTGTGCAACAATTAGTATCAGAGAAAGATCAATGTGAAGATGTCTGCGATCAAGTTCGATATTCAAAAGTTTGATGGCGTCATTAATTTCAGCAGATGACAGATTAGGATGAACGGCATCCTTACGCAGAGCGGGTTGAAGAAACACTACTCGGGAGGAACAAAAAGCCTCATGACATGAAGAAGAAACTTGGCAGGAGTTGGAGAAGGAAGTCTTGACGGCTATTCAGTTTTTCATGGCGGACGAAGTGTTGGATGAGTTTTCTGCAAAGAAAATAGCGTCATCATTGTGGGAGCGACTTCAGGACCGCTATCTGAAGAATTCGTTGACGATTCAATTGATTCAGAAGCAGTATCTCATTTTTCTTCACATGCATGAAGTTACACCTATCAAATCTCACATTGCAGAATTTTCATTTATTATCAATAATTTAAATAAGATAGAGGTTAAGATAGAAGATGAGAATCAAACACTTCTATTACTGTGTTTTTTTACCTTCTTCATATAAGAGCTTTAAGAAAGCTATCATCTATGGAGGCAAGTCAACAATTAAGGTCTACAAGGTTAAGGAGCATCTGCTCAATAAGAACAAAATTGACACCCAATTGACAGGTGAGTCTCATCTTGATGATTTCGGCCAAGTTCATTATGCAAGGTAGAAGAGTAATAATGAATGTTCCACGAGTAACTCAAAACATAGGAGCTTGACGTGCAACTATTGTCACAAGAAGAGGCACATTAGAGTTGATTGTTAGTTTCGAAAGAAAAGATAACCAGATGCTAATATCATTGAATTGATTGGAGAAGGTGAATAACACTGCAACGTTCTATCAGTTATAGACAGATCAATTGGTAAAAAAGATAAATGGATTATTAACTCTGAATGTTCATAGCACATTAGTTCCAATAGGAAGATGTTCTCTTCATACACTTCAGTTCAAGGGGTAGAAGTCTTCATGGAGAATTCTGCTACAAGAAAGGTGATTGGCAAAGGAACAATCCAGTTTCAGTCACATGATGGATGCATCACTACTCTTCAAGGCGTTCGTCATTTCCAAACAAGGTACAATCTCATCTCTCTTGGAGCCCTACAAGGGGAAGGGTTCTGTTTCAGTTCTGAAGGTGATCTTATAGAAGTCTCCAAAGAGGCCTATGTGAGGTTTCAGGCCGAACATGTCGACAACGTGTTTATGTTATAAAATTTGAAAGTTACAGTTAGTGGATTGCAGTTATTCTCGGATTCGAAAGCGGCGGTTGTGGAACAATCTGATACTACGATGGTTTCGAGTTCGGATGTTCAGTTGTACCCCGAAGAGAGATAGGGACTGCATGCGCAATAAGATAGTTTAGATCGTTACTCCTATTGTGGAGTAAATTCTCATAGTTCTTGTGTAGACCAAGGAGATTGTTGGGTAATAAAATTCAGGTTGGGCTTGAACTTATTCGACCTAATCAAGTTATGTACCCCATAAGGGGGGTTATGTAGAAGAGAGAGTGAGATGGAGAGGAAGTCAAGTTTGTTTAATTGTGCTTGGATGCGAGAACATGGAGCATCATGGCTATTCTTGGACTTGGACGTATTCAAATCAAGAGGGAGATTGTTAGGATTATGACGTGAATACGTCGTGAAGGTAGATGAAAACTCGAAGATCAAAGAATGGACGTATATAAGAATCTGTGCACAGGAGTGATCGACTAGTACTAGGTATAGTCGACTAATTTCAGGAATTAGTCGATTAATACATTGTATAGTCAACTAGCTTGGCCAACAGAGCGTTGGGGGTTATCGGATTTGTCAGAGTAGTCGACTATTATTTGGGCCTAGCGGACTAATACATAGTATTAGTCGACTAATACCCTGGCCTAGTCGACTAATGTCAGATTTGGTAATTTTTTTTTCTGGATCTGTTTTGAGTCCGAGTTGGATTCGAGTTTTCTTTACTTTAAGGCGGTGATTGTTCGTATTGATAGAGTTTGTTTAGAAATAAGAGTGTTCTATGGTCTATAAATAACCCCTTAGGGGTGGCCTTCAATGTATTATTTCGAAGAGAATTCAATGAATTTGTAATTCTTAAGGGTGTAATTCATCTAAGTGAGAGATTTGTGAGAGAAGCTTAGCCATAAGGGTTTGCTGTTCTTGGTGACCATCATGGGCTTGCAATCTTTTCAGCGTGAGATGTAAGTAATTTTTATTGTACTATCCCAAACTTTTAATAAAGTTTCGCTTCTCCGTGGACATACACACGATCCGTTTGATCAGTAGAACCACGTTATATTGTTTGTTGCTTTCTATCTATTTTGGAATATCTTTTTATTCTCTTCTTCACGTTGCCTTAGTAGATCCTGTGGTTTGTTTCCGCTGCGCCGCCTCAGTCTATCTGATCGTGGGGACGACCGTCCCCGAAATCACATCAAATTACAAAAAAAAGGGATTAAACTTTGAAATTTCAATTGATTTTTTTTTACTTTCTTTCGCTCTAAGATGCCTATCAGTTCTTTCCTGAGATCTAAGAGATTTGACACTATCTTTGCCAAAGATTTGGCACATTAATCTGATCTTTTGCTTTTATCACTAGATTTGGCTTGTTCTCATGTCAGATCTGAAGGATTTGGGGCGCTATTCCAAAAGACTGGTCTTCTAAGTGGAGTTACCTAAATTCTTTTATATCTAGGATCATCCCCACATCTAGCCGATGTGAAACTATCCCAAAAGAATAGTCTCATACCCTAAAAAAGTTGATCTACCAATTGTTTGGTTAATAATTTTGAAATAAATAAATATATGTAAAAAGATAAAAAAAAAATTTTAGCATATATTAGCTTTCGAACACTTGAAACAATACACAAATAAGTAAATAACAATTGACTGGGAGCATCTAAATTAATTAAGCTACGCAACTCACACAGCTAATCTATGGCTTCAGGCTTTCTTTTATACAGTTCCAGATATTAATTATGGCATTTTTATTAATTAAATTATGTCTTAACTAACGTTTCATCCCTAGTTAAGCCTCACTTCCAAATAAGATGACGCAGATTAGGAGCATCTAATTGGAATCTTCTGCTCAATTCTTTAATTTATTTTAAAAAAATCATGATTACATCTCTAACACTAGTTGTTACATTAGTTATATACACTCCAAGAATCTACAATTAGCTTATTATAATCTAAATGACTTAATAATTAGGGAATCTTAACTGTGAAATATAATTTCATATTACACTTACAATATAAGAAAGTTCATCTAAAAAAGTTTGTTCTCCTCTAACTTGTTTCCTAGCATGAGTAATCCAATATCTGAAGAAAGAAAACAAAGTCACAGCTTGATTATTTGGGATGTTGTTTGGATGTTTTTGCTTAAAAAGTATTAATTTTTGCTGGTTACAATTTGAAAACCATAGAACTCAGAGTTGAGATCTTAATCAAGAAATTAATTAACCAACCCTATCAACTAAGATCTCTAGTGTTTAATTTGTATCTGTAAAAAGGTAAGAAATTAAAGTGACACCTGGATCTGGATGGAAATGATTAATTAACAATGTTTTCAGCAAATCGAGGCAAATTAAGCTAATCAACATAGTGTGAGTGAGATCCAGAGATCTGGATCGAATTATACACACATCACTTGGAAACACATGCTGTCTGCAACCGCAGGCCTGCATAATAATCCAACTCTTCATCAAATCTTCATTAGAAAGTTGTAAGAAAATACATCAAAGTTTCACATGTAAACAATGCATCCAGTAGCTTTTACATATATATAGAGAGAGAGACTTATGTAGCTTTAGAAGGATTCGAACATGAATCTTTCCCACTCAAATACCAACATCTGACATTCAAATACAAGATCCACTTCGTTAAAATTGATCTATATTATTTAAAGTAATTAAAACTAAAAAATCAAGTATTTTGTCTATTCATCAAGCGGTACAAAATGGATGGCCGAAAGTAGTGAGTTGGTTAGATTTATATCTTTAGACATATAAATTTTCGATCCGGCCATTTGATCATGGTCTAAACATTTTAGGTTCTAAATGTTCTACACCGTTAAACTAACCAATTCACTATTTAGGCCGTCCGTTTTTTTCCTACTTGATGTCTGGGGCAAAATGTATTTAAAATACTTGATTTCTAGTTTATAGATACTTGAAATAATATAAATCAACTTCAACGAAATGAACCTTGTATTCGGATAATGTATGTTTGCATTTGAGTGGGAATGATTCATGCTCGAATCCTTCCCGAAGTACACAAGTCTCTCTCTATAAGGATAGACTTGGGTACATGCGGAAGGATTCGAGGCCGAATCCTTCTCACTCAAACTCACTCTCGCGACATTTAAATACATAATCTACTCCGATGAAGTTGATCTACATTGTTTAAAGTAACTAAAAATAAAAAATTAACTGTTTTGAATACTTTTTGCCTTTTCTATCAAGTAGGCGCAAGATGGAGAGCTGAAAAATAATATTTTACTTATATATATGATTTTAAACATATAAATTCTCGATTTGACTATTTGATCATGATCTAAACATTTAAAAATGCACACACACTAATTTTTATTAGGTTTCAAAAAATATACACCGTTAAATTAGCTAGCTCATTATTTCGGTCGTTCATTTTGCATCCTACTTGATTGATGGGCAAAAAGTATTCAAAACACTTGATTTTTAATTTCTAGTTACTTTAAACAATGTAGATCAATTTCAACGGAATGGATCTTGTATTTGAATGTTGCGTGATTGAGTCTGAGTGGGAAGGATTCGGGTTCGAATCCTTCCACATATGTCGTGTCTAAACACACACTTGTGTCCTTTCAAAAGGATTTGAACCCGAATCCTTCCAACTCAAATACAACCCTCTGACATTCGAATACAATATCCACTCCATTGAAGTTGATTTATATTATTTCAAAGTATCTATAAACCAAAAATCAAATGTTTTGAATACTTTTTGCCCATCTATTAAGCGGCGCAAAATGAACAGCCGAAAGTAGTGAGTTGGTTTGATCTATGTCTTTAGACATACAAATTCTTAATGCAACCATTTGATTATAAACTAAACATTTAAAACCCTTACAAACCAATTTTTGTTATGTTTCAAATGTTCCACATCGTTAAACTAACCAACTCACTATTTATGCCGTCACTTTTTTTCCTTCTTGATGCATGGGCAAAATGTATTTAAAACACTTGATTTTTGTTTTATAGATACTTACAATATATAAATCAACTTCAACGGAGTGAATCTTGTATTCGAATGTCGAATGTTGGTATTTGAGTGGAAAGGATTCGGCATCAAATCCTTTTGGAAGGACACAAGTCTATCTCTATCTCTCTCTCTTTCTCTCTATATATATATATATATATATATATATATATATAGAGAGAGAGAGAGAGAGAGAGAGAGAGAGACTTGTGTCATTCCGGAAGAATTCGAGTCTGAATCCTTCCCACTCAAATACAGCCTTCCGATATTCGAATACAAGATTCACACTGTTGAAATTGATCTATATTATTTCAAATATGTATAAACAAAAAAATCAAGTGTTTTGAATATTTTTTGCCTATCCATCAAGCGGCACAAAATAAACGGCAGAAAGTAGTGAGTTGGTTAACTCTATGCCTTTAGACATACAAATTCTCGATCCAGCCATTTAATCAAGATTTAAACATTTAAAAACTCCTACAAACCAATTTGTATTAGGTTTCAAATGTTCTACCAACTCACTATTTAGGCCATCTGTTTTTTTCTACTTGATGCATAGGAAAAAATTATTCAAAACACTTGATTTTTGGTTTATAAATACTTGAAATAATATATATCAACTTCAATGGAGTGGATCTTATATTCAAATGTCGGAGGGTTGTATTTGAGTGGGAAGAATTCGGGCTCGAATTCTTCTGGAATAACACGAGTCTCTCTCTCTCTCTCTCTCTCTCTCTCTCTCTCTATATATATATATATATATATATATATATATATATATATATATATATATATATATATATATATATATATATATATATATATATATATTGTTAGTCTTATTGTGTTCTGAGTTTGATGATTATCACTCATTAAGCTACTTTATTATACAGTAAGAACTCATATTTTCGTCTTTTTTTTGTTTTGATTTAGGTCAAAGTACTTGGGATGAAAGTTGGATGGATTAGAGCTCATAGTGCAAAATCGTAAATGAGGCCGTGACAAATATCCAGCTCAAGCTGCTCAATTTATCAAAACAAATCTATTGGAGCTAGAGTGATGGGCCAAAGATTATTATATATGTTTAAGGATATTATACACCGTAAGAAAAACTAAGGCAAGAATTTAATTTGGCATTGTATTTCATATTCATACTTGTGCATGTATATATCAATTTGATTTCAAGTATGATTTCCCTCAAAGTTTCATTAATATGCCAAAAACTTTCAAATAGTATTTTATTTATCTGGGCTCATATATATTGATTTTATGTCTATTGGAATTTATAGAAATTGCTTCATATTTTTTCATAAGCATTTAAATTATTTTTTTTAGTTTGGGGTTGTTTGAAATTAATGACAGCAGACATATGACAGTGAGTCAACTTGAAGTAGGCTGAGTGGTTTGAGATCCACGCAGATTGATTGCATTTCCTCTGCCACTTTGTTCGCCAGAGCTCCATGCTCTCGTGAAGGGGGTCGGATCAAACCTCCACTTCATCCATTGATGTCAGAATGTCACCCCAACTCTCGTGTAGGGTTCGGATCGATAGCCAGGTCGACCGCATAATATCCAAGTCTAGTTTTGGACTTTAGTGGGATCGACCATCAGGTAGATTCAGTTTTTCGCAGATTTTGAAAAAAATTGGGAACTTTTGAAAATATCTTTCTATTCTTTATTTGATATTGGTACAAGTTAAACCAACGGTACAAAAGTATTTGACCGTTGATGTTTTCACATTACCAATGGATCGACCGCTGGACGTCCGCTGAAATTTATTTTTTAATTTGGCTCTTTTACTTTGTGACAATGAAGCACCCAAGTTTTTGGTGATCGACTGGTTGTGTACAGTTTTGAAAAAATAAAGAAATTTGAGTCTTATCTTTTGGGCTGAACTTATTTTCACTTAGCCTTATCTTCTCTTACTTATAAATACTAGTTTGCTTTATTCTCTTAATAAGTTTTGCATTCAAAGAATCACTCAAAGAGATCTTGAGCAAATACTTTTTAATATTTTTCTATTCTATTTAAAATTCAAAGAAGTGATTTTTTTTGTACTTTCAAGTTCTTTTGATTGAGAAATTGTTTCATACTTTCTATACTTCTCTCTCAATCATTATCAAAGTTCTCGAAGATTCTAGATCTAAGATTGTATCTATCTACTCATTCATTTAGATCTAAAGTGCCAAGATAAATCTTATTCTTATTTCTTCTTGCCATTAAAGCCTCAAAGTTTTAATCTTTATTTGATTTTTGTGCTATATTGATTCTCATCTTGTTAGAGAACAAATCCTTATTGAGAAATTTTATTGTAAGAAAATTCAAGCACTTGAGAAATAGGTTGGTTCAAGGTCTAGGATTTTACCTGTAAAAGAAGTAGACAAAATCTATGCTTCTACCCGCAAAAAAAAATAAGTGGACGGTCTAAGCTTCTACTCTCAAAGGAAGTTGGCAAGGTATATGCTTCTATCCGTAAGAAAAATAAGGATAAAATTTAGGTTTCTACTCGAAAACGAAGTTGATTGTAAAGGTTTATGCCTCTTAATAGTGGAGTAAGCCTGTTAGTGCCGAACCACTATAAATTACGTGTCGACTCTTTATTGTTCCATGTCTCTTACTCTCCCCTTCTCTTTTACTTGTTTTATTGCTATTGCTTTACTTTTTATTATAACTATATTATTTCATTCAATCAAACTTTTGCATAAATTGTTTAAATTTATTGCAAACGTTATTCACCTCCTCTAAAGTTGCCACATTATCATCATACGAGATCTGGCCGGCGTTAGATGCACAACTTGCCGGCCAGCCGTCGGAATACCATATTCAGTAAATTAAATTACTTATGGGAGAAAAACGAGATCAGTAATATCAACATCTATGACATTAATCTATATTATTATTCGGAAAAAGAGGTGAGATCACATCAACGCGCCACAAGAAAACGAACCAAAAAAGGAATAAATTTGCAGTTGATTCTTTCTTGATCTTGTTTTATTGTTTTGGTGCCAATTCAATAGTTGGCGATACGTTCACGCTGATGCACAATGTAAACATACATATAAATTTCTGGCCCATCAAAAAAGAAAGAAATAGAAAACAAGAATCAGAAAGAGGAAAATTTGGTAGGTCGTACAACACTAAACTATTAAGATCTTACTCAGCGGTAAAACAAAAGATTAGTAATGAAAGATGCAGGCACATCTTTGCTGTGCTATCTAGAGGTCCAATATCAAGACTGAAAAAAATTCTCAAAAGTAAGAACAAAAAACAAATGCAGAGAATGTAAAATTTAACGAGATTCGACAAATTACCTGCATCTTGGGGCAGAGATAAAAATCTTATTAATCAAATCATCAATATAGGTTATAAATAGAGTACATAAACTCTTCATATGTATATATAGCCTTAGAGAAAACAAATAGAAAGTAAATCAGATCAAAAAACTTCTTCAAAACTTAAACTCTAATTGCATTCAAAATGTCAAATACGTTTCGCGGTCTGTGAAGCCTCCAAACTGCGCCTGACAGCTGTCTAGCCTATCCGAGTTGCTTCTCCGCTCGGAGTGTGAACGCCTTCGAACTGCTACTCTGAGCTGTCTTGCTCTCATCTACGGAGTGATGCCAAGCAACATCTCTGAGTGACTCTGAGTTACCTCTCCGATAGTGAAACTCTGATCTCGCCCAAACGCCCATGCCCAGAGTGCTTTGCCCTCGCTCAGGGTTGTGTAGAGGGGACCCCCAAGCTGACCTGATAACGCCGATCGATCCGCGTAATGACTCTGCGTTGGGCGACAAATCATCTTCCTGTGCACTGGCCGCGTCTTACAACGGCTATGTGACTCTTTAGAACGGCTGACAGGCCAATCTTCTGCATCATTTCTTACTCATCTTCAAATATCAAATTGATTAAATTAAAAAAACTCCATCATTTTAGATCTACCCCGCACAATCTTTTGTTTATAAAAATAAGTAAAAAGAAACAACTTGTTGGTATACTAGTGGATGTGTTGGGCCGAGAAAGAGATGCACATACTGTTTGAGGAAAGGAAGTACAGTGTACCGCAAAGATGACAGAATCGAAGGAACAGTACATGTACTGTCCTCCATGTGGGACCCAGCAGAATGTCGGCAGACTCTGAAAGCGACCGTGTGACCAATAGGGCATCAGACGGCAGGCATTGACTGTCCGCCAAACTCGCGAGTGCAGGCGCGCCAATCACAAACTGCACGGTACAACAAACAAGAGTGTGATGGCATGCATGCATCAATCTATTATGCTGAATGTGTCATGGACACATTAAGATGAGATACATAAGTATAACACAATTTTAAATAGAGATCAGAACTCATACTATTAACTCATCCATCAGGTCGTTGGAAAGATATTTATTGAAACTTAGTTTGACCCAAAAGTAGAAACACATAGTTAAGTCATGATATTTAATTTATATCCAATCACCTAATAAATCCAACTCATTCTTTCCTTCCCTTAAAATCATTTAATTCTGTTGTAAAACCCGAGAAACTAGAATATCGAAACAGAGAATTATATAGACAGAGTAGAAGTAGGAATTCTTATTGATTTCTGAAGTGTACATTGAAATAAATCAGGAAGGGCCTATTTATAGAAAAACTTTGAGGTACTATGCATGCTTGCGTCATCGCTTGCATCATCGCATAGTAAAATCATTAATACTGCACAGTAAGGTTGCAGCCATCGTTTCATAACACTCCCCCTTGGCTGTCAACAATATATGATGTCTCATTAAAAACCTCGCTAGGAAAACTCAGTGGGATAAAACCATAGCGAAAGGAAAAAGAGTATACCATCTCTGTATACGTGTTCTATGCTGCCTCGTTAAAAACCTTATCATGAAAATCCCGTAGGATAAAACCATAGTAAGAGAAAAAGAGTGCAGCCACGTAAGCTCCCCCTTAAGTTGGTATGAGTAATTCTTCTTCATAAATCTCGCAGATGACGCATCTCAATATCTCGAATGAGCTTTCTGAGAGAGTGGGAAGTGTCTTTGTAAAGAGATCTGCCGCATTATCACTTGATCGGATATATTGAATATTAATTTTCTTATCCTTTTCAAGCTCTTGTGTAACGCCCGATTCCACGGATACGGGGACGTCACTGCGACGTATATACGTAGGTCATAAATTGCCCCCACGTATATACGCTAAGCATAAAAGTACAACAAAGATCAGAGTACGACAAAGCGTAGTAATCATACATATGCCAACTCAAGATATACACATACAAAGTTATCACAGGATATTATAAAGTATTACACATTACATGTGTATTACATCATAACCAAGTCCAAGAGAATAATATACAATAGGTATACAAAAAAGCTCACGAGTAGGATGAAGGTCCCGTGAGTCAAAAAGGAGGAGTCTGGCACGAGGGGACTGGAACTAATTTGCCTGCTCACTAAGGTAAGCTTGGTCCTCTGTGGATGGTTCCACTTCGTTCCAAGCTTCAGAATCTGAATGTGCAAATCCAAGGAATCAAGACATATAACAATAAACAAACTATAGCCAAGTGGCTAAGGGACATGAATAAGGAAAGATGAAATAGTTATAAGGAATATCAACTAACAAGTATGAAAAGCATGAGGAGATAAAATCCTAATACAATGAATCTACAGTTAACGTCTTATTATTATTACTTGTCTTACTGTGATATCTAGCTATGTGACCCAGCGTCCCAGGGCACATAGATCCATATCCTAGTAAAGCAAGGTTGTTATTGGAAACAGCGGTTGTATCGACGAACTATGTTTACAGTGGGTCCCGTGCATGCCCGGGACCACGGTCAAGGGTGTTCCGTTGCTTGATGACGGAACCAGCCGCAAGGCCTATCAGGAGGGACTTATGTATGCCCTTTGTCATGACAGTATTCAGGAAGAGGGAGCAAGCACTCCCCTCGGTCCCCTGGAGGCCCTCAGGTTAGACCGGAACATGATTGTACAATATACCTAATGCCACTGTAAACACGAACACATATCGATATCCGCATATTTCCCCCGACCCATGTGTAAGTTGGTCCATTTTATACAAAAGTCAAGTATATCATGCTTGGTTTAAAAGATAACATGATAAGGGGGTGATATTCACAATTTAACAAATTATGGAGCGAGAATATAATAATAAATCATGAAGTAACAAGTGGTGAGATTCATCAAGTAACATGTCATGTAATACCAGTTATGAAGCATGAACAGGAATAATATGTCACACATGTATCATCAATAAGATCCAAGTTCAGAACAGAATTAACTAAGTCAAACAGTCAGAATTAGTCGACTAGGTGGAAGGGTTAGTCGACTAATAGGGGTCTTAAGTCGACTACTAGCCTAGATGAGTCGACTAAAACTGGGAAACAGAGAGTTGGGCTTCTGTTTCAGGAAAAGTTAGTCGACTAGGGTGAGATGTATAGTCGACTAACAGATACCTAAGTCGACTAATAGAGGGGCTAAGTCGACTAAAATTGTGATACAGAAAGTTGGGATTTATATCAGGGATACAGGAGTCGACTATGGAGAAATGGGTAGTCGACTAGGGGTCCTAAGTCGACTATTATTTTGGATGAGTCGACTGGAACCGAGAGTTGGTGTTTTCTGGTCCAGGGAAAGATTAGTCGACTAGGTTAAAAATGTAGTCGACTAGGGTGGTCTAGTCGACTGGTAATATGGCTTAGTCGACTAAAACTGTGAAATCAGAAAAGGGTTAAGTTTCAGCTAAGGTGGGTTAGTCGACTGGTCCCTAGGTTAAGTCGACTAATCGTGGGAAAAACAGTAACAGAACAGATTTTCTGATGGTTGTTTGATGGGCTAAAAATACGATTTTTATGGCACAAGTGAACATGAATGATCAACACAAGTAAACAAGGAAGTTGTCAAGTCTTGGTGAGTAGATATACTCACTTCGAACGGTTATGTGAAGCTTATACGAGTTCGAACGGATCGTTTGTCGATGATATCACCAACTAGGTCCTTGGCGATGTTTCCGACGAAGTGAGATGCGATCCAAATCCAAGGGTTGTAGTTGCTTAGGAAGGAGATGAAGGCCTTGAGGTGGTTTGGAGTTAGGGTTTGAGATGGAGAAGGAAATGGTGAAGGCTAAACTCTTGGTGAAGTGAAGAAAAGAGAAAAGAATTGTAAAGGAAAGTTTATATAGGATTTGATTTTTGTAAAGGGGGTGCAATTAAAGAAATTGAGAGGGGTTTATTGCAAAATAGGGGAAGGGATGGGTGTCCCTCTCCTTGGCCACTTGGCCGGCCATGGAAGAGAGAGAGAAAGAAGGCATTAATGGGGAAGGGTGTGGAGTTTGTTGGAATTTTGGATATTTTGGAGGAGAAGATATTTTGGGAATTTGGTGGAAGGAAAGAAGGAAAGAAAAAGGAAAAAGGAAAAAGGAAAAGAAATTATAAAAGAGAAGATATTTTCTTGATCTCCAAAAATGAAAATATCAGAAACGCAGGTTCCTGGGTTTAAGTCTAAGATACGGAAAACATTTCGGAAAATACCGAAATCGTCCGAAATTCAAGTATCTCGGAACGACTCGTAAATTTCACCAAAAATCAATAATAATATATGAAGACTAATAGTGAAATCCTTTTTAAGAAATACTTTATAGTTTTAAAACTAAAAATCCCGGAATCAGTTAACTACCGACTCCGTTGGAGTTTTCATAAATTCATAAAATTCTCAGAAAAAGTATTTAAGTAGGAAATATGATTCTAAGAAATAAAGTCTAAAGGACCATCTAGAAATTCCTAACTGTTTGAGAATTAAAATTCCAGGAATCGATCAGCGACACTGGTCGACACCGGTTTTGAAGAAATTTATTTTAATTAAAGAAAAATCCAGAAAATCATATAAAATCTAATATATTGGAAAATGATATTTGAAATTGAAATCGGTCAAATACGGAAAGTAAATCGAGAAATACGATCGAAAAGCTGAATACGCAACTAAGTACGTATTCCGGAAACGGGGTATTACATCTTGGCTGAATGAGAAGAACTTTGGGGGTATATGCTTGCTTCGGTCGCTCTTGATGAATCTTTCCTTCATTTGAGCGACGCTTGTAGCATTGTCTTCAAACAGTACTGTTGGATCTCTGTTGACCGGTAATCCACAAGTTGCTTGGATGTGTTGAGTTACAGACTTTAACCATACACATTCTCGACTTGCTTCATGAAGTGCTATGACTTCAACATGATTAGAAGAAGTGGCAATAAGTGTCTGCTTTTGTAAACTCCAAGAGATCGTTGTACCTCCATATGTGAACACTATCTTGTTTGGGACCTGGCTTTATGTGGATCTGACAAGTAACCTGCATTTGTATAACCAATCATTTCTTGTTTTGATCATCTGGAATAAAACAAACCAAAATTAGTTGTTCCTCGAAAATAACGAAATACATGCCATTCCAATGTCTCCGTATAGGAGATGAGATAAATCTTGCTAATAAATTAGTAGCAAATGATAAATCTGATCGGGTACAATTAGCCAGATACATAAGAGCTTCAATTGCACTTATGTATGATACTTTAGGACCAAGAACCTCTTCATTATCTTCGCGAGGGCGAAATATATTCTTTTCCACATTTAATGATCTAACAACCGTTGGAGTGCTTAAAGGAATTGCTTTATCCATACTAAAACGTTTCAAGACCTTTTCAGTATAATTTAATTGATGCAAAAGTATTCCATTTTGAAAGTTCTCAATCTGTAAACTAATACAATATTTGATTTCCCTAAGGTCTTTCATTTCAAATTCATTATTTAAATACATTATTGCTTCTAGGATTTCTTTATGAGTCTCAATGATGTTTAAATCATCAACATATACAACAATGATAATGAATCATGATGTTGTTTTCTTTATACAAACACATGGGCATATAGGATTATTCACATATCCTTCTTTTAACAAATACTCGCTTAAGCGATTATACCACATGCGTCCTGATTGTTTTAACCTATATAACGATCTTTGTAATTTGATCGAATATAATTCTTTGGGTTCTGAACTTAATGCTTCAGGCATCTTAAATCCTTCTGGGATTTTCATATAAATATCGCTATCAAGCGACCCATATAAAAAGCTGTAACAACATGCATAAGACGCATTTTTAAATTTTTAGAAACTGCTGGCTGATGAAAAATCTAAACGTAATTGCATCCATTACTAGAGAATATGTTTCTTCATAATTAATTCCAGGTCTTTGTGAAAAATCTTGAACAACAAGTCGAACTTTGTACCTCACAATCTCGTTTTTCTCGTTGCGTTTTCGCACAAAAACCCATTTGTATCCTACTGGTCTCACGGCTTCAGGCGTGAGTATAATAGGTCTAAATACTTTACGCTTATTAAGAGAATTAATTCAGCCTGTATAACGTCTTTCTGTTTTATCCAATCATGTCTATTTTGACATTCAGTGACGGATCTTGACTCAGGATCCCCACTTTCGTTAGCAATATCACATGCTACGGAATAGGAAAATATTTCATCCATATTTTTCATCTCATTTTGATTCCATAATCCTCCTGTATTGACATAATCAATAGAGATCTCATGATTTTCTATACCTTGAAGATTTTTCATCTCGTGATTTGTCTTATTTTGTATTTCTTCTGGAGCACATTCTTTCGCATTGGGATCATCATGCTTATCTGCTCTTTTTCTTTTTAGAAGATTTTTATCCTTGGAACTGATTGGTTTACCACGCTTCAGGCGTGTCTTAGACTCATTAGTTACTTCATTCTCAGATTGTCCTTTTGGGATTTCAATCGGAGCAGAAGCATTTACAGCTGGTATGTATAATTTAGTCACCCTTTTCGTATCAGTGAACACATCTGATAATTGATTTGTTATTTCTTGTAAATGCATAATCTTTTGCACTTCTGACTCACACTGTTTTGTGTGAGGATCAAGATGTAATAAAGATGGTTCACTCCATGTAATCTTCTTTTCCAGCTGTTTCTTTTCTCCCCTAATACTGGGAAAATTGCCTCATTGAAATGATAATCGGCAAACTGAGCCGTAAAAACATCGCCGATTTTAGGTTCAAGATATCTTATAATAGAAGGAGATTCATAGCCGACATATATTCCCAGTCTTCTTTGAGGACCCATCTTTGTACGTTATAGTGGAGCAATCGGTACATATGCCGTACAACCAAAAATTTTCAGATAGAAAATATTTGGTTCTTGACCAAATGCTAATTGTAGAGGGGAGTACTCATGATATGCATTTGGACTGATGCGAATTAATGCTGCAGCATGTAAAATTGCATGACCCCATATAGAAATAGGAAGTTTTGTTCTCATTATTAATGGTCTAGCAATAAGCTAGAGGCGCTTAATCAGTGATTCAGTCAAACCATTTTGTGCTTGTACATGGGTAACATGATGCTCAACAGCTATCCCAATTTACATACAAAATCATTAAAGGCCTGAGATGTAACTCACCAGCATTATCGAGTCTAACTTTCTTGATTGTATAATCAGAAAATTATGCTCGTAATCTAATTATCTGCGTAAGAAATCTCACAAATGCCACATTGCGAGTTGATAATAGATAAACGTGTGACCATCTACTAGAGGCATCTATTAATACCATAAAGTATCTAAATGGTCCATATAGTGGGTGAATAGGCCCACATATATCACTTTGGATTACGTTCAAGAAATGTAGGTGATTCAGTTTTTATTTTAACTGGTGATGGTCTCATGATTAATTTTCCTAAAAAACAAGCTTCACATGAAATTTTACTAGTTTGAAGGATCTTCTGGCCATTTAATGTATGTCCATGTGAATTCTCAATAATTCTTTACATCATTATTGAATCAGGATGACCTAAACGGTTATGCCACAGAGTTAATGTCTCTGTATCTTCTTTAACTATCATATGCGACTCCATCACATTTATATATGTGTAATGCAATCCTGAGGAAAGCCTTGGTGGTTTTTCTAATATGCAATTCTTTCCTGATACATAAGTAGTAAGATACATATACTTCATATTTCTTTCAGTTGTAGACTGAGTATCATATCCATGAAGATATATATCATTAAAACTTAACAAATTTCTTTTGAATTTTGGTCAAAACAAAGCGCCTTTTATGAAAAATTTTGTTTCATTTGACAATATAAAGCTGGCTTTATCAGTTCCTTCATTCAAGTTTACAGGACCTGATATTGTATTGATAATTGGCTTTATTGTATTTAAATCAAAGAAGTACATTTTATGTTTGAGAATAGTATGTGTTGTACCACTATTCGGTATGCAAATATCTCTAGTTTTGGTCTTGACTTCATCATTAGAATAATCCATATCAAAGGTTCATGCAAAATAAATCATTTGATGAGAATAAAATTTTAAACATATTATTATAAATGAAAATTTACATTCAAAGATAAATTTGACAATAACAAAACATGGTAATACAATCATATATCTAATTATCACCAGTATCCATAGAATCACGACGGGTTGAAAGATCAGCAAAATCATCAGTAAAATCTAAGACATCAAAATGAGTTGAATCATCCATAGGATCATCATATTCAGTGAAATTCACTTCCTTTTCTTTTATTTTCAAGGATGTCTTATAAAACTTAGAAAGGTGCTCCGGTGTTCGAGACACTCGAACCCAGTGCCTTTTAGAGCCACATTTATAACAGGAATCTTCATGATTCTGAAGAGAACTTTCACGAACATTTTTTCTTTTATTATGTCTTTCTACATGATGATTCTTGTGCTTCGCATTATTGTGTGAAGGGTTGTAAAAATCACTTCAACCGCATCCACGGTCACGACCATGATTATATCCTCGTCCATAATTTTTAAAAAAATGTAGCATTTGCTTCTAGAAATGCTGCTGATTCAGTAGAACGAGATTGATATTTTTGATCAAAAGTTCATTATTCTTCTCTGCCACAAGAAGAGATGAAATTAATTCAGAATATTTCTTAAAACCACACAACCGATATTGTTGTTGCAATGTTATATTAGATGCATGAAATGTGAAGTAAGTTTTCTTAAGAATTTCTTCATCTGTGTATCCACCCCATAGAATTTCAATTGGGACACTGTTCTAAACATTGTAGAGTTATAATCGCTGACTTTCTTGAAGTCTTGGAAGCGCAAAACTTTCCATTCATCACGTGTGACAGGGAGCACAACTTTCTTTTGATGATCAAATCTTTTTTTGAAATTTTTTCACAAGACACTTGGATCTCTTTCTGTAAGATATTCACATTTTAAACATTCATCAAGATATCTGCGAATAAAGATCGTCGCTTTTGCCTTTTCTTGCGACGACATAGAGTTCATCTCTTTTAGGTTTCAGTGAGACCCATTGACTCGAGATGCATATCTATGTCAATAACCCAAGACATATAATTCCCTCTCGTGATATCAAGTGGAATGTACTCAAGCTTTGCAAAGTTTGACATGGTGATAACTATAACAAAATACAAAAATAATTAGAATCACAATATTTTATTTCACAACAAAAATATTAAAACTTACATTTCAATTATAATAACGACAAACAAAAGAGGGAAGATGAACATTAAAATTAAAAGGTTCAGGTGAAAATCACTTGGATACATATCTACAACAAAAATGATAATGATATAGATGATGACGACGACAATAATAAACTTCAAAAATGGACTAAGCATCTTGCGAAAATTTTGACTAAAAAGCTTGTGAAGATGATAAAGAAAATTGAGAATGAAGAGAGATTGAGAAGTGAGTTATGTGGTTTAGAATTCACCAATTTATAGAATAAAACTAGCTGTTTATAGTCGTTTATAGCCGTTGGAGGAGAGAGAAAAAGTAATTTAGATTTAATACAATTAAATATTATAATAAAGAAGATGGTAAAATAAATGCATTGTATTACGAATATTTATGAGTTATAATATAAGCACACCACTCTACTTGGTGGGTATTTTGCAGACATAATTAATGAAGCAATAAATAAGATATAAATATCGGCACACCACGCTACTCAGTAAACCTTTCAGTGAGTGTTTATACAGATATAAATAGCAGAACAATAAAATATATAATATTGATAGCTTGAGGTTTATTCCACACAAGCATCAATTGAGAGGTTAGTAAATATAATAGCAAGAAATATTATTAGCTTGTCATAATCACATCACTTTATTATAAATATGTGACAGTCTCTTTTCATATATAGTACTGGTGTTATATGAATATAATTAATATAATAATCTAGTTTTTCGTAATCACATCACATTACTATAAATAGGTGGCAGAGCCTCCTTTCATATATGGTAGTGGTGTTATACGAGTATTATAAGTAGAACAATTTGCCATTTTTACCTTGAGATAGTAGAGGTAGAGGCTGAGACTTGTGATATGGCTTTTCCTTAAGCAATGGAAGTAGAGGCTCGTGACAAGACTTTTACCTTAAGCTAATGGAGGTAGAGGCTTGTGATAGAACTTTTTCCCTGAGCTGACGGAGGTAGAGGTTGGTGACAGAAGTAGAGCGCTCGTGCTGATAAAGTGTTGTAAAACCCGAGAAATTATAACACCGAAACAGAGAATTCTAGAGACAGAGTAGAAGTAGGAATTCTTATTGATTTCTGAAGTGTACATTGAAATGAATCAGGAAGGGCCTATTTATAGAAAAACTTTAGGGTACTATGCAGTCACTATGCATGCTTGCGTTGTCGCTTGCATCATCGCATGATAAAATTATTAATACTGCACAATAAGGTTGGCAATTATCGTTTCATAACAAATTCATCCTTCTTGGACTAGAATTAATTCATCCTCCCTATTTAAATCTCACAACTTCTTCTACTTGCTAATAACCTGTGTGGTGAATAGAAACTGACTCATCGAAAATCGATCAATCACAATCGAAGTTTGAGGCGCTCTTCAGCGGTGTTAACTATTAGAAAACACAGGAGAAGAGGCACTTTTCAAGTTTAAGAGCACCTTGTGCCGGCGTAAGATCCTTGAACGTGAGAATCGGCAGGTGAAATGGTAGAAAGAACCGGCATAGGAAAAATGTCGGTGTGATTGAAGGGTGAACTAGAACTGAGAACTGCTAGTGTGTTGGTGTACTGGAACAGATAAATTCCAGTGTAATTAATGGACTAGCACAGGAGATTGCTAGTATAGTGGATGGACTGAAACATGGAGCTTCCAGTATAGTGGTGTATGTGTGTGCCTTGAGGATTAGGAAAGCGATCCCTCTCCCCTTGGAGAAGAAGGATCATACATACGTGACAGGGATGCTGGTGTGAAGCAGAATTGATGGGTTGCTGTAACTACACGATCTGTGCATGCTGGATTTATTGTAAAGACCGTGATTTCCAGCGCTGGTTAGTCGGGGTTGCATGCCGGGGAGCTGCTGCCATATATAACCGCCCTCTTTAATGCTGGAATGTTACATATCTTTCACGTGGGAGAGTATGTGTTGCGTAAAGACAGACAGAGATTTTAGTGAGTTGTTATTGAGAGCCTTGAACTTGTAGTTGGAGACTTTCGGAGCGGAAAAGATATCGGGAAGGTAAAGACTTTGGAGTGACGAAAGGCGGCTCCAGGATGGAACTGTCTTCGGGAAGAAGGATGGCCTCAGGAAAGCTGGATGTGGTGGAGACTGACTTTGAGAAAGTTGGATGTGGCGGAAGCTAGGAGTTGGATTCTGGAAGTTGTGGACTTCTTAGGAAAAGTTCATGGTAGTAGGAACATGTGTCATCATCCTATTGAGAGTCAAATTTTGATCACTACACCTTGTTTAGAGGGTATTAGCGCTACATAGTTAATAGTAGCTGGGGTCTTTCTGCAATTAACCCTTTTATTTTCTTTAAAATATTAGACTGAGTTAAACATAAGCAAATAATTTTATATTGATTATGTTCACAAAGAAAAAGAATATTTAGATTGAACTAAATGATCCATGCATAAAAATATTTCATTTGGAATATCATCTCATTATTAGGTTCGCATCTTTAAGGATCCATGCATATACATCAATTGAGAATTTGGATCTATTTTTGTGGGATACAGTTTAAGGACCCAAACCAGAAAATCGGTTCGGGTTCGGAATGAAATATCGGGCTATCGGGTCCACTGCCACCCGGGCCTTTATCGTCTTTGACTATTCCCGAGTTTAGAAGAAAGAGCAACAAATAGTTCAAAATCTGTCTTGTTACCATTCATGTTTTTTAGGCTATTTTATGCTGCAACTCAAACTTATTAGTTAGTCTCCATCGCCCCCTGCTCACAGATACCTCTGCGAGCTGAGCTTTCTTCTGTCGATACTTTCCAAGTTCCTTAGTAAATCCACGTCATGTCTCTTTCTCTAAAATGATTAGGACAAAATTGTTGATTAGCTAAGAAATAATTAGCGTGACCCACTTAATTAAGTTAATGCATAGTCTTTGGAATTAGCCCTGTTGGTGTGGTGATCTCATCTAAACTAATAAACCACTTGTAATTGTTCCTGACAGAGTTTGTGTGTATATATACTTATGTTGGGGTGAGAGAGTGAACAGAGGTCAGAGGCAGAATTAATGGAAGAAGAGATGGATGTGTTAATGGAGGAAGGGTGTGAGCATGAGCAGCACTACTCTGGCTGCAGCTCAACGTCCACAGTTGAGGACGACTTTGGCGGCAACTGCTGGAGTGACTGGTCGCCGGTCGTCGACTGGGGACCATTTTGTGGCGAGGCCGATGACTTCCATGGCCTCGTCGAGTCGATGTTGTGCGACAACAGTGCTGATACAGATGACGCCGGCGAGGGCACGCTGCCGCCGGCACGGGACGGTGTCAGCGTCGGCAGCGGCGAGGGCGATGACAAGGGCCTCCGGTTGGTGCACCTGCTGATGGCGGCAGCGGAGGCGCTCACGGGGGCGCAAAGAAGCCGGGATCTCACCCGGGTGATATTGGTTCGGCTCAAGGAGTTGGTGCCCGCTGCCGGTGGCACCAGCATGGAGCGGCTCGCCGCTCACTTCACCGACGCCCTGCACAGCCTGCTCGACGGGGCAGCCTCTGCAGGGGCCCACAGTGGGATCCGCGCTGCTGGGTCGCACCACCACCACCACCATCACCGGCGGCGGGATGAGCAGCAGTGCCATCCCAGCGACGTCCTGGCAGCATTCCAGCTGCTCCAGGACATGTCGCCGTGCGCGAAGTTCGGGCACTTCACGGCGAACCAGGCCATCCTCGAGTCAGTCTCCGGCGACCGCAGAGTCCACATCATCGACTACAACATCATGGAAGGGATCCAGTGGGCCTCCCTGATGCAAGCCATGGTGTCGAGAAAGGACGGCCCTCCTCCACCTCACCTCAGAATCACCGCAATCACCAGAGGCGGAGGCGGCGGCGGCAACAACGGTGGAAGAAAATTGATGGGGTCCGTGCAAGACACCGGACGGCGTCTCGTCGCCTTCGCCGCCTCAATTGGGCTGCCATTCTCTTTCGGACAGTGCAGGCTCGACCCTGATGAAAACTTCCGCCCCTCGGCCATCAAAGCGGTGAAAGGGGAGACCATCGTCGCCAACTGCGCACTCCACCCGCCGCACCTCCCTCACCGGTCCGCCGCCTCGGTGGCCTCTTTCCTCACCGGCGCAGCCACGCTCGGAGCGAAGCTAGTGGCACTCGTTGAAGAAGATGAGGAAATCAGAGTGAGGGAGGACGAGAATGAGTTTGTCGTTCGATTCATGGACGAATTGCACCGGTACTCCGCCATTTGGGACTCACTCGAAGCAGGATTCCCAATGCAGGCACGGGCCAGAGGGCTCGTCGAGAAGGCCATACTAGGCCCGAGGATCGCCAGCGCAGTCGAGAGGGCTTACCGGCGGAGAGAAGAGAAGGAAGGAGACGGTGCATGGGGAGACTGGATGAGCTCGATGGGCTTTGGTAGAATTGGCATCAGTTTTTCCAACCATTGTCAGGCCAGATTGCTGCTTGGGCTCTTCAATGATGGCTACAGAGTTGAAGAGGATGCACCTAACAAGTTAGTGTTGGGCTGGAAATCGCGCCGCCTCGTCTCCACCTCCATTTGGTCATCTCCGCCGCCGCCGCGGCCGTCGACCACCACCACCACCACCACCAGTGGATCCACATCCTAGCTGGTGATGATCTTTCGCAGTTAAACGTTATTATTGTTGTATACTAGTCTACGGACTAATATACTATAATCTAAAATTTTAAATGAAGAATGGATCTTATTCAACTTTTCTTTTGTTGCTTGCTTGCTTGATAAAAAACAAAGAGATACACTAGCCTTTTATAGGCAAATGACAATAATGCATATATGACTCTTTAACTTCTCCAATTCATGGTGACTTTTCATTTCTTCAAATTGATGATGACTCTTCATTTCTTTACCTTATGATCTCTTCTTCTTCCAAAATTAATGTCATAAAGATATTTTTATTTGATATTTCAACAATTATTTCCCTCCTTTATCACAATAATCTAGTGTTACTGTGTTAATCATGGTTGTTAATTACGTCAATAGTCTGAGTTTAATCCTGAGAACTGTTGGCCAGTTGCTATCAGAACAAGGAATAGTTGAAACAGAGAATTTAAGTTTTAAATTGTGATCCATGTTGTGTGATAATGAGGGGCAAACTAGAATAGAAAAGGATCAGAATTGTGAGAAGGGGGGAGTTTATAAAAACCAGAGAACAATTAGCAATGCACATGAGAGCACAAGACTAGTTTGAGACGTTTGAATTTCTTCATTTGTTTTTGTGTTAGTATTTTATTCTATTAGGGTTTGTTGAGTTGTGGAGATAGTTTTTGTGATGTAAAATCAAATGTATACTCTTGTCTTTCATTTTCGGATGATACAAAGGGGCTGTTTTGTTTGGGTGCAAGTGTGCCGGTTTGCAAAGCCAACTTGCACCTAGATATTTTTATTTTGTTTAAAATTTTTTTTAATTTGCAAATCCCACTTACAAATCAAAACGCAATTTGTGGGTCACTTATAGACTCACTTGCAAAGTCCACTTACAGACCAATTTGTAATTTTTTGTTGTTAGTAGATTAATATTTTTATTATTAAATTAATATTTTTATTAGATTAATATGTTGTTATTGTTAGATTAATATTTTTATTATTAGATAAATATTTTTCATTAAGTTAATATTTTTTATTATTAGATTAATTTTTTATTATTAGATTAACATTGTTTATTATTAGATTAATATTTTTTATTATTACATTAATATTTTTTATTATTAGATTATGTTTTTTATAGATTAATATTTTTTATTATTAGTTTATTTGGTTTTATTATTAGACTAATATTTTTATTATTAAAATAATATTCTTATTTACATATTATTTAAATAAGGGGTTTTGTTTTAATTTTAATTACTTAAACTTTTTAAGTATGTCATGTTTAGCAGATCTTATAAAGTAAACAACTAAACAATGAAAATTGCTCTTACAAAACAAACACCACAATTGATAATATATTTTCTCAATTATATTTTCACATTACCAATCAAACATTTGAAAACTTTTTTCAACCAAATCTAGCATGATAAAATTAAGTTTTGGTACGTGACATATATATAACTGCTTCATTAGTTTTGGTACAACTGCTTCTTATAACCGAATCCAGCAAGATAAAATTAAGAGGTTACTATTCAAGTGAAATCATTGCAATTGCAATTTCTAGAGAAAACAAAAGGAGAATTAAGGAAATCTTTACAATTTTTTCCTTCAAGTTTTTCCTTCTCCCATTTTTGGATGATGGTGAAGGATGGATGAAGTTATGAGTTTTTTTTAAAGTAAACTCGGAAAGTCAATGCAAGCAAAAGAAGCAATAATTAAAAAAGAGATAAATATAAAATAAAATTCTTGTCCTATTAGGATTTAGGATTTGTTATTTTTGTATCTCTTTGACCTTGTTGTAAATGTAATTACATGCTAGATGAGCAAATGATCTTTAAAATCTATTATTTTTCATTCACAACTTCTTGAGATTATCTAGATAATGATGAACGGTGTGGATTATCCACGATGATACTCCACACATTGAAAAGAGCTCCAATAAATATAAGTTTATATGTGCAGTTAAGCTCAATATGCTTAATTTATTAATCAAATGAGTCATTAGCTAGCTAATTAAATACCGAGCCGAATATAAACTATTTCGTGAGTGGCAAGTTTATTTGATAATCCTTTAAGTTTAGACTATAATATTGGCATCAATAGTTTCTAACCACTTTTTTAAAGAGGAAAATATTCATAATTCAAAACTTTTGCACTACTCTTTTGTATTTCATTATATACAACTAACTCATATAATAGTGATAAGAATGAGGTGTCCAATAGGATTAACTACAATTTGTGCAAAAATATTTGCTAAATATATTTTAAACATCAAATATCGAGATTATTTGAACTGAACTAGAGGAGTATGGCTAGTTTGAGTATCAACTTGTTTATAAATTAGAGCAATTCTAATGAACTAAGGTTGAGCTAAATACCGAGTCAAAGACGACTTCACAAGCCACTCATTTGATAGCCATTATTACTTCACTCTTCTCAAACAAAATCAAAGAACACTTCTTTACAAATAAATATTAGAACATAAAATTAGAAATTGATAACTAATAGTTCTTATAATATGTTTGAAAATCACCTGGCAGCTCAATAGGTGATGCTAATCAATTGTGCAAAAATCAAAAATTATTTGCAGCAAACACACTTAATCTCAAATAGTATGTAATTATAAATAGATATAACAAATATTGAGCAAATATAAATGCAAGTGTAAAGAGTAAAAAGATAGAGTTAAGAATGAGCAAACTCTGTAAACACGCTGAATTTATTTTCAAGGTTCGATCCACTGATCAACGTCATTGTCTTCAACTCTTGTGGAGATGTAAGCATTATAATCGGTTCACAAAACTGAAATACGATTACAACCGTGATCTCACAAGATCACCTCTTGGAGCCGCAACTCCTACAACATGATCTTTTTTGGCTGAACTTGGAGACTCAACTTCTACAACTTGTGATCCCACAAGATCAACTTCTCACAATCTCTTTCACTAGTGTAACTCTTGGTTTTAGATGTACGTATCTCAGTATTCGTACCTGATACAACGTACATACTTGATTTTACTTTCTTAGTAGGCAGAGTGAATCAATTTCAGCTCCAGATATTATTTCTTAATTTTTTAGATTTTTCAGATTTTTCTGAAAGTTTTCTGAATTATTTTGGAAAATCTCCGATTTCGGTGTCGACTGATACCAATAATCGACTCCATGACTTTTAATTTACAAATGGGATTGATTTTTTTGAATTTCCTTTCAAATTATTCTCAAGCATATTTTTTATATTATTGAATTTTTGGAGATTTTTTTCTGAATTAGTCAAAAATTCGGCCGAACCGATGTCGACTAGTATCAACGATACATTTCAAGATTTTTAACTTGCAAACCCGACTAAATTTCTTGAATTCTATTTCATATTATTTATCCAGGTAATATTTGCTATTTTTCAGAATTTTTGGGAGCCGTTCGGAACTAGTCAAATTTCTACCTAATTAAATAATAGTAAAAATTTTCTTTTCTTTCTTTTCTTTTCTTCTTCTCCCCTAATCTTTTTCTTTTCCTTCTTCCCTAAGCTAGCCAACATTCCACTGATGTTATCCACCGCCTCATCCCACCATCATCTCTCTCTTCCCTTTTATTCTCTGTAGTTGTCGAAAAATCACTGAAGACAAATTCTTAAACGCGAACTCACTCAAACGCGAAGGTCGCGTTTTCAGCTCAAACGCGAACCTCGTGTCTAATAATAAATGCGGGTCTCAGTCTGCCAACATTCCAACTCAAGCGCGGAGCTCAACCAAGCCCGCGTCTCAACTTAAGTGCGAGCCTGCGAACCCATGTTCCAACTAAGGTGCGGAAGTTCAACCCAGCCTGCGTCTCAACTTAAGCACGAGCTTGCGAACCCCGCGTTCCAACTCAAACGTGAAGCTTAGCCAACCCCGCGTTTCAACAACAGAACAACAACCCGCGAGGGTCACGTTTCAATTGTAACTGCCCCATTACTAAGTTAATTAACGCCAACATAAAGTGCAGAGTTAATCCTCATTATGTAGGGATTCTAGGGGACAATTCTACCCTGAATACCTCTAAAAATAGCCATAGAAGCTATTAAAAAGGGGCGGCCTTTTTGGGTGAAGGAGAGAATTTTGTGGTATTCAAGAGAAAAAAGAGAAAGAGAACGAAAGAAGTTTTCTTCAAAAAAGAACTCCAAAACTTGTTGTGTTCAAGAGGAGTGATCTTACATTCCTAAAATGATCAAAGAGAAGCTTGTTGTTCAGCTGGTCAATGGAGAACAAGATTCACTCTCCATGCCACACGAAAAACCCAGCCTTAAATAAAGGGGGGATTGAAATATCCTCTACTCTTTTGTAAACGGATTTTGATCCGTTGTAATTTTCTTTGAAATCAATAAGAATTTTATTTCGCATTTTTTCGACCAAACAAAAGATGACAACTCCACTGGGGAGCTGTTTTTTTACTGACAAGAACATCGTGGTACAAGGTGATGTCAAGCTCATGGGATTAATGGTCGAATCACTCATCGTCGAATTCGACCAAGAGAAATCCTACTTATTTTCAGTTAAATCTAATTCTAAAAATCCTACATATTTTCCGAGTTTTTTTTTTTTATAGATTTTTTGATTATGCGGTTTAAGTGGTTGCAACTAATAGGGCAATTGGGTTGATTCTTTGGCTTCAGATTTGAAGACAGATGCTTCTTTAAATTGGCAGTGCATTCAGCACACCAGAAGAGTTGGCCCTCATCCTCCTTTGGATAAAAAGCTTTTGACTCCAAGAATTGGAAAGGGCACCATGAGAGGTTTGCCACCCTTGAATCCAGACCCCTGCATAATGAACAAAGAATTTAATTTTTCGTATATCTCTTTTTTTTTTCCTTTTATTTCTTCTAATATTTTATCTTTAAAACACTTCAAATCCAACCTCAATTGAGCCTGTTTGTTTCTTTCTTTAAAAATCGAAAATCTGAGCAAATATCAACTCAATTTGCTTTCCATGGAAAAGCTAGAAACCACACTATAGCTGCAGCGGTTTTCGAGCTTTTCCAGCTTCTTGTGAAAGGAAACCGCAGAGAGTGTTTTTACTCTGATTTGCGTGTGCAAAATGCCCACCCCCAAAAAAAAAAATCATGGGTTGATTTTTTATAGATCCAAACAAGGCTGGGGGAAATTGCCTGCGTGACAGAGGGTGTCAGGATTTCCACGTGCCTTTTCTCGCAAAAAAAAATGTTAGATAGAGTTCTGAGGAAGGAGATGAGAGTATTTTAGAATTTTTTAAAAAAAAATTAAGTTTAGAGAAGATAAGGATATTATTAATAGTTGAGGGGGTATCTTTATTAATTTTACGAGTGACTCAGTAAGTGTGTTTATCACTTCTTTGGGTGCCAATAATCGTCCCTGTGTCTTAATCATTTCTCTATGTGCTAATACATAATTTCCAATCAAGATAGGATCACGCTTGGCAACAGGAATTTGACATTATAATTATTTGCAAAAATTCATTGGAAGGAACTTGTGTGATAAAGTTGAATGATAGTAGATTTAAATGTATTGTTTTGATGTATTTGTCGCAATGAGTAGCAAGGGGATGGCAAGGGACTAATCCTACGTGAAAGGGAGGGTTATTGAAAAGTAGGGTCAATTAACATTATAGTATGCATATACATATATTTTAACAAATTTAATTAAAGATAAAAATTTGGTAATTTTTTCAAATAATACATTTTTGAAAAGATTTTGAAAATCAAACTCTTTTAAAAATATTTCCAAAATCCGACCTCTAACACGTCACGTCGGCGGCTGGGTATTTCGCCCCACCAGCTTGGCACCAGCGCTGACGGGACGTTGATTTTTCTTCATCCGGCGTTGACAACTCTGGACTAAGAAATTTTTTTTTTTGCCCAACTGTTTTATGTCTGGAGTTACAAACTCCCAACAAAGAGATAAATTTTTTTTCCAGTTATGCCCATGAGGCTGACGCGACGTATCGGATGTCAGTTTTTGAAAATATTTTTGAGAGAAGTGGATTTTAAAAATATTTTAAAAACTTGTATTGTTTTGAAAAATCGCCTTTAAAATTTTACAAGAAAAGCTTGAAGTATATATACTAGAATAAATAAAAACTAAAGGTTTAGCTTCTCATAAAGCATATCTCCTTGTTTTTATTAAAATTTCAAATTAATTTCAATAAGCCCTCTTAATTTTTCAATATACTCATTGTTGCTGATAAATTCAGTCTGAAATTCTTTCTGTTTCACCAAATCCCTGATAAAATAGTGCTAAATATCTGCATAAAAAAAGACCAGATTCTTGGAATATCAAACGCATTTCAGAACTACGTGATGTCTTCTGTTGTGTTATCAGTAGCATAAAAGTTGAAACATATTTCGATCAATAGGAACTTAAATTTCTAAACATCAACGCAATATCATTGAGATATGGACAGGTTTTGAAGTAACATCGCATCTCAGAAAATTTGGGAAACAAAAAAGTAGAAAAAACTTCACTACTTCACGAAGTTGTTCAATGGCTAGGTGAGCCACAAGATTTTGCGTCGACAAACGGGGCACTGCACTGACTGCCGCAGCCACTCATCGATGCATGCCCTGTGGAACCTGTGGCTGCACTTGGGCAGCACTCTCACCGCCTCTCCGGCCACAAACTGCTCGAGACAGACCGGACAATCGCCAGAATCCTGACGGTCGCGATCGGTCTCTTCTCTCACGATGTCCAAAGGAATCTGCTGCTCTAGCTGCTGCAGGCGACCATCATCAATGACGATGACGAAAGAAGTTGGAGCAGGCGCGGCGTCGTGCAGAGAAGAACTGGCGGCGATTTCATTGTTGTATCGGCGACACGCGAGTCTCTTGCACCAGTCGATGGCAACCCAGAGGACGACCGCCAGCACGAGGAAGGCGATGGAGATGTAGACCACCCTCTTGTCGGGGAGTGAGTGAGTCTCCTGATGATCCGAGAAGGGAGATCTCTCTGTCATGGCGACAAATTAACTAACTAAACACTGAACTATCAAAATAAGAGATCTTGGTGAAGAAAAAGAAACAGTGAGAGTAGTCGAGTTCTGAAACTTACAATCCTAATATAGAGAACAAGAAGTGTCAATCACTTTAGGAATTTGACTCAATTTGTGCATTCTTTATGTTGATGTCTAATAATAGTAGGAAACTAAAGGGAACATAATTGAAAATTTTAATTTAAATATGAATCCGAGTTATGTTAGAACTTTTGATTACACTAACTATTGTATATTAGAATTAGTACGAATCCTAGTCTAATTCGGAGTAGCACTTACTGTATTTTATCTGTGTCCCAATAGAATTGCAACTCCTAATTAATAGAAATCGCTTATTTAATCATTGTTTTAATGGCATTGGGACTCGTAAATCCTAATTAAATCCGGTTTCTATATTCTCTTTTATTGGATCATATACTTTCACACAAATGATGGTCATCTGGTATACCGAATGGCAATATGTTCTCTACTCTTTCTTTTAATCTTTTCTTGTGGTTTTTTATTTATATATTTAAAGGTAAATTACTTACAATAAACCCTATGAAATATGCCCTGATTTTTACGCAACCCCCATCATTTAAAATAGTGACAAAAACCTCATAAATTATTAGTTAGGTAATTTATAAGTCCATAAAGTGATGACAAGGACCCACACCAACACCCTTTTTACTTATAAACAAATAATTTATAGGGGGTTTCGCTATAGCCCCTGTGGCAAACCTTAATTATGAAAAAAACTCAGCTTCCTAATTTAATTCGCTATAGCCACTTTCTTTTTTAAGCCAACCAGGTGTGCCTACGTGTCAAGTGCAAAAGCGCTCCTAAGTGATGAAAGACGCAAATTCCCTGCAGTAATTGCTTCAAAAAAAAAAGACCGCTTCGAAAATGCGAAATGCTGGTATATAGAGGACTACGACCTTGGTAGCAGTGCCCTATTTCTAAGTCATTATCAAAGTCGCAGTCCTCACAAAAATGCCATATTTCAGAGTATTTATAGTACTGCAATCAGGATCACAAAGTATTTATAGTACCATATTTCTGAAATTTTTCTGAATTAATTTGGAAAATCTCCAATTTCGATGTCGACCGATACCGATAATCGACTCTATGAATTTTAATTTACAAAAGAGATTGAATTTTTGGAATTTTCTTTCAAATTATTCTCAGGCATATTTTCTATATTATTGCATTTTTGGAGATTTTTTCTAGATTAATCAAAAAATTCGATCGAACCGGTGTCGACCGGTATCAGTGATACATTCGGAGTTTTTTTAACTTGTAAACGCGACTGAATTTCTTGAATTCTATTTTATATTATTTCTCCAGGTAATATTTGCTATTGTTCAAAATTTTTGGGAGCCATTCAGAACTAGTCAAATTTCTACCTAATTAAATAATATTAAAAAATTTCTTTTCTTTCTTTCTTTTCTTTTTCTCACCCAATCTTTTTCTTTTCCTTCTTCCCCAAGCTAGCCAACATCCCACTGATTTTATCTACTGCCTCATCCCGCCGCCATCTCTCTCTCCCATTTCTTCTTTCTAGGTTGTGTAAAAATTACTGAAGACATATTCTCAGACGCGAACTCACTCAAATGCGAAGGTCGCGTTTTCAGTTCAAACGCGAACCTCGTGTCTAATGGTAAACGCGAGCCTGACTCTGCTAAGCATTCCAACTCAAACACGGAGCTCAACCAAGCCCGCGTCTCAACTTAAGCGCGAGCCTGCGAACCCGCACTCCAACACAAATGCGGAAGCTCAATCAAGCCCGCGTCTCAACTTAAGCGCGAGCTTGCGAACCCCGCGTTCCAGCTCAAACGTGAAGCTTAACCAGCCCCACGTTTCAATAACAGAATAAGAACCCGCGAGGGTGACGTTTCTGTTGTACTGCCCCATTACTCGGTCAATTAACATCCACATAAAGTGAAGAGTTAATGCCCATTATGGAAGAATTTTAGGGGACAATTCTATCCCTGAATACCTCTATAATTGCCATGGAAGCTATTGAAAGGGGGCGACCTTTTTGGGTGAAGGAGAGAATTCTTTAGTATTCAAGAGAGAGAAAGAGAGAAGTTTTCTTCTTCAAAAAAGAACTCCAAAACTTGTTGTGTCCAAGTGGAGTGATTTTACATTCCTAAAATGATTAAAGAGAAGCTTGTCGTTCAGCAAGTCAACAGAAAATAAGATTCACTCTCTATCGCCACACGAAGAACCCAGCCTTAAACAAAGGAGAGATTCAAATATCCTCCCCTCTTTTATAATCGAATTTTGATTCATTGTAATTTTCTTTGAAATCAATAAAAATTTTACTTCGCATTTTTTCGACCAAACAAAAGATGGCGACTCACCTGGGGAGCTGTTTCTTTACCCGCGAGAACACCATGGCACAAGTTGATGTCAAGCTCATGGGATCAATGGTCGAATCACTCATCGTCGAATTAGATCAACAAAAATTTGAAAAAATTTCTTTCTTCGGGCTCCGATATCCCAAAACTAACGAGGCAATACCACAACATCTCTGCAACGACCCGCTCACAAGTCTCTTCGGAAACTTCTTCAAAAGTGTCTAGCGCCATTACTCACAACGCCGTTTGAAAACCTCCCATGTAGCACACACGACCCGCGTCAACGTCTCTCAGGAGACTTGCAGGGCCAGTATGCCAGCTCACCGCGATGAAGCCCAGTCTAGCTATCTCTCTCCTCTCCAAACTCTGCAATATCAGGTAGTCGGGTGTTCCCCACACCTCTCGAGGCTCAACCAAATTGTTGAACATCGGGGAAGGCAAAGTGCTGATAGACTAGTGAACCACAACAAAGACGAGATTTAATGTGAAAACTCGAAAGGAAAAAATTACGGAGAAGAGAGATGTTCTACTTTAACTCAAAAGAATTACAAGTAGAAATCAAATGCTATGTGTGATTACAAGTGCACAAGGGTATTCGTTTATTCGAACCCCTCTCTCGTTGGAGAGACGGAGTATTTATACAAGAGAAATCACTTTGGATAACTATTTAAACTAGGTGGTTAGCCGTGATCGCAACGTCCGATTTGTTGGTTATAACCGCTTGATCTATTTGCTGGAGATAAGATCAGTTGACCGGAGATAAGACCTGTTGGCCGAGTACAATCTATGCAGTTGAGATCTGATCTGATAGTTTTAGAGAATCCCACCGTTGAGGTATATCGGAGGAGTCTTCTAAAAACTCTCAATGTCGAAGGGAAATCGGGCTCGTCGGTGGTTCGAGGGGTGATGTCGGGATCACCGAGTCGAGCTCTTGGGCGTTTGATCTGGAGTGATGTCGGGCTTGGCGAGTCGGGGCTGGACCCGATCTCTCGGGTCCGCGACATGAGGTAGGATGATGGAGGCACTCGACCCTTAGCTAAGTGGTGGGCATTCTTTCGTTGTGCCCTCAAGTTCGCCACGTGTCGCGATCTCCTTCGGGATCGAGAATTGACCCCTACATGCACACTGGAGCACTAGAATCACAGTTTAATACCTTTCGAAATTCAACCAAGCATAATAATGAGCAGATTGAGATCATGTATCGAAACATCAAGCACGCCTTCTTTCAGCCTGCAAATAGAGAACCAATTACTCTTCTACACTTCCACCTCTACAATGACATCAAGGTGGGTGAGAAGAAGACCAAGGATGTTTGATTTTATGTTGTGGCAACTGATTCTTGTAATATCCCCTACCTTATAATACTGTATTTCTTTTTTATTTAATTTTAATCTGAATTATGTATCATTATTAACATTGACTAATATGTTTTATATATGTGTACATGTATATATATACAATATTATTAATATTTCTGTTAATTATCATTATTATTGTTAATCCCGTCATGTATTATTAATAACTATTATCATCATTATTGTTAAGGTTACCATTATTATTATTTCGTGTGAGTTATAATAGCTAATTGTTATGAGTTTCTACTATTATAATTAATTATTTTAAGTTTTTATTAATATGTAGCTCTTGGTTATTATCATTGTTGGTGTATTATTGTTGTTATTGTTATTATTATTATTAGTATGCTATTAGTATTTTTCTATTTCTTTTCTTTTTCCCCAAGCCTATTAGCATACCCATTACCCAATCCAACCCATTTCCTTATCCCATTACCCATTTACTCATTTGGATCCAACCCGAAACCCACTATATCAAACCCATTAACTAATCCTATATAATCTCTCTTATATTTCCTAACCCTAAACCTAATCTCTTCCCTAATCTTTTTCTCCTCTTTCATCTAGCCGCCAACACAAACACAACAGCAGCCATAACAGCCCAGAGCCTCACCTTCTCCATTGACGCCCGCCGAAGCTCTCCCCAACCGCCATGCTTTTCCATGCTCTCGCCTTGTCGCCAGAACCCTCCCCAGCCATCGTCCTCCTCCATCCATGGCAACCTGGCACTCCCCGGGCCATGAACACCTCCACGTTTGAGTCTGCCCCATGTCATGCTCAGCAGCTCCCCATGGGATCGCAGCAGGGCCCCTCCCTCTGGCCGAGTGCGCAAGCACAAGTTTGTGCTTCCTCCTTCTCCTTCCATCCAAGCTTTATCAGCCCAAGCCCCCTCTCCCATTGGCCGTGGCCATGCACCCCTATGTGAGTGCATCTCTCCTCCTCTGTTTACTTTAGTTTAGATGTGTCTGCTAGTATGATTTAATGTGATTGGAAGGGTATATATTATTATGTGGTTACCTTTATAAATATGAATTATAATGTGCTTGGGACTTAATAGACATGTATGTATGTAGGTTTATATTGTGTGTTGGATGCCATCTTTCGTCTCTCCGTGGATCTCCGTTGATCACCGTCGGCAAGCGCAAACGCACCCACGCCCTTCACGGTGATATTCTCTATTCAACGACATCCTCCGCGGCCCCCGACGCCTCCGCCAAAGCCTCCGTCGGTGCGCCGCAAGTTGCCCTGAGGTTAGCGTTATATATATGTATAAGGGTAATCTTGTAATAATTGGGAAGTTAATTAAAATGTGTGTTGGTGTGTGCGTGAGTGGTGATATGCATGCATGTGTATCCATGATGTGCATGCATGGATGGGTGTTGTCCATTAATGTTTGCATACATGTATATACTTTTATATGTATGTATGTGTACGTGGGTGTACACGTATGTGTCCGTACGCATGTGTGGGTGTTAATCGTGCAATTATGTTTCTATGTATGTGTTGGTTGCATGCTACAGTGTTTTAGAACCGTTTGGTGAGACCCGAATCCGATCCGGATTTGTGCTCGTTATGGACCCGATACATAGGCGATTCGAAGACCGATTCATGGGATGATCCGTAGATCAGTATCAGTTCGTGCAGTGAAAACCAGATGGCGATTCGGATCCAAAACTGTATCATTTCATGTGAGTGTTCGCACTTGTATTTTTCTTTATTTATTGATGCCTGTCTTGTTTACATGTTAATTATATCGTTTAATTGACCGTCTAACATATTGACTAGTATGATATCATGTACCGTTTCATGTGACGCCAGTGACTGTACACTTTGTGTATCTAGTTGATGGGAGCAAATATGAGTATTAGTTCATGTGTTGGTAGTCCCCGTTGTTGGCTTAGGTCTAGTGTTGATATACCATAGACGGACATGACCTTGTAACTGACCTAGCTGTGGTAATCCCAGAACACACACACACACACATATATATATATATATATATATATATATGTATATATATATATATATATGTATATATATATATATGTATATATATATATATATATATATATATATATATATATATATATATATATATATGTTGATTTTGAGGTTGATGGATCATTGAAAGAGGTTAGAGAACTACACTATGTGAAGTGATTTTCAGTCATATTGTTTGGTGACACATTTTAATGATAACCATTATAATAATACCATTTTTGGGTATTTTTAGAAATTTGTTTAGAGCCCTGGTCGTACACACCATCAGCTATATTAGTCGACTTGCCCCTATTATAGTTGACTAATACTCCTACCCTAGTCGACTTATCATACCTCCTAGTCGACTAAGTTTCTATTTAGAAAGTTGCGTACTCTCTGTTTGTTGACTGTAAGTTATATTAGTCGACTTGTCCTTTTCTATAGTCGACTTACACCTTTTATAATCAACTTATCCCTTTTTGATGTCGACTAACCCAGTCCAAAATCCTCTACACTAGTCGACTTGCTCCTACCCTAGTCAACTAACTCTTGTTCTGACTGCTGTTTTAGATTCTTATGGATTGAGAACTTTACCCTTGAGTTATGATCTTGGCTATAGTTGGATGGATCTAGTTTTGAGGATAGGTATTGATTGAATTGACCTGACCTGATAGATCTTAGATATATATCTGATATGTTACTCGACTTTGGGATCCTGTGATTGACCTGGATAGAGTGAGAGTGTGTGATAATCTTGGTCGCATTAAAATATAAAGATTTGATTATGTGTATCAGGACCTAGTATTTTAATTATTGGGATTTGGATATATCGATGACTCACAGAATATATATATTGATGACTTGAGGATCAGAGTAGATTGATAGGGAGAGACGGATTATTGATATATTGAGACTGTGATTTATTGTACCAGATTAATGATGCGGATTGATACTTGATGTTCACGATGATTGCATAGAGACTGTTGGTTGATAGATTAGTTACTATTGTATTTTAGTGCAGATGGATATGAGATATTGACCGGTTCTAGATTAGACTGTCCATTGAGCAGTATCTGGATTCGTTATTGTATGAATTCACGTTATTGAAAGTTACTGGGAAAATATTGTCGGACCGTAACACTTTCATTATTCCATTGTTCTACCGTTTACACAGTATATTGTTCACATTGTTATTGTTACATTGATATTGTTACAGTTACTGTATCGTCCCAGTAATTGAAATAACATGGAGATTGATTGTTATAAATAATAATATAAATTGACAACTTACACTGGGATTGGAAAAATTGAAGGAGGAGACAGCATCTGTATTTTGGGTGGACCTAGGATACAGGTTGCGCAGCCGAGATACGGTTCCACTGCAGGGTTCGGGGGGATGACTGACATCCCATATTATTCATATTGTCATTGTTATTGACACATTGTTATTGTTATTGTTATTGACTACCTAGCGGTATGACCTGGTTCAGCGCCAGGTGATTGGGCCGTGGTTCCGGGTATGTACGGAGCCCATCTAAAGTATGGACAACGTCTCTTCTATTAATTTCAATAACTTAGGACGTTGATTGACACGTGTGGCAGGCGTAGTATGGGATGCGTCTACTGCATGTGGCAATTGGTGTTCGCTGACATAATAAATGATAATGAACTGTTTATAGTGTATTGTGACTGACCGTAATCACCTGACTGCATATATATAACTATGATAGACATGATTGTACACATGACTGGATTGTATACCAGATTAGTGACATATGTTAGGTTATACATCTTGACATTTGTTGTCTTCTTTTATCATAATGTCAGTTATATATCGTTTATAACTTGTTCTTTATATTAGTTATCTTGTTATCTTTTATTTCAGTTATCATATTGTTCTTACTTACATTGCTTTTTATGCACGAGCAGTTCTTTTTACACACACACTCACTAGGCCGCTTTCGACGACCCTGAATTTGCACGTCCAGATATTGGACACTTTGTTTCTATTGTCAGGTGTTCGATGAGACCATACATATTGCGAGAAGCTTGGGTCTCTCTCTGATTCTGATATTCTTTCCTTTCTTTCTTTATTCCTACTATTATTTTGATTCATGTATATCACACTTAGCTTCTATTCAATTCCTTATTTCATTTTAGATCATGTGTAGCCTTTATATGTATTATTGCAGTGATCGTTGATTATTATGATTCAGATTTATAACTTGTTCAGGTTACTTTAGGCTTAGTGTATATATGTGGGGTATCTTCCTCGCGTATATACGTCGCTGACTTCCGTCGCGACTCTATTTTCGCGTATTTTGGGAAGCAGGGCTTGACAGGATTTTCTTAGTATCAGAGCCAGGTTCAGTATAAAACGGACTTGATTCTTACGATAACTTGAACGAGTTATAATTACACTGCAATATACATATAGGATTCACAAAGTGATATTGAGTCCACTTGAAATTGACTGTCCTCCCTTTGAAAATCTATCTTTTTGATCTTTCGATCTCTCTGATCGCATCTTTTTCTAGATTAATCTTGGTTCCATCTTGATTCCTATTCTCCTTATCTATTCTATTTTTTTGAACCTTTCTCTTGGAATTGATCACCCCATTCTAAAGCTGGTAGCAGAGATCAGAGCGCGCAGTGGAAGCGTGGTATCCTAGTGAAGCAACGTGGAAGCTTGTTTGTTTTCTCCCTGAATTTTGATTCATTTATCATTTCCTACTTTCTTGAAATTTTGAGGATGAAATGTTTATAAGGTGGGTAAAATGTAATATCCCCTACTTGATAATACTATATTTCTGTTTTATTTAATTTTAATCTGAATTATGTATCATTATTAACATTGACTAATATGTTTTATATATGTGTATATGTATATATATATAATATTATTAATATTTCTGTTAATTATCATTATTATTGTTAATCCCGTCATGTATTATTAATAACTATCATCATCATTATTGTTGTGGTTACCATTATTATTATTTCGTGTGAGTTATAATACCTAATTGTTATGAGTTTCTACTATTATAATTAATTATTTAAGTTTTTATTAATATGTAGTTCTTAGTTATTATCATTGTTGGTGTATTATTGTTGTTATTGTTATTATTATTATTAGTATGCTATTGGTATTTTTCTATTTCTTTTCTTTTTCACCAAGCCTATTAGCATACCCATTACCCAATCCAACCCATTTCCTTATCCCATTACCCATTTACCCATTTGGGTCCAACCCGAAACCCACTATCTCAAACCCATTAACTAATCCTATATAATCTCTCTTATATTTCCTAACCCTAAACCTAATCTTTTCCCTAATCTTTTTCTCCTCTTTCATCTAGCCGCCAACACAAACGCAACAGCAGCCACAACAGCCCGGAACCTCACCTTCTCCATCGACGCCCGCCGAAGCTCTCCCCAACCACCATGCTTTTCCATGCTCTCGCCTTGTCGCCAGAACCCTCCCCAGCCATCGTCCTCCTCCATCCATGGCAACCTGGCACTACCCGGGCCGTGAACACCTCCACGTTTGAGTGTGCCCCATGTCATGCTCAGCAGCTCCCCCATGGGACCGTTGCAGCGCCCCTCCCTCTGGCCGAGTGCGCAAGCACAGGCTTGTGCTTCCTCCTCCTTGCATCCAAGCTTTATCAGCCCGAGCCCCCTCTCCCATTGGCCGTGGCCATGCACCCCTATGTGAGTGCATCTCTCCTCCTCTGTTTACTTTAGTGTAGGTGTGTCTGCTAGTGTGATTTAATGTGATTGGAAGGGTATATATTATTATGTGGTTAACTTTATAAATATGTATTATAATGTGCTTGGGACTTAATAGACATGTATGTATGTAGGTTTATATTGTGTGTGGGATGTCATCTTTCGTCTCTCCGTGGATCGCCGTTGATCACCGTCGGCGAGCGCGAACGCACCCACGCCCTTCACGGCGATATTCTCTATCCAACGACATCCTCCGCGGCCCCCAATGCCTCCGCCAGAGCCTTCGTCGGTGCGCCGCAAGTTGCCCCGAGGTTAGTGTTATATATGTGTATAAGGGTAATCTTGTAATAATTGGGAAGTTAATTAAAATGTGTGTTGGTGTGTGCGTGAGTGGTGATATGCATGGATGTGTATCCATGATGTATATGCATGGATGGGTGTTGTCCATTAATGTTTGCATACATGTATATACTTTTATATGTATGCATGTGTACGTGGGTGTACACGTATGTGTCCGTATGCATGTGTGGGTTTTAATCGTGCAATTATATTTCTATGTATGTGTTGGTTGCATGCTACAGTGTTTCGGAACCATTTGGTGAGACCCGGACCCGATCCGGATTTATGCTCATTATGGACCCAATACATAGGCAATTCGAAGACCGATCCATGAGATGATCCATAGATCAGTACCAGTTCGTGCAGTGAAGACCAGACGACGATTCAAATCCAAAATCGATTCATTTCATGTGAGTGTTTGCACTTGTGTTTTTCTTTATTTATTGATGCCTGTCTTGTTTACATGTTAACTATATCGTTTAATTGACCCTCTAACATATTGGACTAGTATGATATCATGTACCGTTTCATATGACGCCAATGGCTGTACACTTTGTGTGTCAAGTTTATGGGAGCAAATATGAGTATTAGTTCATGTGTTGGTAATCCCCGTTGTTGGCTTTGGTCTAGTGTTGATATACCATAGGCGGACATGACCTTGTAACTGACCTAGTTGTGGTAAATCCCAGAATATATATACATGTTGAGGTTGATGGATCATTGAAAGAGGTTAGAGAACTACACTATGTGAAGTGATTTTCAGTCATATTGTTTGGTGACACATTTTAATGAAAACCATTATAATAATACCATTTTTGGGTATTTTTAGAAATTTGTTTAGAGCCCTGGTCGTACAAACCATAAGCTATATTAGTCGACTTGCCCCTATTATAGTCGACTAATACTCCTACCCTAGTCGACTTATCATACCTCCTAATCGACTAAGTTTCTGTTTAAAAAGTTGTATACTCTCTGTTTGTTGACTGTAAGCTATATTAGTCGACTTGTCTTTTTCTATAGTCGACTTACACCTTTTATAATCGACTTATCCCTTTTTGATAGTCGACTAACCCAGTCCAAAATCCTCTACACTAGTCGACTTGCTCCTACCCTAGTCGACTACCTCTTGTTCTGACTGCTGTTTTAGATTCTTATGGATTGAGAACTTTACTCTTGAGTTATGATCTTGGTTATAGTTGGATGGATCTAGTTTTGAGGAATATGTATTGATTGAATTGACCTGACCTGATAGATCTTAGATATATATATCTGATATGTTACTCGACTTTGGGATCCTGTGATTGACTTGGATAGAGTGAGAGTGTGTGATAATCTTGATCGCATTGAAATATAAGGATTTGATTATGTGTATCAGGACATGTAGTATTTTAGTTATTGGGATTTGGATATATTAGTGACTCACAGAATATATATATCGATGACTTGAGGATCAGAGTAGATTGATAGGGAGAGACTGATTATTGATATATTGAGACGGTGGTTTATTGTACCAGATTAATGATGCGGATTGATACTTGATGTTCACGATGATTGCATAGAGACTGTTGTTGATAGATTAGTTACTATTATGTTTTAGTGCAGATGGATATGAAATATTGACCGGTTTTAAATTAGACTGTCCATTGAGCAGTATCTGGATTCGTTATTGTATGGATTCACGTTATTGAAAGTTACTAGGAAAATATTGTCGGACCGTAACACTTTCATTGTTTCATTGTTCTACCGTTTACACGGTATATTGTTCACATTTTTATTGTTATATTGATATTGTTATTGTTACTGTATCGTCCTAGTAATTGGAATAACATAGAGATTAATTGTTATAAATAATAATATAAATTGACAACTTATACTGGGATTGGAGAAATTGATGGAGGAGACAACGTTTGTATTTTGGGTGGATCTAGGATACAGGTTGCGCAGCCGAGATACGGTTCCACTATAGGGTTCCGGGGGATGACTGACATCCCGTATTGTTCATATTGTCATTGTTATTGACACATTGTTATTGTTATTGTTATTGTTATTGACTACCTAGCGGTATGACCTGGTTTAGCGCCAGGTGATTGGACCGTGGTTCCGGATATGTACGGAACCTATCTAAAGCATGGACAATGTCTCTTCTATTAATTTCAATAAGTTAGGACGTTGATTGACTCGTGTGGCAGGCGTAGTATGGGATGCGTCTACTGCATATGACAATTAGTGTTCGCTGACATAATAAATGATAATGAACTATTTATAGTGTATTGTGACTGACCGTAATCACCTGACTGCATATATATAGCTATGATAGACATGATTGTACAAATGACCGGATTGTATATCAGATTAGTGACATATGTTAGGTTATACATCCTGACATTTGTTGTCTTCTTTTATCATAATGTCAGTTATATACCATTCATAACTTGTTCTTTATATTGGTTATCTTGTTATCTTTTATTTCAGTTATCATGTTGTTCTTTCTTACATTGCTTTTTATGCCCGAGCAGTTCTTTTTAAGCACACACTCACTAGGCCGCTTTCTGACGACCCTGGATTTGCACGTCCAAATATTGGACGCTTTGCTTCTATTGTCAGGTGTTCGATGAGACCATATATATTGCGAGGAGCTTGGGTCTCTCTCTGATTCTGGTATTCTTTTATTTCTTTATTCCTGCTATTATTTTGATTCATGTATATCACACTTAGCTTTTATTCTATTCCTTATTTCATTTGTGATCATGTGTAGCATTTATATGTATTATTGCAGTGATCGTTGATTATTATGATTCAGATTTATAACTTGTTCAGGTTACTTTAGGCTTAGCATATATATGTGAGGTATCTTCCTCGCGTATATACGTCCCGACTCTCGTCGTGACTCCGCTTCCGCGTATTTTGGGAAGCGGGGCGTGACAATTCTAATACGATCATAAAGGAAGGTGAGCAAGAGATTGAAAGGCGACGGAGGACGAGGAGAGGGGAGAGTGGGGAAGGAGAGGAAGAGTGACTGGGGAGCAGGGGACCACCGGCAGTCGCCCTGGAAGGAGGAGGTGGCTGAAGCATGAGGAAGAAGAAATGGGGCATTTTGAACTATTCTTCTCTAGAGATAAAAGTGTCCAAAAAATAATAATTCTTTGTAATTTTTTTATACCTGTCTTAAAGGAGCAGATATTGACACCCAGAGAAGTGTTAAGGACACTAAAGTTTGAAAAATTGATATTGACAATTATAACCCTTAGTAGAATGACACAAATAGTCTTAAAAGTTATCTTAAATTACATTTTTCAATCCCTATTGATTAATATACCACCAAAATTAATTAACACAACAATCCCACTTTCTTCTCCTTCTCCCTCACTCTTCCTTATCTTGATAAAACCTTAGAAATTTTCAATTAAATCTAATTCTAAAAATTCTATACCCACATGATTTCCTCAGTCTTCAATGTCAAGTGAACAAGACCTTTCGTCTTCTGCTATCTAACTGAAGAATCATTTATCTCTAGCCGTGCTTTAGGGATTGGAACAGATCCATCAGCGACTGTGACCTTTGGTATAGTGTCAAATTTAAGAGTCACCATGTTCGTCGTGAGTTTCTTTTGTTCTGACTTTAAAGTTAGAACCCCGACATGGTGCCTTTTGAAGATTATGCGGTTTAAGTGGTAGCAACTAATAGGGCAATTGGGTTGATTCGTTCGCTTCAGATTTGAAGACAAATGCTTCTTTCTCGAAGTTGGCAGTGCATTCAGCACAGCAGAAGAGTTCGCCCTCATCTTTCTCTGAATAAAAAGCTTTTGACTCCAACAATTGGAAAGTGCACTGTGAGAGGTTTGTCACCCGTGAATCCTGACCACTGCATAGTGAACAAAGAATTTAATTTTTCGTATTTCTCTTTTTTTTTCCTTCTATTAAATCTGAGCTAATATCAACTCAATTTGCTTTTCATGAGAAAACTAGAAACCACACTGTAGCTGCAGCGGTTTCTGAGCTTTTCCAGCCTCTCAAGGGAGGAAACCCAGGGAGTGTTTTTATTCTGATTTGCGCGCAAAATGCGGGCCCCCCATAATTTTCAGGGGTTGATTTTTTATAAATCCAAACAAGGCCAGAGGAAATTGACTGAGTGACAGGGGGTGTCAGGATTTTCACGTGTGTTTTCTCGCAACAAAAAATGTTAGATAGAGTGTGAGAGTATTTAGGATTTTTTTTAAAAAAAATTAAGTTTAGAGAAGATAAGGATATTATTAATAGTTGAGGGGGGTATCTTTATCAATTTTACGAGTGATCCAGTGAGTGTGTTTATCAGTTCTTTGGGTGCCAATATCGTCCCTGTGTCTTAATCATTTCTCTATGTGCCAATACACAATTTCCAATCAAGATAGGATCACGCTTGGCAACAGGAATTTGACATTACAATTATTTTCAAAGATTCATTGGAAGGAACTTGTGTGATAAAGTTGAATGATAGTAAATTTAAATGTAATGCTTTGATGTATTTGTCGCAATGAGTAGCAAGGGGATGGCAAGACACTAATCCTACGTGAAAGGGAGGGTTATTGAAAAGTACATATATTTTAACAAATTTAATTTCAGATACAAATTGGGTAATTTTTCAAAATAATACATTTTTGAAAATATTTTGAAAAATCACTCTTTCAAAAATATTTCCAAAAATCGACCTCTAATACGCCACGTCTGTGGCTGGGTATTTCGCCCCACCAGCTTGGCACCCGTGCTGACAGGATGTTGATTTTTCTTCATCCGGCGTTGACAACTCTGGACTAAGAATTTTTTTTTTGCCCAACTGTTTTATGTCCGGAGTTACAAACTCCCGACAAAGAGATTAATTTTTTTTTCCAGTTATGCCCATGAGGCTGACGCGACGTATCAAATGTCGGTTTTTTGAAAATATTTTTGTGAGAGGTGGATTTTAAAATATTTTTAAAACTTGTATTGTTTTGAAAAACCGCCTTTAAAAATTTTACAAGAAAAGCTTGAAGTGTATATACTAGAATAAATAAAAACTAAAGGTTTAGCTTCTCATAAAGCATATCTCCTTGTTTTTATTAAAATTTCAAATTAATTTCAATAAGCCCTCTTAATTTTTCAATATACTCATTGTTGCCGATAAATTCAGTCTGAAATTCTTTCTGTTTCACCAAATCCCTGATAAAATAGTGCTAAATATCTGCATAAAAAAAGACCAGATTCTGGAATATCAAACGCATTTCAGAGCTATCTGATGTCTCCTGTTGTGTTATCAGTAGCATAAAAGTCATATTTCGATCAATAGGAACTTAAATTTCTAAACATCAACGCAATATCATTGAGATATGGACAGGTTTTGAAGTAACATCGCATCTCAGAAAATTTGGGAAACAAAAAAGTAGAAAAAACTTCACTACTTCAACTTCACGAAGTTGCTCAATGGCTAGATGAGCCACAAGATTTTGCGTCGACAAACGGGGCACTGCACTGACTGCCGCAGCCACTCATCGATGCATGCCCTGTGGAACCTGTGGCTGCACTTGGGCAGCACTCTCACCGCCTCTCCGGCCACAAACTGCTCGAGACAGACCGGACAATCGCCAGAATCCTGACGGTCACGATCGGTCTCTTCTCTCACGATGTCCAAAGGAATCTGCTGCTCTAGCTGCTGCAGGCGACCGTCATCAATGACGATGACGAAAGAAGTTGGAGCAGGCGCGGCGTCGTGCAGAGAAGAACTGGCGGCGATTTCATTGTTGTATCGGCGACACGCGAGTCTCTTGCACCAGTCGATGGCAACCCAGAGGACGACCGCCAGGACGAGGAAGGCGATGGAGATGTAGACCACCCTCTTGTCGGGGAGTGAGTGAGTCTCCTGATGATCCGAGAAGGGAGATCTCTCTGTCATGGCGACAAATTAACTAACTAAACACTGAACTATCAAAATAAGAGATCTTGGTGAAGAAAAAGAAACAGTGAGAGTAGTCGAGTTCTGAAACTTACAATCCTAATATAGAGAACAAGAAGTGTCAATCACTTTAGGAATATGACTCAATTTGTGCATTCTTTATGTTGATGTCTAATAATAGTAGGAAACTAAAGGGAACATAATTGAAAATTTTAATTTAAATATGAATCCGAGTTATGTTAGAACTTTTGATTACACTAACTATTGTATATTAGAATTAGTACGAATCCTAATCTAATTCGGAGTAGCACTTACTGTATTTTATCTGTGTCCCAATAGAATTGCAACTCCTAATTAATAGAAATCGCTTATTTAATCATTGTTTTAATTGCATTGGGACTCGTTAATCCTAATTAAATCCGGTTTCTATATTCTCTTTTATTGGATCATATACTTTCACACAAATGATGGTCATCTGGTATACCGAATGGCAATATGTTCTCTACTCTTTCTTTTAATCTTTTCTTGTGGTTTTTATTTATATATTTAAAGGTAAATTACTTACAATAAACCCTATGAAATATGCCCTGATTTTTACGCAACCCCCATCATTTAAAATAGCGACAAAAACCTCAACAATAAAAAGTTAAGTAATTTATAGGTCCATAAAGTGATGACAAGGACCCACACCAACACCCTTTTTACTTATAAACAAATAATTTATAGGGGGGTTTCGCTATAGCCCCTGTGGCAAACCTTAATTATGAAAAAAACTCAGCTTCCTAATTTAATTCGCTATAGCCACTTTCTTTTTTAAACCAACCAAGTGTGCTCACGTGTCAAGTGTAGAAGTGCTCCTAAGTGATTAAAGATGCAAATTCCATGGAATAATTGCTTCAAAAAAAGGACCGCTTCGAAAATGTGAACTGCTGGTATATAGAAGACTGCGACCTTGGTAGCAGTGCCCTATTTCTGAATCATTATTAAGACTGCGACCATGATCGCAGTTCTCACAAAAATGTCATATTTCAAAGTTTATTGTACTGCAATCATGATCGCAGTTCTCTTTATTAGTAATGTGACCATGATTATAGTCCTCACAAAAATGCCACTTTTAAGAGTTTTTATAGGACTGTGATGGTCACATTCATCTTCATTAGGACTGCGACCATGATCGTAGACCTTACAAAAATGCCTTATTTTTAGTTTTTATTAGGATTGTGTTTGATTCTTTACTAGAACTGCGATTTGATCACAGTCCTCACAAAACATAATTTTTCAGAAAATATTGGGACTGCAACAATGATCGCGCCCTCGCAAAATATCATTTTCAATTAATAAAAGGAGTGTGAATATAGTCGCAGTCTTCTAATAAAGGTTGTGAGTCACAATCCTCGCGATGACTGCGATCATGAGTTGCAATCCTCATATCAGTTTCGCCATCATCAGCACACTCTCGTTCATCAATATCGAATGTCCTAATGTTTTTCAGATCTAAAAACCGTATTGATTATAAATAATATTCATCGTGAGCACGAATAAATGTGATCTGTAAAAGGTAGATCCCCAAAAAAATTGGTCCGGGGGCTCCGCCATCTGAGACCCGTGGGAGGGGTTCCTTGCCCCCTTCTAACCCCCACGACCACCTGATCATGCAAATCGATCCGCAAATTACTCTACGTCGGGGTAGGGTTAAGGGAAGAGGAACGCCGGGGCTAATGGAGAATGTTAAAAGAGAAAATGAAAATATTTAAAGAAATGGTGGTTGAAAAAAAATCAATTTATGCTGACGTGGATGAAGTTGTAGCGAATAAAAATAGAGAGGTGAGTTTTCCTATTTATGAAGAAAAGTGGGCAGCTGTAGCGAAAATTTTCTAATTTATAGGGCTTTTTGGGTTTTTTTTTTAGTGATGGGTATTAATTAAAAATTTAGGTACGCTTCATTGCCATAATAAGACTATGAGAAGTTCTTTGGTCTGTTTGACTTTCTTTTAGATTTATAGATTATGTTGAGGAGTTGTTTTTATAGTGGTCAAAAATTAATACCATCAAGATGTTGACACGTGTCCAAGCGACCATCCATCCATTTGAGGCGATCATGCATGTCATCCAGCTCATTCAGCAGCCTTTACCGTTCCAGATCCTCCTGGAGTTCCATCACTTTCCAATAATATTTCCATCCCAGAAGGATCCACCTCATCCCAAAGCTACCTCCTGTCTCGGAGTGATCCATTCGAGGCCCAGTGTTTTCGATGTCATCCCTGGGTTTTCAAGTAACAACAAATGAGATTTTTGTCCAAAGCTATGCCACTCCAACTTTCCCCACGTTGAAGACGAATAACGCCCCTGCATTAAGAGTGAGTGGTTATAAAAGGAAGCGTGCTTTTCTGCATGAGATCCTAACAGTTCAGCACCCATAATCATTGCTGTTACAACTAATCAGCACGTTTAGATCGTGTAGTTATGAAAAACTCGCTAGCTGCCTACAAAGAATACATATTTACCACCATCTCTAACAAAAGAGGTCAGACCGGACCAGACAACTATCACCTTGAAGAAATCCTTCATCCTTCTTCCTTGACCTAAGAATCCTTACAAACCTCGTAGAGAATTCATGTAATTTGAGTACCAGAGATTATAGTGGAATTCTCCTCCTCCTCCCCGTGGTTTTTCCCGCATTGAGTTTTCACGTAAAAATCTTGTGTCATTGCCTATTCTCTGTGTTGTGATTTTTATTTGTACATACACTCATAATCTTCTAATCTTTTCGCTTGTAGTGTATGATCGGCTATCTGATGATTCGCAGTGGAAAATTTCTACCACAAATTGATTTTTGTTATAACTTGTGTGTTAAAGCGAAAATAACTCAAGATTATGATTTTATTTGCCCAAAGTTTACTGTTATAGCCGTGCGTACAAATTAAGGCTAGTGATAGAGTTGAAAAGATACACGGGTGTTTTTTTTGTGCCACATAATACGGGATAAGTAACTCATATTTTATAATAAAATTCAATTGTTGTTTTATTTAATTCTTTTTTATATGAATTTCTTTTATAGATCACACTAGATATTGTATGTTGTTGGCCCCAACAAGTATATTATATATTGGTTATGTTCATTATGCTGCCTTGTGAAAGATCATCTTAAGACCATGATTAATTTGTAAGTGTCTAATATTTATATTTTTTCGTTAGCTCTATTAAAAAATTTAATCTTCATTAATATGTTAATATTTAATATTCTAAATTTATGAAAAGGGCCCTCTCCATGTTCATATCAACAAGTGGGAATCAAAGTATATGACGTTCACAAAAACCTAAATGACATACTATTAAGGCATTTATTATTTATTATTTATTATTTATTATTTATTATTTTTTAAATAATAATGTTAAAACTATTTATCTATTAATATGTTCCTCGTGTTTCTTATACTGCCCTCGTCAACCTGATAGCATTCAGTATGGATACTATGTTATGGGGATGAAACGGGATATTCACTTTCGATTAAATGCTATTTCAACTGAGGTATAATTCTATGCGTTCGAGTTTATTTTAAGTATTAAATTTAACAAAAATATCTCAATATTTGTAGTTCAATTCTAGAAAAACATATACGGAAAATGAAATCAATGAAATTCAGGAGGAGTGATAGATTTGTTTATCTTATTTTAATAGTAAGTATTTTTGTTAATACTTTAATTAGTTTCTACATCAATTATAAGTCGAATACTTATGATAAAATTTTCTCATTCTAATTTTAGATGATTAAATCTCAAGGGAAACTGTCAAATGGTGTTGTATATACAAGCTTCAGAGTACAGTAAATGTTGTACTCTTCACTTTCATTTTGGTACATATGTATGTTATTTGATGCATACTTCAATTTGGTACATATGTTGTTTTACTATTGGATTTGTATTCGGAAATATGTGTGTGTGTGTGTGTGTGTGTATAATACATGTCTCCGACCATGTGAATGTGTATTTGCAAGATTGGGTTAATTTATATGGCGGACGTGTATTTGATGAGTAGATATATATGTTTTTCAGTGAATGTTGTGCTTGATATATATTTGTATCTGTTTCTGCTGAAATTTGTAAACAATATTTTTTGTATTTTTAAAATTTTAATTAAAAAAATATTAACTAAAGAATCAGACGTGAAAGGCCATTTTGCATTGGTTCTTAGAAGAACCGACGCGAAAGGTGAGTCAGTTCTACTAAAGGAACAGACCCTTTCGTATCAGTTCTTTAGAGAACTGACGCAAAAGGCCTAAACCTTTCATGTCGGTTCCGGTAAAGAACCGACGCTAAAGGTTGAACTTTTGCGTCAGTTCTCTAACGAATCGACGCTAAATAATTTTTTCACGTCAGATTTATCCAACACGAGATTACCTACTTTTCGTGTCTCTTGGATACCCATTGGTTGTGGGACCGACTCTGTTTACATTTAGCGTCAGATTTAATCCGACGCGAATCCCCATTTTGTAGTGGTGACACGAAGCACTGTGACACCGGCGGAAAGTCGAAGTCCCGGTACGAAGTCTCTGCCCACGCCCAAGATCAGAATCTGGGCCATCCAGCCTTCAAAAGACAGGCGTTCCCCGTCCTCTAACCAAATCCGCTTCGAACTCACAAGACGCTGGAACAACAACTCCGTTGAGACTTCCCATCAATGAGGTCTTCAATACCATTAAGGACCAGCATTGGGTTAGGCGTTCGAGACCAATCTGGTACGATCCTTCACTTTTCGGAGCAGAAGAATATTGTTCTTAACATGACTGCAAAGGACACAAGCCCATCAACTGTTGGGGCCTCCTCAAATAGTATATTCTCACTCCTGAAGAAGTCTCCGAATCAGGACATCACAACACTCCCCCGCCTATCCAGCCACCATATATAATCATTCAATATAAAGCAATCGAGTGATCCCACGTTCTCGACAAACAGGGCAGTACTTTCTTTCATACCATTTCCTATTCCAATTTCATGTATTCCATTCTGATTGTGAATAAAATTATGTTTTATGCTCCTAACCATTATAGTCCATCCAAGCCTAACACCCCACTGATTGGATTTTCCATACTCAGAGGCGGCCAAGACTCCATTCCACTGATGGGATTTTCACCACTCGGAATCGCACCGCGGTTGAGATTTTTCCTACTCGGAGCCATTCCTTCTACTGCAAGAAATTTCTCACTCGAAGGATTGTATCTGTATATTTCACTGATGAAATTTCTCCCACTCGAAGATGGCAATGCAGACTAGCCTACGGGCTTCTTCTCCGTCATCCTATAGGATCCAAAACCTTTTGCTGTGGGATTTCCCCCAGTCAGAGTCCCTACTCTGCTGTAAAGATTTTTTCCCTTTTAAAGCCTCTGTTTGATATTTCACTGACGGGAATTTTCCCACTCAGGGACACAAACACTAGCCACGGGCTCCCTTCATCTAAACCTATAGGCAGATGAATCTCAGGTAGTTTCCCTCTGTCGGGTCCTATACTGGTTCACATCTCCGCTAATGGGATTTTCCCCGCTCGAAAGCTGCTGACCCAACTCTGCTGATAGGATTTTCCCCACTCAGAGGTACCGGATCATCACTCCGCTATTGAGATTTCCCCCACTCGAAGTAGACACATCCAATTTGTTGATGGGTTGCACTCCCACTTTCGGTCCCTTCGGGTTCACAGCTCTGTTAATGAGATTTCCTCCACTCGAAAGCTGTTGGCCCGACTTTGCTAATGGGATTTTTCTCACTCAGAAGAACAACTCTGCTGATTAGATTTTCCCCACTCGGAGGTACCAGATCTCCACTTCTCGGATAGTATTTCCCCACTCGCGGAGTAGACGTATCCAATTTGTTGTTGGGTGACACCCCCACTTCTGGCCCTTTTCAATTTACAGAAGCGATCTGGAGAGACTATGATTGCATGGAACATAAGGTATATACATGAAGGTTTTCTTATTTGGATTATCTCCTTAGCATACTAGTTTCATGTAATCACAGGCTGGAAGCGTTGAGGATACCAGAGAGGGCACGATCACCCAGGTATTCTCCGAACATTACCTTCGTGAATGTATGCATGTGTTAATCATCTCGAGATGATGTAATTGTATGTGTTGGCCTATAATCGCACAAGGCACATGTGTGTGTAAAGATTTTTTTTGTTTGGATTATCCCCTCGACGTATTAGTTTCATGTGGTTAAAAGCCGAACATACATAGTATTGTCGTCCCCATCTATTTGCATTACGCCTTACATTTTATTATGTTATTGCGTCTAATATTTAATTCAAGTTGTATTATTGCATGCTTGTTTGCGCATCATCCTTTCGCTGCTGGAATTTTTCCCACTAGGAGGGCCGACTCTGTTGTAAAGATTTTTCCTTCTTAGAGCCCTACCAAATTTCATACTCGGCTACTAGGATTTTTCCCACTTGAAGGCCAACTCCGTGCTGGGATTTCCCCCACTCGGAGGCTAACTCCGCTGCTGGGATTTTTCCCTCTCAAAGTCTCATATTCACAGGTCCCGTAACACTCCGTTCTTGGAATACATGCTTAAATACGTATTCTAATTTTCTGATCATATTTTTTATTTTCTCCTTGTATTTGTATTTGCTTTGTGTTTGTTTATGTGATTGTCTTGTATTGGATCCAGATTTCCTAGACTCAGAGTTAGCCCGAGTCTGAACTAGGGACCCCATACCATCGTACTGTCTGATTTAACCTTTTTGATAGTCTGATTTGATCAATTTCAGTTTAAATACTTTTTTTTCAATATTTTAAAATTTTCATAATTTTCTGAAAATTTCCAAATTAATTTGCAAAATCTTCAAAAAAGACGTCAATTGGTATCTCTGACCGATTCCCGGATTTTAGTTTTCGAACGGAGTTGAATTTCTAAAAATGGCTTTAACATTACTTCTTAAAATCTCAATTCCATTTAAATGCATTTTTGGAGATTTTTTTTGAATTTATCGAAGTTCGACCAGATTTGAGTAGACCAGTATAGCCAAAAGATTCCAAGATTTTTAATTTGAAAACTAGATTGAATTTTTTGAATCTGATTTCACCATGTATCTTAAGATAATATTTTCTATTTTTGAGAATTTTTGAAATATTTCTGAAACAGTCAATTTTTACATGATTTAAATAATAATATTATTTTCTCTTTTTCTTTTCTTGCTTTTTTCCTTCTCCACTCATCTACTTAATTCTCCAATTTTATTCTATTAAATTATTTATTTATTTATTTATTTACTTATTTTTCCCATTTTCTTTTTCTTTTCCTTCCTTTTCTTTTTCTTTTTCTTTTCTTTTTCTTTTTCTTTTTCCTTTTTCCTTCTCTTTCTTCACTTTTCTTTCTCCCCTACTTGCTCCCTACCTCCCCCATTCCCTGGCAACAGCAGCAACTCACCAGCAGCACCCTATCTCCACCATACCCTCTACCTCTCTTTCCTTTCTTTTCCCCTCTCTCTCTCTCTTATTTCTCTCTTTCCTTTTCTCCCTCTCAATCTCTCACTCTTCCTCTCCCCTACTAACTCCCCCTCTTCCTCCCCTTCACCGCCGCTGCCAGCACCACCACCTCGTCATCGTCCCCTCCCTTGGCCGGCGCCACCTCCCCCAAACCCCATCTCCTCTTCTCTACTTTCCTCCTCTTCAATCACCCTCTCCAATTTCACCGTAACCCATCACTTCCTCCTCCTTCTTCATTTTCAAAATTAAACTCAAATCTACCACCCATTCCACCTCCTCCACAATCCTATGCCATCACCAACTCCCCCCCTCTCCTCTACAATCACCACCAACCAAAACCTCCCCACAACCACCTACCACCACCATTCACACGATAACCACAACTCCAACAACATCACCATCATCCACTCCATCCCTCTCCACCTCCTCCACTCGGGTCACCCGTGGTAGCCGGCCATTCACTGCGGTGACACCGCCCCCTGCCGTCAGCGGCGCCGCTCCTTTTTCCGCCGGCCCTGCGTCCCTCTCTCCCCTTTTTCCCTCTTTTCTTTCTTTCTTTCTTTCCTTCCTTCCTTCTCTGTTTTCTCTCTCTTTTTCTTTCCTTTTTATTCCCTTTTCAGTACTCTCCCTTTTCTATCTCACTTTCCCACTCTCTCTCTCTCACTCTCTATTTCTCTCTCTTTAACTCTCTCTATTTCTTTTGGACTCTCTCTAGCTCTCTCTGTCTCTCTCTAGCTCTCTCTTGCAGCCTTTATCTCTAACTGTTTCTCTTTCTCTCTCCTCTCTCTTTCATTCTCTCTCTATTAATTAATATTTATATATCTTAATATGGATTAGTAGCGTGCACGTATTTCTGGTGTTTTAGATTTTACGCGTTTTCTAAAGATTTAGGCGAGTACTCTTTTTCGGTATTTGGGCGAGTATTCTCTTTTGATATTCAGACGAGTACTCCTTTTCGGTATTTAGGCCAGTACTATATTTTACATTGGGCGAGTGTTTTCTACTATTATTACATGCTTGGTGAATGTTATTTTGGTATTTAATACATGATTTGCGAGCACTTTTCTAATATCATGCATCATTTGTGAATACTTGTTGGTTGTTATTGCGAGTACCATTATTTCATATTTGGCGTGTATTGTTATTTATATGCATGTGTCGTACTAACATTTATACAGGTACCTACTTAACCTCCGGATTTCATATAGCTCCACCGGGAGGCAAGTTTAGCGCTCAAGGCTTTACAACTAGACTCGTTCAAGTGTAGCTTCGCCGTGTGTAATGGTCGGACATTCATATGCCGCTTCGTCGCGTGCGTTTAGCTTCGCCGCGAGTGTGGCTTCATCACGTACATTAGAAGAGCGTTCATATGCTGCTTCGCCGTGTGCGTCTAGCTTTGCCGTATGCGTTGGCCTGATGTTCATAAGTCTACTGCGCCGCGAGTGTATCCTCATCGAACGCGTTAGCGTTTGGAGCTGTACGCTAGCTCCGCCAGGAGCCAAGCTCCACCGTGTACCGAGCGTTATGCTAACACGACCTTACTTGCTCCAGCTTAACTAACCCCGTCTGGATAATTAATAGTATAATTAATTATTCTTATTAATATGGTTGTGAAGAGTCTGAAATATTTGACTATATTGTTTTCCTGATCATGTCACATGACCGCTGATTACCTAACACCGATATGTTAATACTTGACACCTCACACCTGATAACTGATATCTGACATCTAATATATATACCTGACATCAACATTTTAATTACCTGACACTTGATATCTGATACCTGATGCTTCATATGCTATCACTTGATACTGGACATTTGATAAATACACCTGATACATGACACTTGCTACTTGGTACTAATACACTTGACCTGATACTATGAAATCTGACTTGATACTATCACACCTGACTGATTACATTACCTATTCATGATTATCACTTTTATGGGGACTTGACATGATTATTATACTGCTAATAGACATTTGGTACTCTTGTACTCCTGAACTCCTGTGTTCCTGAACCCCTAAAATAAGGGACTCATGATACTATACCCCTGATACTACACTCCTATTAATTTTCGTAATTGGCTAATCATGGATATTAGATTATTGTGAATTCATTGTGGACCTTACACCGAACAATCTATAATAAAGTACTCAACTTACACTGAGACGTGGGAAACTGATGGGTACCGATATAGTTTTCGTGTTTATGGTGGCCATACAAATGTTGTACAACTAATACTTGAGATTCTGCCTGAAGGCCACCAGGTGTTTCTGTGGGGTATATTGGCACCCCTACTCTCCTGATCTCCTGCCGAGTGTGCCATAAGCCCCTAGGCCTATTCTTATGGGAGCAATGACATTCTATTCCTGTTCGGGCGTACAATAAGTCCCAGTTCTCAGTGGTATGTTCTGGCTCAGTACTGGATACTCCTGCACCGTTATCCGGGCATGCACAAGACCCATTCTAAATATGGTTCGTCGAGCCCCATCAGTTTCCAATATCTTACTCTCCGATCTGTATGCGGAGGTGTATGGAATGGGACACATACCGATATATACAAGTCAAACGATTCTTATAATAACTTGCTACTTACATCTAACTAGTGATATACTTGACCTATACTTGTGAGTCTTGTGACACAATACATTATCCTGCTCGCCACTTACATATGACATCTATACTACTGTGTTGAATCACTTGACTTGCTTATTTTTTTTCGGTTTTCATACCGTTTCCTTATTCTGTTATTGTGAAGGCAACTCGGGTTGTATAAACTCAACCTAAGATGACTTGAGATATATGGTATATATATGAGAGTTTTTTTTTGTTTGGATTATCCCCTCGATTTATCAATCTCATGAATCCATAATCTGGCTTGTACAGCTAGCTTTGTCCATACTTTTATTTATCGCATGCTTGATGTCTCTTCACATGTTTATGTGTACCTATGCTCTCGAACTATTTTCTATGAATGTTTTCTGATTTAGGTTTTTCGATACACATATACTTACTTGATTTCAGATTTATTACTGATTCTCTGATTTCTCTTCTTATTTCTAGTCAATACCTGTACTTGTATGCCTGAACCATATCACTTTGATCCGTACCCATGTGACAGCCTATGCACGCCAATTGGCTTCATCTCACATACTCACTGGGTTATTTTTTGATAACCCTAAACCTTCATGTCCAGATCCGGGAGCCTGCACTGTGGTGGCCTTACTGTAGTTGATCAGAGTGCACAGTGGAGGCATGGATTAGTGATTGTCTGTCCGGAACCCCTTTTCTTCTAGCCCTCCTTAATCGGTTCGCGAAATTCTCATCTTGCTACTTGTGAGTATTTTTTAGTCCTTTTATATCGCAAATCATGCTTTTGCGCTTCTTAGTGATCTAATATTCTTTGGATATTGTATCATGCTCTGTGATAACTATGTATTTGTGCTATTATTGCTGGAATGTATGTTACCACTGTACTTCCTTACTCTGATTCCTGCCTGTACTAATACCTTAGTGCCTTAGAGTGCCTATACTTTGGAACAGATCACTTATGGTCAGATTCCAACCAATCTTCATCAAATCTGACCACTTGTTGTTGGATCCACTTTATATCTCTTCAGTGCTGAAATCAAATACAACTGAAATCAAATACAACTTATAAAAAGTCGAGTTATATACTTTAAAAAGAGATTTTATCATAATTTCTTTAAAAAATTTATGTATATTAAGAAAAGAAAGAAAAAAAAAAGCGAAAAAACAAATAAAAATGAAGAAGAAGAACAGAACAACAGTGTTTCTAGTAGTTACTAGAAAAGTAATGAAAATATAGGAAAAGACAAAGTGTAAGTCTCAGAGTGAGAGATCCCTCCAGACTCCAGAGTCTTCCAAGCTCCAAACCTGCGTCTAAATGGGCCAGAAGTCCATCAGGCCCAACCTTAACCAGCTGGTTTCGTCCCGTGTCGAGTCCAACTGGCGTGTCTCAATTTATTAGCCGCGTCCGCTCGCTTTCACTCTCTTGGGGGCCGCTGGCCTACTCTCGCTCTCGCCATGGCCACCCGACAATCGAAGCCCTTCAGGTAAAGTAAAATTCTTCCCCAAATTCAAAACCCTAGCTCCTTCTCTCTCTTCGATCAACTTCAATTCAGTCTCTTATTCTACTGAAATGCAGGAATTTTGATCCCATAGGCGGCCAAATCCGCGATCCAACCGCCTCCTTCTACGCCCCCAATCAACCCCAGCTCCTGTAATCCCCCGCTTCCTCCTTCCAATTTTGTGGGATTTTCTTTTGAAGTCGGGAACCCTAACCTGACCTGATCATCTGAATTCCTTTCTTTTCTCAGTCTTCCATGTCATGGGCCCCGCTGTCGCTGCCGGAGATGGGCTGAGCGCTTGGGAGCCGAAGATGAAGCGGCCGAAAGAGGAGATTTTGGACGGGTCTCAGGTCTCCTCCCTCGATTTCTTCAAGATTGGACCGGTTTCTACTGGATTAGGGCTGTCTCTTGATAACCCTAATTTTAATCTCGCCTCCTCGTCTGGGGAATCGAGTTCGGCCTTTAATCTGTTACCGACGGTGGATGATGCCTTTGATCGGGAGTTGCAGAGAATGGATGCTGAAATGGACAGCTTCATCCGATTAGAGGTGATTTTTTTTTTTTTTTTTTTTAAGGTTTAGCTCATAGTTTTTGTTTTACACAGGAAATTAATTCTTTTTTTTAATTTTTATCTCAGTTTAGCTGCTAAATATGTTTTGATGTTACAAAGTTATGTTTTTAAATTTTAAATTGGACAAATTTGTGAAATAAATTTATTTTAAAAAAAAAAGACTCCTCCCGAAAATAATTAGTGAAACAAACCTCTCTCACGCCAGCTCTGCGCCATGTCTGCCAACGGTCGATCTGTGGGTTTAAAAATTCTCTTACCAATACAGGAGATTTATAAATTGTTTGTAGATTCCCGGTGTTACCAACACCAAAGTTTTTAAATAGTGGATAAAACTCCGGTGTTGGTAATACCAAAGTTTTATAACCTGGTCTCTGTCAACCATCCTCTCTTCCTCTGTCTCTTTGTATGTGCCTCTCTATGGCTTACAAAGTCCAGTGTTGAGAAACCTGAACATTTTAACTGGGTGGACAAAACTCCGGTGTTGGCAACACGAGAGATTTTTTGAACCCACGAAATGACTGTTGGTCGATGTGGCGCAGAGCTGGCGTGAGAGGTTTGTTTCACTAATTATTTATGGGATGAGTCTTTTTTATAAATATTTTTTAAAATACTATTATTTCAAAAATTTGTCCTTTTAACTTGCATTATGTGTTTTTTTTTTTAAAATTTATCGACAAATTGGATGAGATTCTAGATATTCCTACCAAAAATTTATTTTGTGATCTTTTCCGGTTAGAAGAGTTTGTGTTGGAAAAATGGATAACTAGCTTAAAATGCTATTGTTCAGTTACTGTCATGATTATACTCGTTTTATTCCCATAAAAATTGTGGTAAGATATACACTGGATGGTTGATACATTGAAAAAGGTCCATCAATATTCTTACAAATTTCGTACCATTCACCCCGTCAGCATAATGCAAGGTGGGACAACTATGGGCAAGAGAAAGTTTGCCTAACCTGGAAAGCCAATTAGGAAGTAGCTAAATTTACCTTCTTCGTGGCTTAAGATCTTGCAAGCGGCAAGTAACAATCAACAAACATACAGCCAGAACACTCTCAACCAAGAAAGAGACTGTATACAATGGGAAATGTCAAGTTTTCCTACAATGAACTGCCTTCTTTTTCATGGTCAAATTGAAGCCTCAAACTAAAATAATAGCGTTAGTTTATCCTACCCAAGTAAAGCTCGGCTCTATAGAAGGATTATGTACTTTTTTGCTGTAACGTTTGCGAATTATAACAACTATAATCCGAGGCATACATACAGCACATCTCGAGTGGACATTGTGCACTTATAACTTAAGTATTGATTAAATGACGGGGAGAAACCATCAACAGATATGATGATATTTCCCAATTAAGATGGACATTTCCTGGATAAGTAACTAATATTTGAATAGAATAACTTGCTTGACAAGTATCTTAATCTTTTCTTTTTCTGTTCTTTTTTCTTTCTTTCGTTCTTTCTTTTTTCATTCCTCTTTGAATGGGATCTGTCAAGGGTATTGTGTTCTATCCTGTATATCCCATTTTCCTGGGAGAAACCCCATATGCTACTGAGTCTGCACTTGTTTCTAGAAACATTTATGCAAGTATAACATATATTCTTAATGCCACTTTTCTTTGACGTGAACAACAATTTAACTTCAGTGCCACTCCCATTGCTATCCTTAATTGACTTTGTCAAACTAGTTGGAACTTGCTGCAAAGACATGTTGCTGCTTGCTGCTATTTGCATAGACAGAACCTCTGTAATAATGCTTGATATTTTCTCTTTTAATGTCAATACTATGTCAAGACATTTTGACATCTCTCCTGAACCAATCCGACAAATATCCAGAAGCTCTTATCGGCTTTTGCTATGCTATACTATACATTCCTTAATACATGAGTTCGAATAAAGAAGCTTTCACTAAAAAACCAATGGTTTCCAACTTTACTTTTCCTTTATCCATGCTGAGAAGCCACCATCTCTAGGATCTATGGTGACCCGCTTGTTTGGCTACATCTCAATATTGTGGTCTCTGTCCATCAAATCAATGATGCACCAACTTATGATCTTATCTGTTCTTAGCAAGGTCTTGATCAGAATTAACTATACTTGAAAGGAGAATGAAGAGTACATATATAGGCATTTGAGATTCCTCTGAAATTGTGTCATGATAACTTATAAAACTTTCATGGCTATTTGAGAATAATTAGTAGATGTATTTTATGATCGCTTAATCTGACTGCTAACAATTATGAGCATGATTTAAATAAGGATATTCCTATCTGTATCCGTTTGCCACACAGATTAGGGATATGGTTTGGCAAGAAAAAATTGTTCCCGTATTCGCCAAAATCAGTTTAGGATATTGATTGGAGATATGAGAGAAATGGAAATACTTACGGATCGGATAAAGGAATATCATTATATCATCATTCATCTTAACATAAATTAAAATAAGTGACTTCCAATTTTATGTAGTCCAACACCGGGAAAGAGGCGTCTAATGTGAATTACCTAGAACAAGTTATAAACAAAATGCATACATTTGACACATTTTGCAAGTGTTATTAGCTAACCATACATTCCTCTTTCATGAACTAATTATCTATATTGAGTTAGAAAGGCCTGGTATGACATTTATCATATCCATATTTAATTCCCAATCAAGAACTTGGACAAAAATATGGATATGGTCCAGTGCGGAAAAATCCATCCATATCTGCAAGCCACATATATAAGGATCCGGATCAGATCAGATAACCCATATCCATTTGCACCTCTACATGGAAGTTCTATAACCTTGAACAGTACTCCGACGTGGGTCCTATAACCTTGTGCAATAGTTCAGTAGAGAACAAGTAGAAGGAAAGTTTGACACAAATTAGTGACACTTGTGCAAATGAATTACACAAATTACAAAGTTTCACCTTTTAAGACTTGAAAAAAGATCTCGCGATCTCTATATTGTGCAAGTGATGTGAAACGGTGTATGCGTGAATGAGTCAGAAGTCAATGATGTAATAAGCGTCGCAACGTTTCACCAATTATACGATCTTAGGTAGGAAGATAGTTAAAAGCAAAGAGACAGATGAATTTTAACAAGATATCGCAGTTGCAGTGATACCTTTCTAAATCTAAAATAAAATAATGCAACTACTCAGTTACGATGGCAAAAACTTGTACAATTAATATATATGATCAACAAATACAGACAACAGAATCTCATAGTCTCATAATATAGTGGCAGCAGATTTAATCGATAAAATAATAGAGGACGGTTATCTAACTCACAAATAAAGAGATCGTGTTAAAGAAAGTTACCTGCTGAGGATCACAGAGATCTCAGTGACTTGAAGCGGCTACAAATTAGAGTTTTTCGTCTCCACGAATTCAGCGCCTCATAGAACGTCTGAATCGGACACCGGACGTGAGTTATCGCCCAAAATGAAACCCAATCCTTAACGGGTCTGTTATGTACTACCCCGTTACTGTAGCAGCGGGTCTGGTTACCCAAGCGAGTTTACAATTTAAGCCCGTGTTGATGTTTTCTTTTTAGTGGGTATGGGTTGCGGGTCGGGTTTAATTTTAAAAGCCCAAAATAATCTTCTTTTTCTTTCTTCTTTCTTTCTTTGTTGTTTGATGGGTGCAGGCGAGCTCGCACAGAGAAAGGCGGTTGTTGATGGTCTTCAGTGGTGCTACAGCGTAGTCGAGCGAGGACGAGGAAGAGGCGAGGTCTGAGCGATAATGATTCTCGACGAAGAGGATTGGAGTCGATAATGATTGTCGACGAAGAGGATTGGAGTCGATGGCCTCACGATCGAACATAGAGGCAAGGGAAGGAGGGCAGGCCACGCTGCTGGGCTGGTGGCGTTGGCTCTGCTCGCGCGGGCGGCGGGGCGGCGCGAGAGTGGGAGCGGTGGCGGCGGTCTGACGGCCTTTACGGTGGCGGTTGGTTGATGGAAATGGGTTGGGTTTGTTGGATGTTGAAAGGAGAAAGAACGCGGAAGTGGGGAAGGTGGGGAGCTGTAACGGTGGTAGTTGGGGAGAAGACTCTGGTGATGCTTGGGGTTGCTCAGTTAGGTGAATGGAGGAGATGTAGAGGTTAAAGAGAGAGGAGTGAGCGGTTGAGTTGGGGAAAAGAGAATAATTAGAATTAGGGTTTTCCTAAATGATTTGAGATAAACAACATCGCTTACAATAATAATTTTGATCAAATTTCTTTCTTATCTTTTTAATAATATGAGAGCTTTTAAATAGGCTTTACAAAACTGATATTCCACACGTGGTACTAAAACAAAAAAAACTAGAATAAACTAAAGCTTTAAAATAATCAAAAATACGATAAAATGAAAATTGCATCTCTTGGTCAAATTTCACTTGAGCCAATGCTTGTCAGTGTTGTACGCTTCCATCTCCATTGATACACGCGCCTTGCTTTCGTTCTGATGTCCGCATCGTTCTCGTGGGTGGGAGACGACTCAACCCCGTCGAGTTAAGTGGAATAGTGCTCCTCTGTTGTACTGGATCAGTCTGCTGCAAATCACTTTGATCTAGCTGTGAATCAACAGTCAATGCTTTTTTTTATAGCGGTCCAAGTACATGTGAGTTTCACCAGCTTTGGTGGTGATGCTTTCATCCTCTAAATTTTATCAACCTTCTCTGCCATAATGGGATGAGTATTTGATTGTGGAGTAAGTGGGGGTCTCTCAGATAATGACTTAGGAGAAGGTTTAACGACCAATGAGTTACAATCAAAACTCTTGTAATCCACTAGATCATTAACATTGAAAGTATAACTAATGCCATAAGGAAGATCTATAGTATAAGTATTACAATTCAGTATATTTAAGATTTTAAAAGGTCCAACACTGCGGACATGCAACATCTTAACAATTCCTGAAGGAAACTGTCTCAGATAAATCCGAACCATCACATAGTCGCCTGCATTAAAAGTTTTAAATATTTTTCTATTGTCAGTTCGTAAAGTAGGCTTTACACTGCTATATTTATTTCCATCACCGATGTCTTTGTGTAGTTTGTGCGCGTGTTTATATGATGCAAATGCGGGTACAGACTCGTATGCTTTATAGTGAGAAGGTGTCGGCAGTAAGAGGAAACGGTTTGTGGATATGATATGCATGACTAATGGGAGATAAAGGAGGAGCAATAACAATGAGAGGTGAAGAAGTTGGGGTTGGCAGCAAAGCCAAAGTGAGTGTCTGTTTGGGTTGTCCAGTCTTGGGTCTCAAGGGTAGTAGCTTAATCTGCTTACCCTCATGCTCAAATTGACACATATTGGATCGACTGTAAATGGTAACATTTTTGTCGAACAATCATGGTCTACTTAATATGACTTGAGCCACATTCATGGTGATCACGTCATACCAGATCTTGTCTTTGTAATGATTGAAGTTGATAAGGACAAGACATTGTTGTTTGATCTCAAGTGTCGTGGAGTCAATCCAAGATACTTTGAATGGGTGGGGGTGGGGTACAATCTCTAATCCCAGATATTCGAGCTATTTAAATGAGATTGCATGATACAACTTTCACTGTCCACAATAAGTTTCCAACTCTTATCTCCAATTTTGGTGAACGTGTGGAAGGTAATACTTTTTCTCCAATTGTCCTTTTTAGCTGGTTGTGAGGTGTCACATCTAACAACAGACAAGTGAGTTGATGTTTGATTAAAACAGATAACAATTGAGGCCAACATCATCACTTGTAGAATCTTTGTCAGTTTCAGGATCTTCTCCCTTAAAATGTACATATCAGAGTCTGATAGTGGCTTCAGTGAGTGTTCCAGCTTCAATGGTGATTCTGATGAGACTAAGGCAACTGGCAGCTAAGTGTCCATAATCTTGACATTTGTAGCGCTTGGTTGTGAAACTAACTTTGGAGGACTCGGCACCCTTGTTTCTGTTGTCCCGTTCAAGACTCTTACCCTTGATGTCATCGTTATGTGAAGAGGTTTGGTTACTAGACCTATTGGGTTGGGGATATGGGAAAAGTCTAGTTACTGAGGCCCTATAATCGTGACTCTTGGATGTATGAGTGGTCCTAGTGGAATCTAGATTTTGAACTAACGCATATGCTGCCTTTAACTCGTTGACTCCTTTAGGTAACAGTTCAGTTTGTAGGTCATCCATAAGACTGACTCTAAATCTAGAAAGAATTTGAGCTTCATCTTCTATATGGAGGGTACTGCATCTGATGTGAAATTCATCAAATTTCTCTACGTACTCCTTGGCAAATTTATTACCTTGAGTGTGTTGGTGCCAATTGTCCATGAGACGAGCACTAAATGATGGCGACACATACTGTGTTTCTAGCTCTTCTTTCATCCTATCTTATTTGCCAATGGTGGTCGACCTCGGGCTGCACGCCTGTTTTCTAGGTTGGTCCAATGCTCACTAGCTTGACCAGACAATTTCATTGCAGCATGCTTAATTTTTCTAGACTCAGTGAGTTCGTACCATGTGAAGTACATATCTAGTTGGAGTGTTCAATTTATGAAAAATTGTGGGTTGTGACATCCATCAAAGTCGGGGACATCGAACTTGATGTTTTTAGATATTGAGCATCGGGATTGAATGTGTTCTCGATGTTACGTCGGTTTCTCTGTGGGGTTTAATCATGTGTGTACTCCACTTTGGTCAGCCTTTCATCGAGTGTCTTAAGGGTATCTAACTTGGCATTTATCTCGGCGAACATTGTTCAATCTGCTAGGGATTCATGGGGGCGGTGTGACGCTTACTAGACTCTTCTAACATATGGGTGATCACTACGGGTGGGCATGCACTACACAAAACCTAAATGATGATGAGATGCAAAATTAAATTAAATGATTTTTTAAAATCTAAATGCAATATTATTTGAATGCAATAAAGCAGAAAAATCTATGAAGTGCCTACGTGATGCAGATCCTCAGATCCTACCCTAACGGTGCTTTGATACCAAAAATGATGTCACGGTGTATGCATGTGTGAATCAGAAGTCAGTGATGTAATAAGCGTCGTAACGTTTCAACAATTATACGATCTTTGGTAGAAAAATAGTTAAAACAAATAATGAGACAGATAGATTTAACAAAATATTGCAGTTACAGTGATACCGTTCTAAATGTAAAAAATAAAATAATGCAACTACTAGTTATGATGGCAAAAACTTGTACAATTAATATATATGATCAGTAAGCACAAGACAGCAGAATTTCATAGTCTCACAATATAGTGGCAGCAGATTTAATCGATAAAATAATAGAGGACGGTTATCTAACTCACAAATAAAGAGACCGTGTTAAAGAAAGTTACCTACTGAGGATCACAAAGATGTCAGTGACTTGAAGTGCCTGCAGATTACAGGCTCTCGTCTCCACGAATTCAACGCCTCAAAAAACGTCTGAATCGGACACCAGATGTGTGAGTTATCGCCCAAAAATGAAACCTGGTCCTTAACGGGTCTGTTATGTACTGCCTCGTTACTGTAGCAGCGGGTCGGGTTACACAAGCGTGTTTACAACTTAAATCCTTGTTGATGTTTTCTTTGAAGTGGGTATGGGTTGTGGGTCGGGTTTAATTTTAAAACTCAAACTAATCTTCTTTCTTTCTTCTTCGTTGGTTGATGGGTGTAGGCGAGCTCGCGCAAAGGAAGGCGGTTGTCGATGGTCTTCAGTGGTGCTGTAGCAGAGTCGAGAGAGGACGAGAAGAGTCGAGCACGAAGGCAAGGGAAGAAGGGCATGCCTCGCTGTTGGGCTGGCGGCCTTGGCTCACGCGCGGGCGGTGGGGCGGCGCGAGAGTGTTTGCGGCGGTGGTCCGACGGCCTTTGCGGCGGCGGTTGGTTGATGGAAGAGGGTTGGGTTTGTTGGGTGTTGAAAGGAGAAAGAACGCGAAAGTGGGGGAAGATGGAGAGCAGCAACAGTGGTAGTCGAGGAGAAGACTCTGGTGATGCTTGGGGCTGCTTGGTTGGGTGAGTGGAGATAGAGAGAGGTTAAAGAGGGAGAAAAGTGGGCGATTGAGTTGGGGAAAAGAGAGGATAATTAGAATTAGGGTTTTTCCTAAACAATTTGAGATAAACAAAACCTTTCACAATAATAATTTTGATCAGATTTCTTATTTATCTTTATTAATAATATGGGAGCCTTTAAACAGGCTTTACAAAACTGAAATTCCACCCTACAAGCGATGTGGTACTAAAAATAAAAATAAACTAGAATAAACCAAAACTCTAAAATAACCGAAAATACAATAAAATGAAAATTACATCTTTTGGTCAAATTTCACTTGAGCCAATACTTGTCGGTGTTGTGTGTTTCCATCTCCATTGATACATGTGCCTTGCTTTCGTTCTGATGTCCCCATCAGCAAGACTATGAATGATACAAATACTTCAATTTTCAGTCTCTTAGCTTGGAGGAAATGATAGAACTGTTGGCCCAAAGGCCTTCCACCCTAGTTTTGATGATGATTAACTCTTGTAGTTATGTTTACTAATAATCTTGTGATTTTAGTTTCAGATCATTAAGCAAGATATTAGTTGGTGATTGCTTCCAAAAGAGGAGTTTAGAAGCCTTCACATGGTGATTCCGGTGCCCGAGCTTCAAGATTACTCATTTGCACTCCGTGGATCACGGTTTGGGATCGAGTCGACTTGAAGATGAATATCGTCAAGAAGACTTAGGTATCCTAGTGTTTAGTGTGTTTTAGATCCATGTGTAAAGTTTAGAATAGTTGATATGCTCAAGTGCACATAACACACACGTTTTGGTTTTGGATTTGGTTTTCATGAATAGCTTAGATCAAAACAAGTTTACTTTGTCTTTTATGTATATTAGATGTGTTCAATATACATACATGCTTCATTTCTTAAACAAACTTATTTTGATATGTCTATTCATGAGTTTTAGGAAAAATCAGATTTCCTATTGAAAAATCTAAGTTTGATAAAAATACAAGATTTGGTTTTTGGTAAAAATGATAAAACACAAAAATAGTTCATATTGATTGATATTTGAGCTAAACTTTTTATCACATGTTTATATATCAATACAAAATGATAAAACTATTTTTGGGTATTTTTACAAGACTTAAAAGATTTTTAGAAAAATATTTTAACATGTGTTTCTGTCCCAGGACAGTGTCTGTCAGGCCAGGTCGGCCGACCGCATGGGTCGACCGAACCATAGGCCGGTCGACCCGTACGGTCGACCGACGTGCACAGAACCGTGCAGGTCTGACACACACAGGGACGGTCGGCCGGGTGGCCGACCGGACCTGAGAGCTCTGCTCTCTGTTTATTTGGGTCGACCGGGCGGTCGATCGGGTTGCCCCAACGGTCACATTTCTGACCGTTGGCGGTCGGCCGGGCCGGCCGACCGGTAGCCTGTCAGGCTGCCAGATCAGCCTAACGGCTAGTTTCTGTTTTGGCCTATATATACCCCCATCTCTTTAAAGTTTTGGCCAAGATTTTCAAGAGCAAAATTCCTAATTTTCTGAAGTGTTTTTACAAGTTTACAAAAGAGTTTTAAGTGCCAAAAGATCCATCTTATTTGTTTTAAAGTGTTTTGTTATTTTTCAAAGAAAACAAGTTTTTGGGAATTAGTTTCTTGTTCTTCATTTCTATATCAATTTGGTATTTTTCCCAAGAGATTTTCCTTGATCAAAACACTTTGTTTTCCACACTTGAGCCATATCATCTATCCTATTCTATTTAGGATCTTGTTTTGTGGAAAAGTGAAAAGAGAGATTGTGGTTGAAAGAAACCACTTGTTGTAAACACCCTTGTTCTTGTTGTATCCCTCTTTGGTAGAGGTGATCGGGTGATTGGTTTGCTCTCTCTTTGGTAGAGGTTGAGGCTTGTTGTTTGCTCCCTCTAGTGAGAGGTGGAGTTTGGTTTGTATCCCTCTTCGGTAGAGGTGATAGTGGTTGTTGTATTGCTACGGGCCTACCCCTCGGTTGTGAGGTGGTGTTTGAGAGAGGAGTTCGGTACTCCTAGTGTTGTAAAAATCCTCTTCGGTAGAGGTTCCCTCGGTGGGAGATAGTGGATTGGAAATCCTACACGGTGGTGTAGGCGGGGATGTAGAGCTAGGGGCTCGAACCTCGTAACATATCTTGTTGTTAGCGTTTGATCCAATATCTCTCAACTCTCTCTTGTTAATTGTGCAAAGCATCATTCTTATCTTCATATCATTTATTGCTTGTATTGCCTTGCATATATTCATATTGCCTATTCATCTTATATGCTTGGTTGTTTGTGTGTGCCTCACTTGTACTTAACCACAAGAGCTTCATATAGCACCTCAACCCATATCTAAGGGAATCAAGAGGAGTTAGTCCAGAGCCCTTCACGGGGAATTCGGCTACACTTGTGTGTTGTATTAAGTGTGTTGCAAAATTTGCATTAGCTTCCGCATTTAGCACACTTAGTTTCTAGATTAGCACTTACACCTATTCACCCCCCCTCTAGGTGTTTTTTCAATTGGTATCAGAGCCTGCACTCCTGATAATTAGGCTTAACATCCTAGGAGTGAGATCCATTTGTTTGCTAATCTATTGTTTGCATTTGCTTGTTTGCACACACATAGTTTACCATGGACTTCATGACCCCACCTAGTTTTGACCCTTCCAACATTGTTGTTTGGAAGTATAGGACGTCTATGTACCTAAAAACCCTAGGACATAAGGTTTACCTTGCCATTACCAAGGAATCCTACCTTAGTGATAGCAAGCATATAAGGGACAATGCACAAGCCCTAAAGGCCATTAGAAGCACATTATCTAAAGATTATCTTATGAGTGTTTCTAACCTTGATTCTGCTTTTGCAGTGTGGAACAAGTTGACAACCACCACCGCCTCCGAGCTTCAAGTACAAATCCAACCGGAGGAATCTAGTGGAGAATCCGAATCTCAATGCTTCATGGTCCAAGGGAATGACTCCCTTGAGGTACAATCGGAAACTCAACTAGATAGTTTTGATTTTAGTTCTTCATGTGATGATCATATTGATGCCCATGCTTTAAATGAAGAACTATCAATTGTGTGTGAAAAGTTAATAGAAAAATATAATGTTTTGAAAAAGAAAAGTCTAGGCCTTAACAATGAAAATAAAAATTTGATTGCTAGACTTGATGTTGTTTTGCAAGAGAAAGAGGAGATTGCTAATGAGAGGGATTCATTAAAATCTCAACTTGATCTTGCACTTAAAGAAAATGAGTTTTTGAAAAACAATAATGATTGTGAAAATGTTTTGAAGAAAAATAAAGTTTTGTCTTCAAAAATTGAATTTGTTGTAAAAGAAAATAATTCTTTAAAAAGATAAATTGATTTTATTTCAAAAGAGTTAGAAATTTGTTTAAATAAAAATAAATCTTTAAAAAATGATATTGTTTCTCATGTTTGCCATGCTAGGGTAGTTTCACCTAGATCACCACTTGCATGCTCCACTTCTATGATTAAAAATGATATAAATGTTTTGAAGAAGAGTGTTGATTGTTTGGGCTCCACTTTGAGCCAATGTGTAGTGGGTCATACACGATTGGAATCTTTGTTTCGAAAGAAACAAGTTCCATCTATTCATGCACACTCTCCACGGCATACACATGCTCCTCACGGACACCATCACACTATGTATGCTCATGTGTACACTTGTACACATTGTGGACGTAAGGGCCACCTTGCTAAATTTTGCTATGATCGTATACATGTTTCAAATTTAGCAAATAAATTTGTTTGGGTTAGAGAAGGTACTAACCCCATGGACCCAATAAGATATGGGTACCAAAGACCACCCCTCCTATTTTTGATATAGGTGTGGGCTCTCACATAACGTGAGAGTTGCCGTACCTTGGAGTGGATGCGTTCCAAGCCTAAAGGAAATCAATTGGATGCATCACTTTCAAGGGATGTTTGGTGGAGAAGACCACCATGTTTTGGAGACAAGGAGAGTTGCCTTCTAGGTTTTGGTAACGATTCCTAACTCCTATTTATTGTTTACATGCTTTTCGTAATTATTGTTTATAGCATGTTTCATTGTTTAGTGATTAGTATGAAAATGTCATGTTAATTAGATTCTTAACATACATGTATAGTATTTGAGACACCCATGTTTAATATGGATTATTATTTTGTGTTCTCGTATTTGATTAGCTATCATGTACATCATAAATCTAATAACATGTGGATTTACATAATGATCATGTTTACGCTTATCATGATTGATTTATATCTTGTTTTATGCTTCATGTGTTGATTACATGTTTAGATGTTAGTTTTCATTAAGACTAGGATTTATACTTGTGCATATAGTGGGCCACAAATAAATCTATATATATTTGGGCTTGATTGCTTATTTGAACCCATTAGATGTGCTAGTATAGTCTAGTTTTGATGATTCATACATTTTAAACTTGTATTCTCATTTTGGATCATGTGTTTTACATTTCATGTATATGTACATTTTGCCAAACCTTAAGTTATACATGTATACCCTTTGAGTCATTTGCCTTTCATGCAAATTTATATATATGGACTCAATTGTGTTTAGGGATATGTATGTATACTTATTGTGTTGACAATTCATACATATACCTTGAAATGAAATTTGTTTTTATGAAAATTTAGTTTTTCTTGATTTCGTGTTTATTTGTTTAACTTCATGTATATGTCTACTTTATCCAAATTATTATTATACATATACATCCTTTTTGAGCCACGTGCCTTAATGCATATATTTTGTGGACTCGTTGTGTTTGGATATGTATGTATACTTTAGTTTGTATAGGACATACATATACCTTGAAGATTAAATAAATTTTAATGATTTTCATGTTTTCATGTTTCAAGGAATTTTGAGCTTGAATGAAAATTTTCATGATTATGATCTTCACATCTTATTTGTACACTCACATTTATGGATTACTCATGTGTTTGTTTTCATGAGTCATATTTATGCTTAATTGAATTAGAGTGTTGATTATCATGTGGATTTCATGTTTCATGAAAAATATTTTTGTTTTATTCCTTGCTTGAAGGATTTCGTACTAGTTTACAAATTTTTTTTAACTAGTTACGGTATTCTTCATTTTGGTAGAGTTTTTCAAACGTACTCAATTTTCAAACCTATTTTTGAAAACCCCTACCTTCCAAGGGAGGTTGGATGGGAGATCACGTTCATGTATGCTTTAAAATGAAAATCATTTAAAACTTGAACCTTGATTAGGAGGTATAGTTATATGAGATATACACTTGATATTATTGTTGGTTCAATTGGTATCATTGGACTCTTTCAATTGGTATCAATTTTGACCTTTCTTGTATACTCATATATATTTTGTATGTATGTATGCTTTCACTTACAAGAATATCAATTTCAATGGTATCTATTTTCCATACATATATATGTTTTTGTTTATGCTAGAGCTTGAGGTTTAACTTTGCTTCAATTGATTCAATTTTCAATTGGTATCCTATTTCAAGCCTATGCATGTGTTTTATTGGTATTTCATAAAGGGGGAGAAAATTTGATTTTATCTTTCAATTAGTATTTGTTTTTTCACTCCATACTTTATGATTGAAAATTTCAAATGGTATCATATGTTCAAAATGAAAAATTATTTACAATTGGTATCAAAATTTTGTTTAGACATTCAAAATTTATTATGTTTAATTTCAATTGGTATCAAGATTTTCATGTGTTTTGCTTAAAATTGGTATCAATATTTTTTTGTTTACTTTCAATTGGTATCAAGATGCTCTATTTTGACATATTTTTTAATTGATATCTTAATTGAATGTAACACCTTATTGACTTTGTTTTTTGTTTTAGACAAAAAGGGGGAGAATATTTTTTTTATTGTTTTCAACTTTTTGTTGATTCATTGTTTTCGAACAAAAAAGGGGAGAACTTTATTGATTTAGTTTTGTGTTTACCCCTTATTGAAGATTGATTCTTTGTATTAAAAAGAGAGAAGATTTTGTTTTGTTTTGATTGTTTACCCCTTTGTTGATGATTGACAAAAAGGGGAGAAAGATTTTGAGTTTGATTGATTGAGTTTGATATATGCATATTTATTTTTGCATATATTAAGTTTAATTTAGTTGTTTAATTTTAATTAGTATCTAGAGCATGTTTTGTTTTTGAACATTTCATTGGTATCTAGAACCATTTATTGTTTATGCATGATTATGCATTGTCATTTATTGCATATTTATGTTTATTTGTTTTATGCATGAGTTAAGGGGGAGCTTCTTTGAAGCTTAACTTTAATCCATGCATATATAACTCCATGAGTTTTGTCATCATCAAAAAGGGGGAGATTGTTGGCCCAGAGGCCTTCCTCTCTAATTTTGATGTTGATTAACTTATGTAGTTATGTTTACTAATAATCTTGTGATTTTAGTTTCAGATCATGTAACAAGATATTAGTTGGTGATTGCTTCCAAAAGAGGAGTTTAGAAGCCTTCACATGGTGATTCCGGTGCCCGAGCTTCAAGATTACTCATTTGCACTCCGTAGATCACGGTTTGGGATCGAGTCGACTTGAAGATGAAGATCGTCAAGAAGACTTAGGTATCCTAGTGTTTAGTGTGTTTTAGATCCATGTGTAAAGTTTAGAATAGTTGATATGCTCAAGTGCACATAACACACACGTTTTGGTTTTGGATTTGGTTTTCATGAATAGCTTATATCAAAACAAGTTTACTGTCTTTTATGTATATTAGATGTGTTCAATATACATACATGCTTCATTTCTTAAACAAACTTATTTTGATATGTCTATTCATGAGTTTTAGGAAAAATCAGAATTCCTATTGAAAAATTCAAGTTTGATAAAAATACAAGATTTGTTTTTGGTAAAATGATAAAACACAAAAATAGTTCATATTGATTGATATTTGAGCTAAACTTTTTATCACATGTTTATATATCAATGCAAATGATAAAACTATTTTTGTGTATTTTTACAAGACTTAAAAGATTTTTAGAAAAATATTTTAACATGTGTTTCTGTCCCAGGACAGTGTCTGTCAGGCCAGGTCGGCCGACCGCATGGGTCGACCGAACCATAGGCCGGTCGACCCGTACGGTCGACCGACGTGCACAGAACAGTGCAGGTCTGACACACACAGGGACGGTCGGCCGGCGGGCCGACCGGACCTGAGAGCTCTGCTCTCTGTTTATTTGGGGTCGACCGGGCGGTCGACCGGGTTGCCCCAACGGTCACATTTCTGACCGTTGGCGGTCGGCCGGGCCGGCCTACCGGTAGCCTGTCAGGCTGCCAGATCAGCCTAACGGCTAGTTTCTGTTTTGGCCTATATATACCCCATCTCTTTAAGTTTTGACCAAGATTTTCAAGAGCAAAAATTCCTAATTTTCTGAAGTGTTTTTACAAGTTTACAAAAGAGTTTTAAGTGCCAAAGATCCATCTTATTTGTTTTAAAGTGTTTTGTTATTTTTCAAAGAAAACAAGTTTTTGGAAATTATTTCTTGTTCTTCATTTCTATATCAATTTGGTATTTTTCCCAGAGATTTTCTTTGATCAAAACACTTTGTTTTCCACACTTGAGCCATATCATCTATCCTATTCTATTTAGGATCTTGTTTTGTGGAAAAGTGAAAAGAGAGATTGTGGTTGAAAGAACCACTTGTTGTAAACACCCTTGTTCTTGTTGTATCCCTCTTTGGTAGAGGTGATCGGGTGATTGGTTTGCTCCCTCTTTGGTAGAGGTTGAGGCTTGTTGTTTGCTCCCTCTAGTGAGAGGTGATGTTTTGTTTGTATCCCTCTTCGGTAGAGGTGATAGTGGTTGTTGTATTGGCTACGGGCCTACCCCTCGGTTGTGAGGTGGTGTTTGAGAGAGGAGTTCGGTACTCCTAGTGTTGTAAAAATCCTCTTCGGTAGAGGTTCCCTCGGTGGGAGATAGTGGATTGAAAATCCTACACGGTGGTGTAGGCGTGGATGTAGAGCTAGGGGCTCGAACCTCGTAACATATCTTGTTGGTAGCGTTTGATCCAATATCTCTCAACTCTCTCTCTCTCTTGTTTAATTGTGCAAAGCATCATTCATATCTTCATATCATTTATTACTTGTGTTGCCTTGCATATATTCATATTGCCTATTCATCTTATATGCTTGGTTGTGTGTGTGTGCCTCACTTGTACTTAACCACAAGAGCTTCATAAAGCACCTCAACCATATTTAGGGGAATCAAGAGGAGTTAGTTCAGAGCCTTCACGGGGAATTCGGCTACACTTGTGTGTTGTATTAAGTGTGTTGCAAAATTTGCATTAGCTTCCGCATTTAGCACACTTAGTTTCTAGATTAGCACTTACACCTATTCACCCCCCCCCCCCCCCCCCCCCCCCCCCCCCCCGCTCTAGGTGTTTTTTCAAGAACCCCTCACAGACTTGTGGTGCACTTTATTAAATCTTGTAAATTTGCTTCTAACCAGAATAAGCAACACAAGAGCAAGGCCTCAAGTTCAGTATTCCAATTCTGTTGGTTATCTAGTTCCTAATGCATATTGAATTTCTTGGATATCTGAACTTTTTCCCCTCTCAGCTGCACATTAAACATGCATACTTCGTATCTTTGAGGGGGATCACTGATACAGATCCCTTAATGAGATGCTTCTGAGGCTTTTTAAGGTATTTTTTCTTGGAAGATGGATGAAGGAAAGGTGTATACAGCAAATTTTTGTTGATGACCTGTGACCAAACATGGACACTCCATGGTAGGAGCCGTGTCGTGTCCGAAACGTAACCAACACGCGTGTCGGAGACACGTGTCGTGTGTAATTTTAAGAATTTGTCACGTATTCACGTGTTGTGTCCTTGTCAGACTAGCCATGTCCGTGCTACATAGCCTGTGACCTGTTTCTTTTCTAGGCCAGTATGCTTTGCATTATTTTTGTGTCTAGTACCTAAACTTTTTGATGTTCCTTCTCTCTCTCACTTTTTAATTTCTCTATTTTTATATATAGTTACCCACCTTCGTTTTAAATATTATCTGGGTCTAGTTCTTACTTTGGGATCTTTGGTACTTTCATATTTTCTATGAGTATTACCATGATAAGAGTATTCATCAAAGGAAGAAAGAAAACTCTTGTGAATTGATCATATTCTTGTATTTTTGATTTTTTATGTTACGCTTTCTTATTTTATTCACTTTTCCATCTTTCACACCCAAAATTTTGTCATAATTCTCAATTTACCTGGTTTATTTGATAGTTTAGTTTATGGAAATTCTGATCTTAAACAGCTTTTTTTTTTTTTCAAAATTCTCTTCTTGTGCTTACAGGGTGACAGGTTGAGGAAATCAATACAAGAAAAGATCCAGGTGAAGCAGTTCCAAATTTTAGCTTCTTTTGAGGAGAAGTTCCGCCACAAGGTCCAGGAGAAAGAACTACAGATCCAGGACATGACCAAGAGAAAGATGGAGCTGGAGGAGCAATACAGAAAGCTGAGTTATGAGGTGGGCATGTGGCAGCAGCAGGCTAAGAACAATGAAGACATGATCGCAACCCTCCGATCAAAGTTCGAGCAAGTTTATGCTCAGAACCAGAACAACAACAGAGAAGGGTGTGGAGACAGCGAGGTGGACTCGGTCTCTTGCTCTAAAGGAGGAGCCATTAATTTCCAGCTCTTGTGCAAAGAAAACAAGAGCGAGCCCATGGCTTGCAAGGTATGCGGGGTGAATGAAATGTGTATGCTTCTGTTGCCATGCCGGCACCTGTGCCTCTGCAAGGACTGTGAAGTTAAGCTCAACTTCTGCCCAGTGTGTCAGTACTCCAAGTTTTTGCGTAGAGGTCTACATGTGATACGACTTTGTGAAATCTAGTGACTGGCATACAATTTTCTCGTTTATACATATATGTATCCGCTCGCTGTTCATGTATATATTATGAGGGGTACGAGGTGTACGCTAGTCTGAAGAACATATGGATTGATCTTATAATTTTTCTATTTCCTTTGGTTGAGCTATTCGGGCTAAAAATTCATCAGATTTGAGACTGTTCTGTCTTGTGTCTTTCTTATGTTGCTTTCTTAGCTATTGTTCTTTTTGAGGTAATATATTTCAAAGCACTGAATATTTGTTTTTTTTTTTTGTTTTTTCCCCTCATGCTTTTCTTCTTTCTCTGTTCTCCTCGTCTCTTATAAATTTATTCCCTTTTCGTTTTTTATTTCTAATATAAGATTAAAGGCTAAACTTTCTCTTTAGATTTCAAAAAATTAGGGGTGGCAATCGGGTCGACCCAACCCGATTACTGCTCGACTCATATAATAATCGGGTCGGCCCGACCCGATTATTATACGGGTCAAAAATTCAGGCTCAGACCTGACCCATTCTTAGTCTGGTCGACCCGACCTGACCCATTTGACCCGATTATTAAATTTTAAATACAATTTCCTTACACTTTATTACCAAATTATTGGGTGGTATACTTAGTCATTATACCAACTCCACACACTAGAGGCCACGGGTTCAAAATTGGTCTTACGCATATTTTTGACAATTTGATTTAGGCGAAGGGGAGGAGGCGGGGGCGGCAGAGGAGGAGATCAAAGGGAGGAGACCGAGGAGAAGAGAGAATAATCGGGTCGGCGGGTTCGGGTCGACCCGATCTATTTAATAATCGGGTCAGACGGGTCGACCCGATTAAGACCCAACCCGATTAGCCCAAACTCAGACCCGCTAACTTCGGGTCGGGTCGGATCGGGTTCTGACGGGTCGCGATCCGTCTGCCACCCCTACAAAAAAATAGGGCACAAGAAACCTATAGGCTCCTTATAAAACTTTTGAACTTTCTACTTTTGTTGTTCATTCAGTTACTTTCAAGCGCATAGCATGTTTCAGTTGTGTAGTCATATGAGCAGAGATTTTTCTTGAGCCAAATAAAGAAGTTTTCTTTACATGAATGTTCCTCTCTCCCACTGGTAACAATGAAAACGATCAATCTCTTGCGATGAAAATCAAGAGGCGAGAGAGAGAGGGAGTTGTGTAGGGGACCATCTTTTTTGTATTCGGCGATGAAGCATTACAAGTTCCAATGCAGGAAAAGGTGGGAGATAGTGCGAGCAAAGTGATCTTTCTAATTATCTGTTACGGGGCTGTTTGGTTGTAAGGAAGTGAACGGAAGTAAGAAAATAAGGAAGTATAATTGCTCACTTCCCTATCTATTCAAACACCGCAAAGTAAAATAAGAAAACCCCTTTTCCTTTTCTCTTTTCTCTTTTACACAATCATTTCTTCACTTTCAGAGTGTTACAGTTAATTTTGTGGTCATGTAAATCTCATTTGTAATAAGTTGTAGCACAAAATAGTTAATTTTTTGATCATGTAAATTTCACTTGCATTCTAATTGCAGTCCATTTTTTATTTTTCTTAATTAATTTTTATTTTAACATTATTTTACGGTCAACTTTATGGTCAAATATTTTCACTTTCTTTCACATTACCATTCAAACACCGAAAAAGACAAAACATTTTCCAAATCACACTTCCCAACAACATCCAAACACCAGAAGACTTACTAACCAATTCCCAAGTTCTAAAGGAAAATATTGCCACTTCCTCAATTCCTCACTTCCTCATTTTCGCCCTTAACCAAACAGGCCCGATATATTAATATTTTGGAGGAGGAAGAAAAGATAAGGCAATGAGATGATGACGATGATAACGTTGTGAGAGAGAGAGAGAGATTGAGAGAATAATGAATAAAAAAATAAAAGGGAAGATTATCATCTTCATACATGTGATGTAGGTAGAATCCTGTCCACCTAATTATCAAATCCAATCTCATGGGTTGCAGAGAACATTGTCGCTTTTCATCAATCTTTTATTTTTATTCTATGTTCTATTTATTTAAATAGCAGGAGAGGGGGAGAGATCGCTCGCATCGCATGCAGCATCTCACGTGGTCAGCACGCTTGGGAGTTTTAGACAAGCTCTTAATTCTTTTTTTAAAGAATTTCATGCTGGCGACTGCGTGCTTGATTCCTGACTTTGACAAAAATATGCAAGTTATTTACATGTAAACACTGTTTTGTCTTTCCTAAACCTATGCCTTTCGTTGTCTATGTAAAACTCAAGTAACCCTAGACAACTGAGATGAGTTAGATTGCACATTTGCCTTGGGAAATGTCAGGTTATTTATAGCAAGTACAGTGAGGCCAGCGTTGATCCTTTTGTCTAGTGGAATATGGAACCCTACCTTCATTGCCTAGTGTTCGTGTTCTAATTTAATTCCTAGAGGTCAGCGGTCCAACTATTGCTTCTAGCGATGCGTAATCATGCTGGTGTAAAACTGTGACGTGTGTATGAAAATCAGTAATAAAACATTCAATCACACTTCGACAATATGAAACGATCGTTGGTAGCAAGGATTAACAAAACTAATAATTCTAGCAAATAGTTGATTGCGCGCAGTTTAATCTAATTCAATCGAGAATCAATTAAGGATAATATATTATCCGGCAAGATTTTACAATCAATATCAAATCTACTGAATAAACAAGTAAGTAAATACATATAATCTTGCATTTGAAGACAACAGTTAAATCGATAATAACTTAGAGATTTTAATATCAAATTCGAAATAACTGATATGAATTAGAAACGTACCTACTAAGGATCACATCGATCTCAGTGTCCTGTGATGACTGTAGAGGTGTAGATCTGTTTGTCACAGTTGTAAGCTGGTGACAATCACTCGAATCGAGCTCAGCTGAGATATGCCCCGAAAATGAAACCGTCGCTGTTAACGGTCGGTTGGGGAATAGGTTCACTGTACATAGCATATTCTCTACTGTAGTTGCGGATAGCGTACTATGGCAATTTGGTCTCTTGAGGGTTTGTCACTTAATCCAAAATCTTCTCTGCGGGTTAGTGGATTCAGGTCAGGTTCTTTTTAGAACTTAAATCCAAATTGAGTTTAGTTGCAAAATAGTAGTCGATGGGTTGTGTCATCGTGAGCTCGAGAAGGAAGAAGCGCATGAAGATGAAGTCACTGGGGACATGCGATGACGCTCAGCTGGGGCAGGCGAGTGACGGCTCGCGCGGCTAAGGAGACTGAAGCTTTTGCGGGATCAGCACCTGGACTTGTAGCAGGAGAAGGCACATGAGCCGTGGCTGCATGGAGGAAGAAGATGTCGATGGGCTCTCGGGATCTGTGAAGGCGGTGAGGACGAAGGTAGAAGATGGCGATGCTCAGGTTGCTGAAGGGAAAAAAATTAGAATTGGGATTGAGGTTTGGAGAAAGAGAGAGAATGGGGCAAGGGGATATGCTAGCTAAGCTTTCACAATTTAGGGGTTTCCTAAGGGCTTCACACAGAAAGAGAGATATTTAAGAGAGAATTCATCAATCACAAATTTTCTAGAAAATTTCATAAACTTCTTCATTGCTTCAATTCTTGATACACGGTGTCTTTAAATAGACTTTATAAAAAAAATAAATTCAACAAGGACTAAAATTACAATTCCTAATCAAAATAGAAACTCTAAAATTCTCAATCATAGTGGAATTACAACTACTAGAAGAAAATCAAAAATAAAGAAACTCAAATAAAAAAAACTAAGAATATATAAAATTCTATTACTGAAAAATTAGAACGAGACGTCTTCTCCACCGGTGATACACGTGCCATGCACATGGCTTGATGTTCGTATCGTTCTCTCCATGTTGGAGAGAACTCAACTCCGTCGAGTTAGAAGCGAAAGTGCTCTCATATTGTTTCAAAATTTCATGATCAATCTTTGCCAGTTCACTTCGGTCTAGTCAAGATCATTAATTGGTACTTTTCTATCAATAAATCAGATATTTTTGAATTTCACCATCTTGAGTGGTGATAATTTATCATCTAAGAATTTATCAACTTGACATGTTGTATATGGTAAAATATCAGGTAGTAGTGAAAGAAAGTGGCTCTCAAAAATAGACTCATGAGAAAGTTTATCAACAAGTGGGATAACATCAATACCCTTTTAGTCCGCTAAGTATTCAACATTGAGAGTATAACTGATGCTAACATTTATAAAAAGATTTATAGTATAAACATTATTGTTCAATTTCATCAAGATTTGAAATGGATCAGCACTACAAGTATGCAATTATTTAACATCATCACCAATATTAAAAGCTTTTAATCTGTTCCTATCATCAGCTCACATCTCATGGTTATATTGTCTTGTTCAACTTTGTCAGTGATTTTCTCGTGTGATTCATGCACATGTGATGCAAATGATGATTCAGACCCTGTTAATACAAAAGATGATGCAAATTGACTTGATCTATCATGATTAGTTATGGGGGCAAGGTCTATTAAGAATTTCGATTTAATACTTAACAATGTCACAAGAAAAAGAGGAATGTTTTGACAGTAGAGGAGAAAGGGGTTCATGACCAAAACAGGTAGACAGTAAGGATCGATAGTAGAGGAGACAAAAAAAAGTGATGTTGGCAGTAGAACCGGAGAAGAAAAAGGATGAGAGACAATTGTGATAGCAAAAGAGATAATAGCCGTGGCAGCCGAGGGAAAAACGCTAAACTCACTAATCACATGAGTGATTTTTGGAGAAACAGTGCTATAAGGCTTAGTGCTTCAATGAGAACTCTGTCATTGATGGCAATTTTAAATAAGTTTGAACATTTTGCAGTAATATGCCCATAACTTTGACATTTGTAGCACTTAATTAATGTCTCAATTTTTGTTGGTGTTCTTAACATCAGTCTTAAGAGGAGGTGGATAGATACTACACCTATGGGGTTAGGGAGATAGGGACGGTCTAGAAACTGAGGCTCTATTATCATGACTCTTGAAGGTATAGTTAGTTCTAACAGAAGCTAGATCTTAAACTAACGCATAGGCCTTCTCAAATTCGATAACTCCTCGAGTCAACAATTCTGCTCGTAGGTCTTCTCTAAAACCAGGCTTAAATTGGGAAAAGACTTGGACACTAATCGGTCACTAATATTGCATATACATTGTCACATCCTGCATTTTGTTTTAAATAAACTCTGCTAATTAATTATTTTTTACCATTGAAATTGTGCAGGCCGTTACTAAGGGAGAAGGAAGAGAAAAGGATCCCAAAAGCCCATCAACATTGTGCTGAGAAAAATCAACACTGAACTGGGAGAATGCCATTTCATGGTAAGACTGAAATTGTCTTGGGTCATTAGATTTTTAAGAATGGAATTGAAGTAGATAAAGCCAAGATTGAGGTCATAGCTAAGCACCCGGTGCCGAAGTGTGTTAAAAATATCCGATCCTTCTTAAAACATGCCGATTTTTATCGTAGGTTGATTAAGAACTTTAGCAAAATTGCTAGACCCTTAACTAACCTTTTAGCTAAGGACTTGTGCTTCACTTTGAATAGTGGATGTCTTAATGCTTAGAAGAAGCTGAAAAATAAGCTTATTTCTGCACCAATCATCTCTGCACCAGATTGATCAAAGTCGTTTGAAATCATGTGTAATGCTTCTGATTTGGCTATAGGCGTTGTTTTAGGACAACACACTGATAACAAGCAGCACGTGATTTACTATTCAAGTAGGACTCTCAACGATACGTAATTGAACTGCAGTACAACTGAGAAAGAATTCTTGGCTGTATTATTTGTATTAGAGAAATTCTATCCTTACCTACTTAGGTTCAAAATCACCATTTTTACTGATCATTATGCGCTAAAATACCTTATGGCGAAGAAAGATGCTACGGCTTGACAAATTCGTTGGATCTTACTTCTTCAAGAATTTGATCTCAAGATTCGAAATAAGAAAAGCGTAGAAAATGTCGTTGCTGACCACCTCTCGTGCATCCTAAACTCAACATGCAATGAACTGTCCATCAATGATAACTTTCCCGATAAACAACTCTTGGTTGCCTTTAGGGAACCTTGGTTCGCTGACATAGTAAACTACTTAGTTACGAGCCAAACTTCATCTTATTGGTCTAAACAAGACATCTACCGGTTCTTATTTCAAGTCCGGTATTTCTTCTGGGAGGAACCATATCTTTTCAAGTATTGTTCTGACCAAATCATTAGGAGATGCATTCCCGATAAGGAGATTAAGAGTGTTTTGTCTTTTTGTCACGAGCTTACGTGTGGTGGACATTTTGATCCCCGCAAAACTGCTGAAAAAGTGTTGCAAAGTGGGTTCTATTGATTCACTTTGTTCAAAAATGCATTTGAGTTTTGCAAGTCGTGCCATAGATGCCAAATGGTAGGAAGGATCTCTAAGCGAAACATGATGCCCTTTAGCCCAATTCTAGAAATAGAACTGTTTGATGTTTGCGATATCGACTTTATGGATCCATTTCCTAATTTATTTGGGAACCAATACATATTGGTTGCTGTGGACTATGTGTCTAAGTGGGTAGAGGCCATTCCAAGCAAAACTAATGAAAATAAGATTGCCATCAAATTTTTGAAAGAGAACATCTTCTCGCGTTTCTCAACCCCTCGTGTTATCATTAGTGATAATGACACTCACTTTTGCAATAGATCCTTTAAAAGTCTTATGCGAAAGTATGCCATCACTCATAAATTGTCCACACCCTATCATCCTCAGATTAGTGGGCAGGTAGAGTTCTCCAATAGACAAATTAAGCTTATTTTGGAGAAGACCGTAAACCAAAATAAGAAAGACATGTCCATCATACTGGTAGATGCCTTATGGGCCTACATGACCGCTTTCAAGACAATTCTAGAAATGTCTCCTTGTCATTTAGTCTTTGGAAAGGCTTGCCACTTGCCTGTGAGTTAGAGCACTGAGCTTTATGGGCCATAAAGTAGCTAAATTTTGATTTAGATAAGACCGATAACGTTCAAAAATTGTAAATTTTTGAACTTGAGGAGTTGAGAAATGAGACCTATGTTAATGCAAAAATAACAAAAAGTAGGATTAATATTTTTCATGATAAGTTTATCATGAGAAAAATCTTTATCCCTGGACAAAAAGTCATACTTTATAATTCTGGGCTTCACCTTTTTTCAGGAAAATTGAAATCGAGATGGACTAGACCATTCAATGTAAAGACCGTGTTTTCACACGGTGCTGTTAAGATCGATGACACCAAGAATGAGAATGAATTTAAGGTAAATGGTTAACAGCTTAAACTGTTCTTGGAATCAGTGCCGGTAAATGAAACGGCTGTGGGTCTTTTTGACCTAATGTATCGAAACTTTACCTCTTTTACATTTCATTTCATGTATCTATTCATTTCTTTTATACATTAGAGATAATGCATGAGATAGGTGCAGGGGAGAGATCTAACATGGTTAACATAAACATAAAATAAAACTTTTAATAAGAGAACAATATTTTGCATTTTTTTGTAAGAAATTAATCAATTTTAAGGAATAGGAGAATCATAATTAGGATTTCTTATACTTTATCAAAATAAGATGATTTATTTGATTTCTAGGGTCAGGAAAAATCTGAAAAAGTAATCTAGTCTTAATCTTTACCTTAATGAAATATGCACATTTTATACACTTACACTTTTAGAGTTCAAAAACAAAGATTCTTATGCCTTATAAAAAAAAAGAGAAAAATATATATATATACATAAATCCTCTGATTAAGCTAGGTACTTGTGCCTCATAAAGTATAAATATTCACACCTAAAAGCAGTCCATCTTATAAATAAAATTCTTAGTTTATTTGCTCGAGTCCTTAAGTCCTTGAGGTGTTTCCAAACCCGGTGCCCTAAGACCGTCCGATTTAGGTGTCATCGCCTAAAAGCTCGTTATATGGGCAGATTAGAAAGCCTAATAGAACTAAAGAATAATACCATCAAAAATATAAAAAAATAACGCAAAAGAGTTTTAGTTAAAGAACCCCGAGTCAAAATTTCACGGTCACAAAGATGTATATGATTTAGGGTAAAGTAATAGACTAGATGAGAAATATAAGTTTAACCTCTTACCTTGATTGATAATAAGTTTTTGAATAGAGACTAAGTTTAGAAAGGAAAAATTATTTTTTCATATAACGTACAGATTACTTGAACTCTTATAATAATACTTCAAATATTTTTTCTTTTCAAAATGCTTTTCGAAAATATTAACTCCTTATTTCTCTTTCGTTATGGATTTTGTGGGTGTAATCCACTGAAAATTCTCACAAGACAAATTTCGTCCTCTAGGGATAACCTAGAGGTTTAACGGCTTGTTGCACATGCTAAATGCAACCATGATTCTTACGAAAGTGAGTTAGATTAGCACTACTTTTTGTTTTGCTCGAGGACGAGCAAAAGATAGGTGTGGGGCTGTGATCACACACGTGTGTTGCATATTTTTATATCATATGTGTCGTATTTCTGCATTTTTATTTAAATAAAACTCTGCTATTAATGTAATTTAATGTCTAATGGCGTGCAGGGTAATTAAGGAAGAAAAGAGAAAATGACAGATTTATCCAATAAAATTCAGAAGTTCAAAGAAAAGGAATCGATTCAAATGTAGATTTTGCAGAAGCTATCTTATTTGAAGACCAGGTATATCAGATGAGATAAATGCCAATTAAAACTAAAGTAAAAACAGACTTTTGAAGATCCTAATCAGTTTCGCTAAAGATAAATGAATATCTCATCAATTTTAGAATATAATTTAAAAATTTAAGAGGATAAATAGATAGAGAGAAGATCAATGGATGAAATAAAGCAATCATATTTGGAGATAAGAAGGAAATCCAAGTAAATTCGGAGTTCTAAATCAATTTAAACTCGAATTCAGACTGTATATATTTTAGTATTTTAATCATAATTTTCGCTACGAAACTCAAATCTGATAATTCAAAATGATCCAGAAAGATGACTTAAAGAGATACAATTTTTATGTTTATCACTCTTATCAACTCTATCATTTTATAAATAATTTTCAGTAATCAACATGCCAATAAGCTGCAGATCAGAATTGAATTTCCGTAAAATTCTAGATAAATCAAATTAAGTTTGGAGATAAGAGGAGCATTCAAATTTAGAAATAGCCAGCTCTCTCTATCTCTCCACTCATCTCCATTATCCATTTCTTTTTTATAAATACCCCACACATCAGAGGCAGAGGAGAAAGACTAGGATTAATCTCTTATTTTCTTTTTAAGGTTTAGGATCATTGTTAGATAGTTTATGCAAAGTTGTATCTCAGTTCTTAATCTGTAGTTTAGTTCAAAAACAAAGTGAGAGAGAGAGAAAGAGTAATTGTAAACTGAAGTTGAAGTGATATCAATAAAGATTCGACGAACTTCTTTTCTTCTCCAACTCACGGGTATGTTGCATTTCAATTCAATGTTTTCTTTTTAGTAATGAGTAGCCAAATCTCTTCTTTGTAGGCTCACTGATCTCTGTTAATCTCACATTAAATATTAAATGGCCCACTAACCTAATTAATTGGATTCCCTAATTATGGTTAACTGATATTAAGTATGCCCATATTAAAGTTACATTTATATAAGTTTATAACTTCATGAGATATAAAGTGGCCATGATGGGTGGTTTTATCTCAAGGGGTTATTTGAAAATGTGAGACCCACTTCTCTCCTCTTGAAAAGAAAACAACCTCTCCCTCTTTTAGAACCCCATCAATTTCTGAATTTGAGGTTTTGTGCAAAGAGAAAGAGACAGAGAGAAGAAAGTTTTGCAGATTAAGGTTTTGCAAGGTTCAAGGAAGAGATTGAGATCTTCATCCATTCTTCACATGGCTTCAGGTATGGAGTTTATGTGTATTGTTGAATTATATGTTCATTTCTTGAGATGCACTTGATTCTAGATCCATGGCAATTTAATCCGCATGAAGTTTAATTCTTACATTATGGTATCAGAGCTGTGTTTTAGAATCAATACATCTTGGATTATGGATTATGGGAAATTAGGGTTTTTGATTAATAGTTCAAAATCAAATTTTTGATCTTTTAATTGTAGAATTTTAAGAGGATTTAATAACCCTAATATTCTGTTCATATTCCTCTAATTGTACAATTAATTGGGATCAAAATTCAGGAATTAGAAACCCTAATTTTCCCTAATTTATGACTTCAGTCGATTAAACAGGAACTGCTTCAGATAACTGTTTCGTCGACTGGCCCGAAACACTAGTCGACTAAGTCCCTTTCTAGAAAGTTAAGAACTCTCTGTTTCAGTACAGGAGTCGACTTGATATTTTGAGTAGTCGACTAATAAGGGTATAGTCGACTAATCCTTTTGTCCAAGTCGACTAACAGAGTGACCCGAAAGTTGAGTGGTTCTCTGTTTCTCTGTTAGTCGACTAACCTTTATTACATAGTCGACTTACTTTGCCCTAGTCGACTAGACCTAAAATTTATAGTCGACTTGACTTGACCCTAGTCGACTGGGACTTCCACTATAGTCGACTTATCTTGTTCCAAGTCGACTAATAGTTCCTTGTCCAGTCGACTAATGTATGTTTAATTCAATCATAATGTATGTTACACATTTAATGTTGTTGTGTTAATATTGATTGATATAAGTCAAGTAATAAAATTGGAGTATTATAGCATTACTCAAATAAAAGGTTAGAGAATATTATTGGCTAGTTTTGTATTCATACGGTTTATTGATTTAGTAGTTGCCAAAGTGACCTATATTAGTAAGCCTTATGAATATACAACTACATAAAAGACTTGTCAATGAGGGTGACAGTATAGACAGTAATATTCTCGATGGCGGTTCTAGTTAGGAGATTGGGACTGGCCCAAAGGAAAGTCTCTTTCAAATAATTATGAACCGGGTAGGGTAGTGTAATTTATGTAACTTAGTGGTGTAGAATTGGATACCCAAAGGTAACATGACTTACTGTCTAAGTGGCATAAATTATATTAGACCTACATAGGTGATAAAAGAAGTCTCACCTGTAGAGTGAACACTGGATATGCTTAGGTTTCGCCCAAAGGAGAAATCAAAGTGATATCAATAGTTCATCTTCATAAATTTAAAATTTTTGTATTGATTCGAGGCCTTAATGTAAGCTTGTCCTATTTTGTTTCAGTGAACGTTCCCACTTCCCTTCACACTCAAACTACTAATGCATCTGAACTTTTAACTGCTGTAAGAGACCGATTTAAATCTGCTGATAAGTCATTATCTGGCACCCCTATGGCTGAACTAACTACTATGAAATATGATGGTAGTAGAGGAGCTCAACAACACATTCTTAATATGACTGATAAAGCTGCCAAGTTAGGAACACTGGGTATGAAAGTGGATGAATCCTTCTTGGTAAGTTCATCCTCAACTCACTTCCTCCTCAGTTCGGACCATTCAAGATTCATTATAATACTCATAAGGATAAGTGGAATCTGAATGAGCTGACTGGTATGTGTGTTCAAGAGGAAGTGAGACTGAGGCAAGAAGGACATCACTCAGTGTTGGCAGTATCTCAAGGAGCTATCCATAAGAAGGGTAAATATGAAAGAGGTAAGAGGTTTCCACCAAAGAAATGGAATGAACCTGGGGAAAGTAGCCAGGGTCATGGAAAGACTTTCACTGTCAAATGCTACTTTTGTGGCAGATAAGGACATGTGAAGAAGGACTGCAATAAGAGGAAGGCTTGGTTCGAAAAGAAAGGTACAAATCTTTCTTTGTATGTTATGAATCAAATCTTACTGAAGTTCCTTCTAATACTTGGTGGATTGACTCTGGAGCCACAACTCACATAACTAATTCAATGCAGGGATTCCTTACAACCCAGAAACCGAAGGAAAGTGAGAGATTTGTCTTTATAGGGAACCGTCTCAAAGTGGAGGTCGAGAATGTTGGAACTTATCGACTACTCTTAGAGACGGGTCATCAGATGGATCTTGAAGACACTTTTTATGTACCTTCGATTTCTAGGAACTTAATGTCTTTATCCAAATTAGATGTTGTTGGATATTCAGTGTTATTCAGTTGTGAAAAACTCAATTTAATGTATAATTCAATTTCGGTTGGACATGAAATTTTATGTGATGGTTTATATAAAATTTTCTTGAATTATGAGTTTGCACAATCACTTTTAACCCTACATTCGAATGTTGGTTCTAAACGTGGTTTAATTGATGAAAAATCCTCTATCTTGTGGCATAGACGACTGGGGCATATCTCCAGGGATAGAATTGAAAGATTAGTGAAGAATGGGATTTTGGATAACCTAGACTTCACTGATTTTGGTGTGTGTGTGGATTGCATAAAAGGAAAGCAAATCAAACACACCAAGAAAGGTGCCACAAGAAGTAAAGAGCTTCTTGAGATAATTCATACAGATATTTGCGGACCACTCTCTATTCCATGTTTTACGGGAGAGAGATACTTCATTACCTTTATAGATGATCTGTCTCGTTATGGTTATGTATATCTAATTCATGAAAAGTCTCAGGCTGTTGACATCCTTGAGGTGTTCATTACAGAGGTCGAGAGACAATTAGATAGAAAGGTTAAAATCATAAGATCAGATCGAGGTGGTGAGTTTTATGGAAGATATGATGAGTCAGGACAAAATCCTGGCTCATTTGCCAAATTTCTAGAAAAGCATGGTATTTGTGCTCAATACACAATGGCAGGTACGCCTCAGCAGAATGGTGTTGCTGAAAGGCGAAACCGGACACTTATGGATATGGTTAGGAGCATGATGAGCTTCTCTAATGTACCTAATTCATTGTGAAATGAAGCCTTAAAGACTGCTATGTATATCTTGAACAGGGTTCCTAGTAAAGCAGTCCCAACAACTCCTTTCGAGTTGTGGACTGGTAGGAAACCTAGTTTGAGACATTTACATGTTTGGGATTGTCCAGCAGAGGTTAGAATATATAATCCACAAGAAAAGAAATTAGACTCAAGGACCATACCTGAGTATTTCATTGGTTATCCAGATAAGTCTAAAGGGTACAAATTTTATTGTCCTAACCATAGTACAAGAATTGTTGAAACTGGTAATGCCAGATTCCTTGAGAATGGCGAAATTAGTGGGAGTGATGAACCAAGAAAGGAGGATCTTGAGGTGGTAAGGGTAAATATCCCAATACCCTTTCCTTCAAGAGAAATTATTGTCCCTCAGCTTGATCATCAAGCTGAGATACTAGAACAACATAATGATATTGGTTCACCACTTCATGAGGATATCGCCATTGAAAATAATGTAGAACCACCACAACCGGCAGCTTTGACGAGATCTCAAAGGGAAAGAAGATCTGCCATTTCAGATGATTATGTGGTATATCTACAGGAATCTGATTTTGATATTGGGATTAATAAAGATCCAGTTTCATTTTCACAAGCCATAGAATGCAATGATTCTAGTAAATGGGTTGATGCTATGAATGAAGAGTTAAAATCTATGGACCAAAACAAAGTCTGGAATCTCGTCGAATTGCCTAATAACTGTAAGAAAGTCGGGTGTAAATGGGTCTTTAAGACCAAGCGTGACTCCAAAGGCAATATCGAACGATATAAGGCCAGACTTGTGGCTAAAGGTTTCACTCAGAAAGAAGGCATTGATTTTAGAAAAACCTTCTCTCCAGTATCAAAGAAGGACTCTTTTAGAATCATTATGGCCCTTGTAGCTCATTATGATTTGGAGTTACATCAAATGGATGTGAAAACAGCTTTTCTGAATGGAAATTTGGATGAGGAAATTTACATGAAGCAACCTGAAGGGTTCGCAAAGAAAGGACAAGAACACTTGGCTTGCAAATTAAAGAAATCCATATATGGACTTAAACAAGCTTCCATACAATGGTATATAAAGTTTAATGATACCATTACCTCTTTCGGATTTACAGAAAACACTGTTGATCAGTGTATATATCTAAAGATCAGTGGGAGCAAGTTTATCTTTCTGGTTCTGTATGTGGATGATATTTTGTTGGCCAGTAGTGATATTGGTTTACTGTATGAAACTAAAAGCTATCTTACCAAGAACTTTCAGATGGTTGATATGGGTGAGGCAGCTTATGTCATTGGCATAGAGATCTTCAGGGATAGATCTCGAGGATTGCTAGGACTGTCTCAGAAAGGTTATATCAATCGAGTCTTGGAAAGATTTCATATGGAATTATGTTCAGCCAGTTGTGCACCCATTATGAAGGGTGACAAATTAAGTGAGAGCCAGTGTCCTAGAAATGACTTAGAAAAGGGTCAAATGCAGAAAGTTCCGTATGCGTCAGCTGTTGGGAGCTTGATGTATGCACATAATTGTACCAGGCCAGATATCAGTTTTGCTGTTGGGATGTTAGGAAGATACCAGAGTAATCCAGGAATGGAGCACTGGAAATTGGCAAAGAAAGTAATGTGGTATCTTCAAGGGACGAAGGATCATATGCTCACATATAGGAGATCAGATCAGTTGGAAGTGATTGGCTATTCGGACTCAGATTTTGCTGGTTGCCCAGATAGCAGGAAGTCTACCTCAGGCTTTATTTTCATGTTGGCAGGTGGGGCAATCTCGTGGAAGAGTGTAAAGCAGTCTATCACTGCTTCATCCACGATGGAGGCTGAGTTCATAGCTTGTTTTGAGGCCACGAATCATGCATTATGGTTACGTAATTTTATCTCAGCACTTGGTGTAGTTGATTCTATTGCCAGGCCGCTGAAGATATTTTGTGATAATACAGCAGCCGTTTTCTTCTCTAAGAATGGAAAGTACTCTAGTGGTTCCAGACACATGGAACTTAAGTACTTGGTGGTTAGAGAAAGAGTTCAGAAACAGAAGGTATCAATTGAAAATATAAGTACCACTTTAATGGTTGCTGATCCATTGACCAAGGGATTGCCTCCAAAGACATTCAAGGAACATGTTATTAGAATGAGTCTTTTGAGCAATCTGTAATGTATGTTTTGGTGCTTATGTAATTGACACTATTGCGCAATAAAATTTGTTTCTGTGTTTCCTGTTATCCAATTATGTGTGCACATATTATGTATGGATGTTTGTAAAACAGGAAATGTCTTAACAAGACAATTACAGGGGTCATTTTGGTTATGGACTCAATTAGTAAGGGTTATCAATGTTGTGGTACATAGAAGGGAGTATGGCATAGATGTTGTATAACCGCTTGACTCACATTGATGGTCCAAGCTAATTGCAGTATTACAGTATCTATTATTTGGGCTTATCAGTTGTTGTTTTTAAAATTCGTGATCACGTGTCAAAGTTTTTCAGTATGGAATCCAATGGAGTCAAAATGTTTTAAATGAGTCTTTTCTTTTATTTGTTTTCTAAAGTTTTAACATAATCGGCTAGTGGTCCAAGTGGGAGAATGTTAATCTCACATTAAATATTAAATGGCCCACTAACCTAATTAATTGGATTCCCTAATTATGGTTAACTGATATTAAGTATGCCCATATTAAAGTTACATTTATATAAGTTTATAACTTCATGAGATATAAAGTGGCCATGATGGGTAGTTTTATCTCAAGGGGTTATTTGCAAATGTGAGACCCACTTCTCTCCTCTTGAAAAGAAAACAACCTCTCCCTCTTTTAGGACCCCATCAATTTCTGAATTTGAGGTTTTGTGCAAAGAGAAAGAGACAGAGAGAAGAAGGTTTTGCAGATTAAGGTTTTGCAAGGATCAAGGAAGAGATTGAGATCTTCATCCATTCTTCACATGGCTTCAGGTATGGAGTTTATGTGTATTGTTGAATTATATGTTCATTTCTTGAGATGCACTTGATTCTAGATCCATGGTAATTTAATCTGCATGAAGTTTAATTCTTACAATCTCTCCTCTCTAGTATTGATTCTTGATTGAATAATAATGAAAAAGACCCAACTGAATCATTGGAAAGCCTTAAACTAAGTCTTGCTTATTGCAAGTGTTCTTAAAGGCACATGAGGATGGGATTGGAGTTTGGAATTAATGTTAAAATTAATCATTAAAAAGAACTTGTTTTCATTCCATGCTTGCTTTATTACTTTAATGGTCTAACATTCAACTCAAAAAAAGATTTCAAAACTAAAGTTCAATTTCTAAAATAAATCATCTTATGTGTTTTACGTGATCTCTTTTAAATACAAGACTAAGCCTTTTGTCTATGATCTCATTGAGGCACTTGAACTTTCAAGAATTTATAGTTGGGTAAAGATTAGTGGGCCCGGATCTCTCTTCATTAAATACAATAAATAAACATCTTCAAGCTTCTTAAAAAAATCACTTTTTTCAAAACCAATTCTAAACTTCAATTTTTTCTTTAAATCATTTCTCTACTCTTCATCTTCTTTTTCATCTAAAAAAACATAAACACTAAAACTTATTTTTCTCAAAATACCGAAAAGTTTGCATCGCATCTCTCTTCGTGGACATGACCCGTTAGTCCTAAGCTACACACTATTTCTTTTAAGTTTCTCAATCAATCCGTCATCATGTGCCCTATGATCCTTTGCTATTGGATCATACCCGTTATCACCCTAAGGTATTATAGCCATGGTATGGTTTGGGATATTCATATAAGAATCAAACTTTAGAGAAAGAGCCTTGGCCCATTTGATGTTCACATCTCTATATCTTTCTTTCACATCCTTTCACAATGAGAAGCTTGTACCCCATCCGAACGTGTGCATGATGCCATCATGCCTATTGCTTGGTATTATCGATCGAGTCTTGTGATCCTTGATGAGAGCCACATGATACTCAGTAAACACTCTTGCATTAGCATCCATAGGAAACTCCATCTCAAGATTAATACTCTCCAACAGTTCCTCATCCTCTAAAGGATTAATTGCACTTCATGTGACCAAAGATTATAATTATCTTTTATAAGTTTTTTGGCATTCAAAAGTTCTGCTATTGCATACTTAATGGCCATTCATAATTATAAAGATAATGGGATCAAAATACATTTTCGATAACAACATCAAAAGTTGTGAGTATCTGACTAGGCCTAATATTATTGTTGTAATTAATTTAAAAATCTTGGATCGAGAAGGTCGCACGCTTTCCAACTTTCACCCGTCATAATTTTATTAATTACATAATAATACCAGTACGAAACACCACACAATGAAAAATTCCAAAAAAAAATTCAAAAAAAAAAACTATAAAACAGGCAAATATGACTCCTATCGAGGAGTAGGGGTGAGCATCGGTCGGTTCGGTTCGATTTTTGTTAATTTTTGTAAAATCGAACCGAACCGATTAGACTCAGTTCGGTTCGGTTTTTCGATTAGGCCAATATATTGCCATAATTTATTGTATTTTTTAATCACCATTATATTATCATTCTTTAATATTCTAATCTCAAATATCCATTACCCAAATTAGAAATAAGAAAAAGACCCTAATCTTAATGTGAATTGAAAATTTCATATTCTAAAACTTTTACGCTGTATTTGAGCTCTTATATCAAAGCTCATATAATTATTAGTAACTTTTAATGATAAGAATGAAAAAAATATATATGTTAATATAAATATTATTCTCAATTGTGATGATGTACTTAACATAGCTTTCACATATTCAACATAAAAAAGATAATATTACTAAAAGTAATGAGATAAGCTTCCAATAGTTTTTGTTATGAGCTATATGATTCACTAAATTGAATTTGAGCAGGGTGATATATAGATGAGAGATTCGGTTCGGTTCGGTCAGGTTCGGGTTTTGAAATACAAAACTGAAACCCGACCGAATTAGAGCGGTTCGGTTCGGTTCGAGTTCGGGTTTCAATTTTTGATCGGTTATTTCGTTTATAACCGAAATCTGCTCACCCCTACCGCGGAGCCTAGTACTTCGCCTACGACACATGTGAGTAAATTACCACCGTAGGATTACTACGTGTCCAAAATCGCACTGCGTGATCCCTCCAAACTCAATGTAAATCCTCTCATGTATATCCCAACCGTAGGACTCAACACGTTGATGCCAACAATGAGGTTTAGGATTTATTCACCTTCACCGAGAGAATTGTTGGAATTGAAGAATATAAAGGTGAATCTTCGAGCTGAATTATGGCAAGATCCGTTGATCGAATCAACTGGATGATGGTTGGAGTGTGTTCTCCTTCCATTGGTGATGAACGTGGTATATTCACATGTTCAATTCCGACTTCGAATGAATGAGATATTCAAGTCCAAAGTTTGCCTAATTCAAAGCCAAATGGGACTAAAGTTAGCTACAAGCATTTAGTCCCACATTGGCAATGGGATGGAAGCCTATGGTGTATAAATAGAGAAAATTGAGAACAAAGGGCGTGCCCTTTGGGTACTTGGAGTTTTCGCGCGCGATTGGGAGGGATCTATGCCCGCCCACACGTGCGTGCGTGCGCGCGCGCCGCCGCTGGCGGCGGCCGGCCGGGCGCGGGCTCGGGCTCGGGACCGGGACCGGGTCTGGGTTCGGGTTCGGGTTCCCTGCCTGGTTCTTTTTGAATCGGGTCTCGCGGGTATGAATTGCAAGCATACCCGAACCGGACCCGCTCCGCTTCGGATCCAATCCGCCCGCCAATAGACCGCTCCGCTACTGTTGGGCTGCCAACAGACACGACTGCTGGGTCGAAAGGGTGCGACCTTTGGTTTGGGTTCGAACCTGTTGGGCACTCCTGGAAGGCTATATAAAGGGCTCCAATTCTCAATTGAAAAACACACAATCTACAACACCAACAACAACAACTTCTCCTCTCTCTCTCTGAGTTCTGAACTTCAATTTTCTGCGTTCAGAACTGGGAAGTAGAGTTCTGAAGTGACTTCCAAATAGGGAAGTGGGAAATCCGTAACTCGATTTCCGAAGCGACTTCCAACGGAGATTCTGCAAAAGTCATTCTGAAAGAAGGCTTAGAAAATTCAACATATTCTTTTATAGAATTGTTGTCTGAATCTAAGACTTCTGAAGAAGAATATTCTTCAACCTTCCATCGTCCTCAACAGTGGGTGCTCCTCCAGAAGAGTAAAGGCAAATATTCGTTTGAAATTTGTCCTTGTACCGCTGCTTCAAAGATCCTGTGAAGGTACTGGTTGACTAAGGTTCGACCGTACGGTGATTTGGTAGTGCTATCCAAATACCGTGAAAGAGTATTGTATCTTGGGAGACCAGCGTCCATTATCCCGTTAGCACCGGTGCGGGGGACGTAATTGTCTTAAGGAGATTCGCTCTAAGCGTACCTCACTCTAATTACTGTATAAGTGGATTAAGTCCTTTATACAGGGGATATACTTTACAGTATATCGAGACTGACTTAGATTCAGTCGAGACTGACTTAGATTCAGTCTAATTGGTGCTTTAACCAAGGAAGGAAATTGAAAGGTGGTTCTTAAATTAAGGAACGTTCTATTGAACGAAAAACCTCCCACCTAATATTTGCCGACCTGGCCAATTAGATTGTTGATATCTCAGTGATCTTGATTAGTTGTCAGATTGATTCTTGTTAAGCAGAATATCCAACATTCTTAAGACAATTATAGTTCCTTACTTCTGTTCTGCTTGAACTTGCAGAAGATGTCTGAGACTAATTAAGATAGCTCAAGCAAGGCACCAAACATGCCGCTACAAGCTTTGATGCCAACTCCGCTTCCTAACCCGAAGCCGGAGAAGCCAGGAAATTTGATGGCACAGAATTCAAGAGGTGGTAACAGAAGATGATCTTCTACTTGACCACTCTTCATCTGGCCAGATTCCTGCAAGAAGATCCACCAGAGCCTGCAACTGATGCATGGACTCAATGTGACTTCCTTTGCCGAAATTATGTTTTAAATGGACTGGATGACTCTCTTTATAATATCTACAGTCCTATCACTACGGCAAAGAAGTTATGGGCCAGTCTTGACAAGAAGTACAAGACTGAGGATGCTGGTACCAAGAAGTTCGTCGTTGGACGATTTCTGGAGTACAAAATGGTGGACAGCAAGACTGTAATCAGTCAGGTGCAAGAGTTCCAACTTATCTTGCACGAGATAAAAGCCGAAGGTATGATCCTACCTGAAAATTTTTAGGTTGCTACTATCGTGGAGAAACTCCCACCTGCGTGGAGAGATTTCAAGAACTACCTTAAGCACAAGCGAAAGGAGTTAAAGTTGGAAGATCTCATTGTGAGGCTTCGAATCGAGGAGGACAACAGAAAGTCCGAGAAAAGGAGCAGTAAGAACTCCTACGAAGCAAAAGCCAATGTGATCGAAGACTCAAAGGGGAAAGCGTCTACTTCCAAAGGCTTAAAGCGGAAGAAGACTTCCCAGGGGTACAAAGGCAAGGTCCAAGAAGGAAAGAACATCCGCTTCAAGGGAACTTGCTACATCTGCAACAAAGAGGGGCATAAGGCGAATGAATGTCGCAGCCGTCTCAAACAAAACAAGAATCTTGTTGATTGTCTTTTTAAAGACAATGTTGTAGTGGTAGACAAAAAGTCTGTGTATTTGTACCCGAAGCTTATAAATAAAGGAAATTCTTCTGTTTATTTGCTTGAGTCTCCTATTTTGTGGCATGCTAGATTAGGGCATGTAAATTACAAGTCTTTGAAAAACTTGTCTAATCTGGGATATATTCCTAAACTCAACTTGGAAGAAATTCGCAAGTGTGAGATTTGTGTTGAGGCCAAGTTAGCTAAAAATTCATTTCACTCAATAGATCGAAATACAGAACCTTTAGGGTTAATTCATAGCGATCTATGTGACTTGAAGTTTATGCCAACTAGAGGCGGTAAAAAGTATTTCATTACTTTTATCGATGACTGTACAAGATACTGTTATGTGTATCTTTTGTATAGTAAGGATGAGGCAATAAATATGTTTACAACATATAAAGCCGAAGTTGAGAATCAACTCAACAAGAAAATCAAGATTCTAAAATCCGATAGAGGCGGAGAATATGAATCAAATGATTTTAGTGAGTTATGTGCTAGTTTTGGTATAATACATCAAACTACAGCACCATACACTCCTCAGCAGAATGGAATTGCTGAACGGAAGAACAGAACTTTGAAGGAGATGGTTAATTCCATGCTCGTAAGTTCTGGAGCTCCGCAGAACTTGTGGGGGGAAGCTCTATTAACTGCAAATCATATTCTAAATAGAGTACCCCACAAGAAACTTGGTCTTATACCATTCGAGTTATGGCATGGAAGGACACCTTCCTACCATTACCTCAAAATGTGGGGGTGCCTTGCAAAGGTGCTGGCACCATTACCCAAAAAGACTAAGTTGGGAGCAAAAACTATAGACTGCATATTCATAGGCTATGCCTTGAATAGTAGTGCCTATAAGTTTCTGGTTCATAAATCAGAAATACCAGATATTCATGTAAACATGATTATCGAATCTCGAGATGCTGTGTTCTTTGAAGACATCTTTCCGTACAAACGGGAAGCAGATAAGACTTCTGGGAAAAGAACACACGAGATGGCGTTCAGGGACGAAAGCCCCGAGGAACGGAATGTTAATGCGGAAATTGAACCAAGAAGAAGTCAGAGATCTAGAATCTCAAAATCTTTTGGTCCAGATTTCATAGCATATGCTATTGAGAGCGATCCTCAAACATTTAAAGAGGCTATGTCAACCCCAGAAGCACAAATGTGGAAAGAAGATATAAATAGCGAAATAAAATCCATACTAAGTAATCATACTTGGGAATTGGTAAACTTGCCTCCTGGAAGTAAACCAATTGGGTGTAAGTGGATTTTCAAACGAAAATTAAAACCCGATGGATCTATCGATAAGTACAAGGCTAAATTAGTAGCCAAGGGTTATCGACAAAAAGAAGGACTTGACTACTTCGATACTTATTCACCAGTAACAAGAATAACGTCCATACGGATGTTGATTGCGATTGCAGTATTGCACAACTTAGATATCTATCAAATGGATGTCAAGACTGCATTCTTAAATGGTGAATTAAATGAAGAGATTTATATGGAGCAACCTGAAGGATTTATAGTCAAGAACCAAGAACACAAGGTGTGTAAATTGGTAAAATCCTTATACGGTTTAAAACAGGCTCCAAAACAATGACATGAGAAATTTGATAGTGTCATGATCAAAGATGGATTCACTATCAATGAATGCGATAAGTGTATTTACACTAAAACAGTTGGAGATGCATGTATCATTGTTTGTCTTTATGTAGACGACATGTTGATACTTGGGACTAATATTGAGATTATTAAGTCCACTAAAAGAATGTTATCCAACTGTTTTGATATGAAGGATCTGGGGGTTGCTGATGTAATTTTAGAAATTAAAATTACTAGAACACCAGATGGAATCAGTCTATCTCAATCTCACTACGTGGATAAGATGATAAAAAGATTCAAGGATCATGGGATAAAAGAGAATACAAATCCTTTTCTCTCACACATCCACCTTCATAAGAATACAGGAACTGGAATACGCCAGTTGGAGTATTCTCAGATTATCGGAAGTCTAATGTATTTAATGAATTGCACTAGACTCGATATTGCTTACGCTGTAAGCAAGTTAAGTAGATACACTAGTAATCCTAGTGATCTACATTGGACCGCTCTACTACGAGTATTGGGTTACGTATCACATACCAAGGAATATGCCTTGAGATATGAAAAGTATCCTCCTGTACTGGAAGGATACAGTGATGCTAATTGGATTGCAGATTCTGAGGAATCAAAATCAACTAGCGGATACGTATTTACTCTAGCAGGAGCAGCGGTATCATGAAAATCTTCTAAGCAAACATATATTGCCCGTTCCACTATGGAATCAGAATTCATAGCCTTAGATAAGGCTGGAGAAGAAGCAGAATGGCTTCGACAATTCTTAGAACATATACCGTTATGGCAAAAGCCAGTGCCGCTATATGTATACACTGCGACAATCAAGCAGCTATATATAGGGCACAAAATGTGATATACAACGGTAAGTCTAGACATATTCGTCGTAGACATAATACCGTGAAGCAGTTGCTCTCAAATGGAATTATCTCTATTGACTTTGTATCGTCAAAGGATAATTTAGCGGATCCGCTTACTAAAGGTTTAAGTGGAGAGCGTATAAACTGCGCATCGAGGGGAATGGGTCTAAAAGCCTAACCTTACCGAGTCAGCTTAATGGAAACCTCACTTAGCAACTGGAGATCCCACGGACTAAGTTCAAGAGGAAAAACTAGTTATGATTGACTCAGCAAGTAAGCACTTGGGAGCTTGACTCCAATCCATTCCTATGGTGCACATAAGTGCTTTTCTACAAATGGGTTAAGGATAAGCTTAACGCTTTTAATGATGCCTATATCTTGTTACTAAACAAGTGGAGTAGAGTAGACTACTCTTAATAGGTCCATCACCTATGTGAGTATAGAGTTGGGTCGGCTCTTTGGGAATCTCTATGGAGGCTGTTATTCCCTAAAGATACTCTCTGAAACCAAGAATGTCCAGGGCCAAAACGGACACAACAGAGAACCAAAATTGATTTGAAAAGTCACTGTGTGAAGCTTGTTGACTTGGCTTACACTAACGGCTAACAGTTCAAGACCTAGTTCACTGATTAGCCAGTAAGTCCGATAAAGCTTTCGCTATGGAAGGTTCAAGACCTAGTTCACCTATCCTTATGCAGTTTCTTTTCTCAAGTACCTTTCACAATAGAGTCAGTCTCTTTGTGTGTCATTCCTTGAATCTACATTCATTGTGAGGGATTGTTGGAATTGAAGAATATAAAGGTGAATCTTCGAGCTGAATTATGGCAAGATCCATTGATCGAATCAACTGGATGATGGTTGGAGTGTGTTCTCCTTCCATTGGTGATGAACGTGGTATATTCACATGTTCAATTCCGACTTCGAATGAATGAGATATTCAAGTCCAAAGTTTGCCTAATTCAAAGCCAAATGGGACTAAAGTTAGTTACAAGCATTTAGTCCCACATTGGCCATGGATGGAAGCCTATGGTGTATAAATAGAGAAAATTGAGAACAAAGGGCGTGCCCTTTGGGTACTTGGAGTTTTCGCGCGCGATTGGGAGGGATCTATACCCGCCCACACGTGCGTGCGTGCGCGCGCGCCGCCGCTGGCGGCGGCCGCCGACCGGCCGGCGTCGGCGCCGGCGCCGGGCCGGGCGCGGGCTCGGGCGCGGGCTCGGGCTCGGGACCGGGTCCGGGTCCGGGTCTGGGTTCGGGTTCGGGTTCCCTACCTGGCCTGGTTCTTTTTGAATCGGGTCTCGCGGGTATGAATTGCAAGCATACCCGAACCGGACCCGCTCCGCTTCGGATCCAATCCGCCCGCCAATAGACCGCTCCGCGACTGTTGGGCTGCCAACAGACACGACTGCTGGGTCGAAAGGGTGCGACCTTTGGTTTGGGTTCGAACCTGTTGGGCACTCCTGGAAGGCTATATAAAGGGCTCCAATTCTCAATTGAAAAACACACAATCTACAACAACAACTTCTCCTCTCTCTCTCTGAGTTCTGAACTTCAATTTTCTGCGTTCAGAACTGGGAAGTAGAGTTCTGAAGTGACTTCCAAATAGGGAAGTGGGAAATCCGTAACTCGGTTTCCGAAGCGACTTCCAACGGAGATTCTGCAAAAGTCATTCTGAAAGAAGGCTTAGAAAATTCAACATATTCTTTTATAGAATTGTTGTCTGAATCTAAGACTTCTGAAGAAGAATATTCTTCAACCTTCCATCGTCCTCAACAGTGGGTGCTCCTCCAGAAGAGTAAAGGCAAATATTCGTTTGAAATTTGTCCTTGTACCGCTGCTTCAAAGATCCTGTGAAGGTACTGGTTGACTAAGGTTCGACCGTACGGTGATTTGGTAGTGCTATCCAAATACCGTGAAAGAGTGTTGTATCTTGGGAGACCAGCGTCCATTATCCCGTTAGCACCGGTGCGGGGGACGTAATTGTCTTAAGGAGATTCGCTCTAAGCGTACCTCACTCTAATTACTGTATAAGTGGATTAAGTCCTTTATACAGGGGATATACTTTACAGTATATCGAGACTGACTTAGATTCAGTCTAATTGGTGCTTTAACCAAGGAAGGAAATTGAAAGGTGGTTCTTAAATTAAGGAACGTTCTATTGAACGGAAAACCTCCCACCTGATATTTGCCGACCTGGCCAATTAGATTGTTGATATCTCAGTGATCTTGATTAGTTGTCAGATTGATTCTTGTTAAGCAGAATATCCAACAAGAATATTGCAAGAGACAGTTCGAATCTTACAGTGCAGCCTGCACATTGTTCATTGTTCTAGTTATAACTTTCAGCCTAAGGCTCTAACTTAGCTGAATCCATAGCCGTTAGAAAATAGACTTTCATCCATATCTAATGGTATATAACTTTGTGGATTCCAATTCTATATGAAAGACTGATTCAGGTCGAAAGTTACAACAGAGACACAAAACTATGTAGTGGTTGTAGCCTACTCAACGTTCACTATTCTAGCCATAACTTTCAGTCCAACACTCTAACTAAGTTAAATACAAAGCCTTTAAAAAATAGACTTCTACCCGGATCTATTGGTATATTACTCTTTGGATTTCAATTCAGTATGAAAGATTGATTCAGGCTGAAATTTATAGCAAAAATGTAGGAACTGCAGTCAGTACCTTCTGACAATATTTTTCACCAGAAATAACCCAAAATGGTGATTGAATCATGGACATCGTCGACAGCAATTCGTCAGGGTCATGCTTGCGGTAGACGCCGTGCCACCCATAAAATCCTTAATATACGTATCACAGTATCAGTACTCGATATGACATACAAAATTAATTTGACATTCCTAGTAGTTAGATTGAGCCGATTTCAGTTTCAGATATTATTTTCTAATATTTTAAAATTTTCAAAAATTTCAAAATTATTTTGAAAAATCTCCGAACTCAATGTTGACCGATACTAGTAATCGACTCTACTATTTTTAATTCACAAAAAGAGTTGAATTTTGAAAATCTGTTTTCCCTTCGTGTCTTAGAATCATATTATCTATATTATGATATTTTGAAATTTTTTCTGAATTTATCAAAAATCTAGTCAAAGCAGTGCTGCCCAATATAGGCAACACATTTCAGGATTTTTAACTTGAAAACCAGATTGTATTTCTTCATACTAATTTCATATTATTTCTCAGAATAATATTCTCTATTTTACAAAATTATTGGGAACCCTTCGGAGCTAGTCCAATATTTACCCAATAAACTAATAATAAAATATTATTTTTTATATATTTTTCTTTTCTTCTCTTTTCTTCCAGATTCCTCCACCGCCATTAGCCCACCGCCTTCCTCTCCTTTCTCTATAAACTCTTTCTCTTTCTCTTTCCCTCTAATTTCTCTCCTCTAAACAAATCCTCTCTCTCTTACTCTGCTCTCTCTCTCTCTCACCCTTTCTCTCTTCCCTCTCACTTCTCTCTTTCCTCACTGTCTCTCTCTCCACCTCTCACTGCTTCAGTCCAAGCCAGGAAGCGGGCCTAACCCACGTCTGCGGCTAGACGGCCGGTGGCCGCGCCACCGCGCCCCGGGCCAGGCGCCACCGCGTCCCCCAACCGGGCCACACCTCTCCCTCTTTCTCTCCGCTACTTTTTCTTCTTTTTTTCTTCTTCTTCTTTTCTTTTTCTTCCAGTTCTTCTCTATCTCTCACTCACTTTTCTCTCTCCTCCCTGTGCGCGGGCCCAGACAGCCGGTGGTGGCCTGGCCCCGTCGCCGGCTGCCGTCGGCCACCACCACGACCGAGCGGCACGACCTTGCCAGGGCAGCGCACGGCTACGCTGCCCTGCCTCCTTTCTCTCTCATTCTCTTTCTCTCTCTATTGGATTTAAACCCAATAGCTTACAACCAAACCATTAACCCATTTCCAAAGCCCAAACCTAATAACTTAGATGATGGATCCGGGTTATTGGATGTAAATCCAACCCATTAGTAACCCAAACCTGCTTTCAAAACTTATTAAAGGTAGACTTTCATAAAAACCCTTGTTAAACAATATTTGTTACATTTTAATCTTTATTAATTACATATTTAACCTCTTTATATGGTTTATAGCGTTCGAGGGATATCTGGAGCATCCGGTGTCCGATCTGGACGATTCTGGAACCGTTGCGATAGTGAGAAAGAGAGCTACCTTCTCATGACCAGTTGTGAGTACTTTTCTTTTATAAATTATATTTTATTGTGTTTAATGAAATTGGTTGATTTCCTTATTTATTAAATCTTGATTATAAGTAAATCATTATAAATATTATTTAATAAAATGTAATTACCAGTAAATCCCTATAATTAGGATACACATGATTGTTCTTTAAACATAAGCAATAACACAATCATACTTTATTTTATTTCCTGAGTTATTATAAAATATATAGATGAAATGTCTATAATATATATCGAGATTGAGAAGTTAATATTTTAATAAATAAATTAACCAATAAATGGATAATTAAAATAGATAATCAAGTATAATAATTTTGTGATAATTACCATGTTAACGATATTGTGATCGTTATTATAATTAGGGATATTTGACACTCGATTATATGGTATAACCACCATTATTTGGGTCACACCGGACACAATTAGTCTATAGACAAATGTCATTGATACACGAACACTCTAGTACGCTGGTCACTGCTATTTCATGTAGACACTGGGTACACCGAATACTAGTATTTCGTGTATATGTATCACTGACTACACTGAGACACTACACTTATATGTCTGATACATGTATCACAGTTACACGGATACTCTAAGACACGGGGTAGATGACACTGTTATTGCACGTGGATATCTGTTTTACTGAACACTGTTATTGCATGTAATTGTGGACATATCACACGTATCCTATATTGCACTGATATTGTTATTTTAATCATATCTCACTGTTACATAGATACTGTTACACGTGACATTATTATTTCTTATTCATATCCCACTGATACACAGATACACTATTTCATTAGATACCGCCATTTCATATATTTGTATCATCGTTACATGGATGCTCTATAAATAGTTATATCATGTTCGTACATCACTGTTATATGTATTCACTGGAATACACACATTGACTATTTTTATATTCTTGTCGTGTGGATCACTGTTCATATTACATTGATTATTGCTACATGAATATTATTGTATTCCTATTACAAGATTGTTTCCCATTACTTATACTGATATTCCCGTTACTGGACATGTGAGTTGTTGATATGCGATGTGTGAAACTAAGTGCCACGTGGATCAAAGCCACGGGGGCCACCTCTAGAATCTCACATCTCTTGTTTCTCGTTTCCCGTTATCTGGTATCATGCTCTCAACAGAGCTCATGTCCTCTGATCGTGTTACACGTACAATGCACTGTACATGTTCCTGATATACTTTAAATATAATAAATATAACATGGGATGGGGGAGACTTGACGGTTGATCAAATCTTATCGGGTGGATGTACTGAATCGATATTTATCCCACTGCATGAGATGGTAGTGCTGCTACTAATTGTATATAGCTCCATGAACTCTCATTTCTCATTTTTGCTCCCTTCTTAGCGGAGGGCCCTAATCTCAGCAGCCAGGGGTCCGTCTAAGACCGTGATCCTGAGTATGCACGGGATACACCCACTTGATAAGAGCTTCTTAACTATTGGGTTTTCAATTAACATAATAAAATGGTATAACAATAGTAATATCAGGAACGTTTGTTATTTGGTCACTCTCTCGTACAGATCATAGTACTGTTATGTCATGTTTGAATGTGTTCGTTCGGAGTGCGGACTTCCGATATGAACTGTCAGTAGTATGGGACATTGAAAGAAATTGATTAAAATAACATGCGGTACTGATTGTTATTATTGTATAAATAATATGACTTGATCGATAAATGCATATTATTGTTCACTTGTACTTGTTACTATTCCTGATATTTTCTTTGCTATTATATCACTTGTATAACATGTTTCACTTCTGATACTTGCTACACTTCATGTGGTAATACGCTATTCTTGTGCACGTATATTCTACATTCTATGTAAATTTGTTTCATGTATTCCCTGTAGACATCATGACACCCACATATCCACTATCTTGTCACCTGTAGTATGGTTATTCTACATACTTCATATCTCCATGTTCATATTCCTCACGACACCCATATACTACTATTACTATTAGGTTAAACAAAAAACATAAAGTAAGTAAAATGTGCTACATAATACTTATACATACTGATGTAGTTAGGATCACTTAATACCAGATCATACTGTGTATTTTGAGAATCATATATAAATAAAATAGCTCTATTGACTGTAGTAATATAATTCTCAAAGTGACTTACTTATTATTTGTGATAGCACAGTCCGGACACATAAACTGATATTACTTATATAACACTTGATACTATTGTGGTATTGGTATTGTTATAACATGCTAGTTATTGATAATATTAAAATATGATACTTGTGTATTTTTTCCGATTGTTATTATTATTATAATGTATCACTAGTATTTAAACATATATTATATATTATTATCATGATAATGTTATTATCATATATATATTATTGTTTTCTTCATTTTATCACTCACTAGATCGCTTTCTGACGACCCTGAGTTTGCGTGCCCAGGTTGGAGATATGCGATATCGTAGAATCAGATATTTCACTGGATACTCATAGGTGACTCGTCATCGTACTATTCATAGATATCTTGATTATCTTGTCCTTATTTTCTTATTTGTCCATATTTTCTTATCTATCATGATCACTGACCCTTTTTTGTATTCTTATACTTACGTAATGCTGAAACTATTTGTTAGTCCAAAGGCCCATCACTCTAGTTTTGATGATGATTAACTCATGTAGTTATAGTACTAATGATCTTGTATTTATTTAGTCTCAGATATTTGATCAAGATCTTAGTAGGTGTTTAGCTTCAACAAAAGATTTGAAGTCAAGTTTGGAGGTAGCACGTGTTGATTCAAGAGCTCGCGCATCAAGATCGCATCATGTACTCAAGAGGAGTCTAGCTCATGGATCAAAGTTTTGACCAAGTCAAGAAGGAGAAGAAGAGAGAAGACTTGTGTCTAGTTTGTAAGTGTTAAGATTTACTTTTAGATAAAATGTAAAGGATAAATTAGTTATGGAATGCTCAAGTTCATATACACAAACACACAAAATTTATATGTATTTTAGAAAATACAGTTTTGATTTTTAAACTTCTAAGTATACATGTGTTTTATCAAAACTCATTTTAGATCTTATTGTCAAAAACAGATATTTCATCTCATATGTGTAGTGGATCATATCCATACACACTAAGCTTAAAAAGTATTTAAAATATCTTGTTTTTGTATTTGAAAAAGTTTTGAAAAAATCATTTTCCAATTTGGAGATTGTTTTTGAAAAATACGATTTTTGTTTAAGGCCAAAATTTCTATATCACAAAAATAGTTCAAAATGTTTGTAATATATTTTAATTTTTAATCAAACATGTTTGTATATTAAAGTATATTAATGAACTTATTTTTGTAGAATTTATGAGAATTTATGAGATTTTATTAAAGGTAAAAAGACCAAGTTTTTAATCCAAAACATTTGCTGACCAGACTGTCTGGCGGTCGACCGACCGGTCGATCGAGCCAGAAGTCGGTCGACTGTGCGGTCGACCGACGTGCACAGAACGTGCACAGTCAGGCCGGTCGACCGTCCAGAGAGCTTTGCTCTCTTGATCTGCCCTGGTCGACCGGGCGGTCGACCGTTAGGTCAATGCCCAGCATCGCTCGACCGTCCGGTCGACCGCTTTTCCCAACGGTCGAAAATTCGACCGTTGGCGGTCGACCGACCGGTCGACCGACAGCAGGATTTCCTGCTGAGTTGGACCCCAACGACTAGATTTTAGAGGCCTATATAATGGGGATGTTTTGGACTGTTTTAAATATGATTTGAAGAGGATTTTCAAGCTAGTTTTTCCTACCTCTTTTAGTATTTATCTCCACTTGTTTTAGAGCTTAAACTTCCATATCAAAAGGAGAGTTTTCAAGAGTGTTTTTCAAGGGAGATTTCTTGAGTTTTTCCACCACAAAATCTATCCTAGTTTTCTCACACATACTTGAGCTATCCATTACTATATCAATCCTATAGTGATCTTTGTTGTGAGAGAGTTTTAGGTGATCAAAGTGTTGAGATCACCAAAGTGTTCGTCTTGTATTTCAAGAGGCGAACTTGTGGGTTCGTGTTGTTTCGAGTTCTTGTGGGAGCTTGGTGTAGAGGTGCGGCCTCGGCAAGCTAGTGTGCTTGCGTGTGTAGTTCTTGCGGGAACAAGAGAGGGACTAGTGAGTCCAAGAGTTCTAGTGTGAACTCCTTGTAGGTGTTGCGGTACCGAGTGATCCGGTGGGATCGATTCTAGTGAAAATCCTTCATAGTGTTGAAGGCGAGGACGTAGAACAAGGGTGCTCGAACCTCGAACAAATCTCCCGTGTTTGCGATTGCTCTCTCTATCTCTCACTTGTGTTTATATCTTGCATACTTACATTGCTTATCTCTTTATATGCTTGATATATCTTGTGCTTATTGTTATATGTTTGGGATTGTTTGCTCACACTTGTATTCAACCAAGAGAGCCATAGTGGCACCTCGACTCTTATCTAGAGGAACCTTGAGGAGATAGTCCAGAGTCCTTCACCGGATTGGCTACACTCTTGTGTTTATACCTTGTGTGTTTAGCTTAATAGTTTTAGTTTGCATAAATAGTTTTTAATTTTCCATTATTCATCATTAGATTAGCTTATCACCTATTCAACCCCCCTTCTAGGTGAACTTCACTATTGTGTATATGATGGTTATTCCCTATACTGATGCTTAGCATACGAATGTGAGGGTATTTCCGCCTTGCGTATGTACGTCGTCATAGCGTCTCCTTTTCTGTGGGATCGGGGCATTACACATGGTCGGAAGCCCCGCCTTCTTCACATGGTCGCGCCTAGGTGTGCCATGGGTTGCTCGGGTCTGCAGCTTCGGCGTGTGTTCACTAGGCGTGTGGGCTACGTGGCGGCCGGTATAAGCTGTTTCCACCTCCGCCGATGATGTGTGTAACCCTAAAGTTGCACAAGTTTTTGGGGTTCCCCACTATGTTGTCGTTCTTCGGGATCTAGGGCATGGGTTTCATAAATCAAAACTCTTGGAGAAAATTATATTGTTTTCATAAAAATTTAAACTTTTTCAATATTTCGAGATTCAATGAATATCCATCATCACAAGCATATAATTTATCCATCATTTCAATAGTATAATTATTTGCATAATATCTATCACAAACATATAGCAATTATTCTCAAAATCAGGTCAAAAATCTAATCTTTACCAAATATGTCACAAGAATAATCATGGATACACAAATAAATATAAGATTTTTAATTTCTTGATCTAGGGTTTGACACAAGATTCATGGTAGAGCCGATACTACAAATTTGAGCTCTGGTACCAATGTAATCATGAATCCTGTTAAATAACTAGTATGTGAATAAATTGGATCTCCAATATTTGATGGACCCAAAAAGAACATACATTTGGTATATCTATCATGCCATAAAATCAAATACTAGATTTAAATATGCCTCTTTCGATCATTTCAGTGGAAGACTTGATTATCGGAGTAGGTGTTCCCCTCGAAGCTTTCACGAACGTCACTTAGCCTTGGCGATATGTTTCAATGGATCGTGAAGCTCTAATTACGAGAACATAGTTTTCTTTTTGCTCGAGAAAAATTAACGGAAGAGAAATATAGGGATGAGATAGATGACTATTGATCTTTTACTAAAGCTTGCTTGCATTAGTTGCTTCTTATATGATGGCTTTCTCATTAATGGAGTTAGGTTAGGTATCTTTGTGCCTAAGCAAAAAAAAATCATAATCACATAATTTGTTGAGATTGAATCTCAACCAATAAATCAAATGAACTTGATTAAACAGGAAACCTTTCTCACTTTAGTGACTAATATGTGTCCAGATTCATCTTCTCTCGCCACGTGTCTCACACATGTAATGGATTGGGCACCCAAAAACCATTATCTTAATGGGTCGGGTTCAGATCTAAAACCCGATAAGCCTACGCCACCAGTATGTGTTCTCAGTCTACTTGATCCATTTTTCCCTGCTGTAAACAATTAATGACATCCCAATGAGAATGAATTCAACCTCCTTGTGGAATTTTATCTGCAATTTATCTCAGGCTGAAATTCCTTGACAGTGCTAAAGGTGCCTGAATAACCATAAATACTGTTGTCTGTATATGTACTTGAATACTGGAAATAAACAATATTAAATATTCTGGAATACAATCTCTCTCTCAAAAAAAAAAATTCTGGAATATATCACGAAACGGAATAATTGTTTTCAAGATTTTGAAACACCATAGACCAGTCCTTTTGTTTTCTTGTAACCAAAGCATTGATATGAAAGCTTTTGTGCATTTATTTTGTCTCCTACACTACTCACATCATTGTCAATCTCAGATTTTGCCTGGTAGGTTCAAGTGTATGAGCAACACACTAGATGAGCAGAAAAGGATATGGCAAAATGCATGCTGCTAGCAGCTCATGTGGCTTTCTGCCATTTTTGTTTTGAATGAAGACACTCTCTCGATCAGCTGGACTGTTGTGAATATCTTTTTTTTTTTTTTTTGGTATTAAATGAAAATGAAACTACTGAATTCAGTTTTCTGAATATCAGAGAGAGCCCTGCAAATCTTTAAAATTATCATGAAACATAAGCATATTTCAGTGACTCCGGTTCTAATTTCACATGCATGAAGAACCCCATAAGAATAATGTAAATTCTTATTGCGCATGATGATCTTCTTGGTACAATATATATTAATTTCATAACTAAATAGCTTGTTCTCCATAAATTTCTTCATGGCCCATGTAATGATATTATTTATCTTCTATCTACCTCAAATTATCATGCATCTCTTCGTATAAACAGCAATGTATTATGTATGAATTTTAACCAACAATTCCGTAGGCACAATAGATGAATACCATACGTACAGTTAAGAGTCCAAGAAGAGTTCAGATCGAAAGTACAGTGAACTTTGAGAAACCCTTTGTCACATGTTGAGGAGCATTATCTCGTGGTATGTCTGTGTGCAGTAGGGACAGGAAGCAAAGTCGTTTTCAGGTCTGATTCTTGCCTTTCATCCACAATAACCTTCGAAAAAGATGTAGATGAAGGAATGCATGGTAAACCCATGCAACTTACCAACCTTCCCTTTTGTGATCCAAAAACCCTCCAATGAAATGAAATGATAAAGATGATGACATTATACTGAAAATAATAAAAAAATAATAATATAATATAAACAATTTCTCCCTAAATCTAAAGAGTAGACTAGTAACTAAAGGAAAAAAGAATAAAAAAATGAAAAAAAGAGAGAACATGTTGGAGCATAAGGTTTGGAAGAGGTGAGACAACTGCTTGAGGAGTCAAATGCTAGTTATAAAGAGGCTACTGATGAGCATCGAAGGCAGAAAGTATGTCCAAGAGATATGGGGATGGTTTATCTGAGAAGAGGAGATGTTTCCAGCTGGTACTTGTATTAAGTTGAGGAAGTATGGGTCATACATGTAGGGCATATGATCAATGATAATACTTATGTTGTTGATCTATCGGATGATACGGCGATCTCCAGCACTTTCAGTTTAGCTGTTTTTTGAGTATCACCCTGATCTTACGACTCATCCCAGATTGAACTCGAGGATGAGTGTTTTTCAAGAAGCGGAGATTGATGTGGGATAGGTTTCAGTAGAGTTAAGAGTTTCTGGGACATTTGGATAAAACAAATCAAAACGCTCTAAGAATAGGTTCGGAGACTGCTACCATGATCGTAGTGTTTTTTGTGACGACTGCTATCATGATCGCTGTCTTTTTGTGAGGACTATTACCATGATCGCAGTTCTAATTAGAATAAGAATATCTGAAATTTTCTAAGACTGCGATCAGGTCGTAGGCTGAGATACAGATACGTCTATTATCATAATTCATAAACGGAAAGAAGTGCTTTATAACATCTTCTAGCCAGCGTTTCAGGATTTTTTTTTTTTTTCCCCTTCCAGTTCAAGTTCGTTTTGTGTGCGGAGGCCTAGAAGATTCTGCGTCATATTTAACAACTTTTCAGTTTTTTATTTTATTATCTTTTAGTGTATTTATTATTAGAGATTAAGTCATAGTAGGAGTCATATCTGAAATTGATTCTCTGTAACGGGTATTTTAACCTAGTTTGAGTAGTTTCAGGATTTTTTTTTTTTTCCCCTTCCAGTTCAAGTTCGTTTTGTGTGCGGAGGCCTAGAAGATTCTGCGTCATATTTAACAACTTTTCAGTTTTTTATTTTATTATCTTTTAGCGTATTTTTTATTAGAGATTAAGTCATAGTAGGAGTCATATCTGAAATTGATTCTCTGTAACGGGTATTTTAACCTAGTTTGAGTAGTTTTAGGATTTTTACATGTGGAGTGCCTATAAAGTCTAATTGATTAGATTGTATCCGGAATTTGATTAATAAAGTTTCAGAATATTCTTTTTTAACTTGGTAGATTCCAAGTTTGTCCCTTGTGAAATGAAGGTTTGTCAGTGAATTTTGATTACTTGCAATTGAATCGTTTGGTATGAGTCATTTCTATTACTCTCGTCTGTGCCCGTGGGAAGATAGTTTAAAATCTTGTTAGTAGAGTTTTTATTTCATTGGATTGATGGTGGCAGCAGTGACAGAAGACAGGTGCAGAAGATCGATATGTCGACAGGCCAATCATTGCGTCGACAGCGGATATGTGGATATACCAAACAGAGAGTTGACTTAGACAGTCTGTCAACAACCATTGGAGACATGTCGATTGCTGTGTCTCAGTTTGTCAACAGGCACAGCTCAGGCTATCAATAGTTGCCCAACCCAAGAATTGGGCTTGTGCACTCTGTTGACAGTTCCATCATGACTGTCGACAGTCCACGGGTTTCTGGCAGTTTTCTAATAGAACTATGCTTTCGTTTTTGATCTAATTTCAGAGTTGTTGATTTTTCTTTTCTTCGTGTGCTCTCTGCCTATATAAAGAAGGGTATTTATCCCAATTGATTATAACTTGAATTGATTGATTAATAAGATCTCTCTCCCCTTCTGCCCTGAGGACGTAGACAATTGCCTAACCTCATTGAATCTGTGTTTCTCGCTTTCTTTCTCATTTATTTGTTCTTGATGTGTTTGTTATTATTTTGCCGCATACTCTGGTGTTTGCATAAGATCTCCGACAGGTCCCAACAGTGTCAATATCGGTTAACTATTTCTAAACTCCAATTTTCAAATTCTGAAATTGGAAGTCATAGTTACTAGACGCTAACTGTTGTTTCATATTGCACAGAAAACTTGTAAGTCACTATTTTTATCACTTGTGCAACACTGTATTTTTTTCCCTTTTAGTACACCTTTTAATTACTTATGTAAACTAGTCCGGCATGCCTGATAACTATCACACCATAAATCCTGCTTTCTTAGGAAACACTAAAGGAAAAAAAATTGAGTATAAAAAACTACCTTAATTGAACTCTTGAAAAGTATCAAGATTATTATACTTCTTGAGGTTGGGGTGGGAGGTCAAAAGTTTAGCTAAGGGAAAAAAAATCATTTGAAGCATTATTCTTTGAATTATTCCCATGAGATAACTTCCAAGCTATCCAAAGGGTGTTCAACTAGGAAAACACAGGCAGATAAATAAAAATGTGAATGAGATCAAATTTTTTTTGAGGGAAATAAATATTTGAACTACCAACCTGCAGAGGTAATCAATGAACAAGCCGACCAATTATCTGTCTCATGTTTTCATTGCTAAATTAACAAACAATATGCATGATGCAACAGTCAGCTGATGGCTGGTGGTTTATGCAGCAAATTTCAGCTGATGTTCCCTCTTTGAAGAGAGCTCCCACCGTCAGAGTTAAAACAAATAAATGAATGAAAATGAACGTAGTTCATGAAAATAGATTGGATCTAATAGGGTAACAGCAGCACAGTTGAAGAGGGCTGGAGTTGGCTCCTTCGCGTGAACGACTAGGTGATGGTTCTTCGCGTTGTGGGCCGTCCACCACAGCCGATGAACGACTTGGAGCGATGGGGGGGGGGGGGGGGGGGGGGGGCACTCGTTGTGTGTGCCTCGCCACAATAACACATTTTCTTTTCTCTCTCCCCGCTCCGAGCCGCGCGAAAGAGCCAACCCTAATTGTATGGCATCTGACACGTGTCCATTTATCCCATGCATCACACTACAGCGGGATCTGATGACTCCCCTTGACTCTGGTCATGTGACAATGGAGAGTTGAAGGGATCAGGATCAGCTGTTTGTGGCCGAACACAACCAATCAAAGCCGGATTAAAAAAAATAATAGAGATAAATTAATAAGTATAGATCTCAATATGTTAATTGTATTTATACCGTAGATTGTAATTATAATTCAGAGAAGAGAAAAAATAGTGATGAGTGAGACATAGCTCATTGGTAAGGTTAAGAGTTGCGTTACACAGAATCTTTGATTCACATTTAGACTTGTTTTTTTTCCCCTCCTCAAAGAAAATAGATTTATTTTATGAAAAATACCTCAAAGTTGTCTCGAATAGTTAAGTTTAATATTATATACTATTTTTGTCCTCATGTTTAATACCTAAAGTTTTTTTTTTTCATTTTACAAGATTAAAACTTTATAGTTTTATTAGACAATTTCCCCTAAATTAAAATTCGGTTCCTTTTGTTCTCTTTTTCTTCCTTAACTCCATCTTCTTTTTATCAAATTCTAACTCTGTTCAAACAAAACTCACTTCTTATTCCTTTTCTCTCCTATACACTCCACATTTTATTTCTCCTCCACAATCACTATTTCAATTTTTGTTGTTTTACCACTTCAACATCTTCATTTGTCATCTGAGAAACTCTAATATGAAGACTTACATTACAACATTACAACATAAATAGGCTTCCATGTCGCCCATTTCACATCAGTTTAAGTCGCAATCCACGTGCATTAAAAGGAGATGGCAATTTTGAAATTATGATGAAAATGCATAATTTTGTCTTTGGATCTTTTATGGCGGTTATTTTAATAAACGTCATAATATATTAGTTTTATGGCAGTGCTTTGAAGAATCGCCGTAAAATTTGATCGAACCTTTAGATTTTTATGGCCGTTATTTAAATAACCTCTATAATATATTAGTTTTTGCGGTTCTTTGAAGAATCGCTGTAAAAGCTGACCACTAGCACAAATTTGAAAATAGATGACGTATGTTTCGCGACGGTTTGCATTGAAAATGCCGTAACACTAAAGGCGGTGGCTTTTGTGTTTTGCTTTCAAATCATCTCTCTCCCCTCACCCCATCTCTCTCCCCCCTAGTTCATCGAGGCAAGTTCGATCACCAGGCGAGTTCATTAAGGTGATCTCTCTCCCCTTGATCACCAGGTGAGTTCGATCTCTCTCCCCCCGTTCATCAGGGCGAGTTTGATCACCAGGCGAACTCATCTCTCTCTCCCCTCGTTCTTTGATCCATAAGATGCAGTTTGATCATCGATCAAGGTGAGTTCATCAAGGCGAGTTCGATCTCTCTCCCCCCTCAATCATTAAGGCGAGTTCGATCTTTGATCTTCGATCCGAAAGATGCAGTTCGATGTTCGATCAAGGCGAGTTCATCTCTCCCCCCCCCCCCCCTCCCCCTCCCCTCTGTTCATCAAGGCGGGTTCATAAATTGTTTGATGAATTCGAATTTTACGACTGATTATGATATTTTATTGGGAGAAGGATATGATTTCGAATTTTGGGGTTGATTATGATCTTTGATCTGATTTAGATCTATCTGTGATTAGGAGAACCACTAAGATGATTTATTGTAATTCTAAAAGCTAAAAATTTACTTAGTGGAATTAATTCTTTGATTGTGCTAGAGTATTTTCTTGATGTTCTTCTTCTACTACTTTTTCCCTTGATCTTCTTGTTCTACTATTTTTTTCTTGTTCTTCTTCTAATTTTTGGCCGAGGAGGATGAGGGGATCGCCAGGCGAGATGAAAGAGGAGGACAAAGGGATCATGAGGAGGACGAGAGGATCGCCGGCTGGAATGGAGGAGGGGAGCGTCGGCGGGAATGGACGAAGAGGGGATCACGTTAACATTAGTATTTTAAAAAAATTGAGACATTTTCACGGCGGTTTTAAACCGTTGTTGTTGCCTCCCAGCTTACAACGTCGTCCGGATAGACGACGATTTTTAATCCGCCATCGTTATTGTTTAACGGCCGTTTTAAACTGCCATGGAATCTCTTTTCTGTTGCAACGTTATATTCTCTCTCGTCTCTGTTAACACTACCACCTCCATTTCTCCTCCTCCATAACCCTCAGACACTCTCTCTCCATCCTGTAATAATAGAATGACGTTTAACATCTTTAGAATCCTTAAACCCTGCTGGACCTGATTGAACTAACCTCTCTCTTGACTACCACTACCATTCTCTTCTCCTCCTCCACTGGCACCATCGCCATTGCCTCTTCCATGCTGGTCTTTACTATTTCTATGATGTTTTATTTTCTTTTGTTAATCCAGCCAATAGGCTTAATTTTTGTTTCTCTCCCCAATTACAAGCTGATACATAGGAAAGTCCATTTGCCAAATGCAAGGTAACAACAACTTAGTCGGGTTGCAGGGTGGCTTGACACTGAAGTCTTCACCCCTTTCTAGAGCCCTTGTAGCTCAGCATCAATCACATTGTTGGATAGAACTGCTGAATACCCCAACACACAACGCCTTACTCGTTGCATTTCTGGCCACGAACCCGCAACCTGCTCTTCCCTTGACCACGCCACCATCGAAATTTATCTTCACCTCCCCGACTGCAGGTGTTCCCGTCTGACAAAACATTTGGTGAGCGATTCTTCGCAGGTCAATATGCCTCCATTTCCGCTTGCACATTTCACCGAACAGTTGGCGTGCTCCTTAACATCATCCCATTGAAAATTAGTCCGTTTCAGGTCTTCCAGATGTGCTAGTGATGTAGGAAGAGAATCAAACCAGTAGGTCAATTTTGAACCTCAGGTGGCGACAGTCAAAATTAGCTGTCGACATTCTAATTTCGTTGTCAACAGACAACCTTCGATAGGGCTTTCCTGAGAGTTGAGTCACTACAGTTCTGTCGACAGGTTTATTCAGCTGTCGACATACCTGCTACATAACAGGGTATACTGACTTTGTTTATGATTCTGTTTTGAACTAAATATAGATTCTGATTGGATTTCTCTTTCCTTATTTGAATTTAAATTTAGGTAGTACTCAAAGATAGATTAGAACTCTTTTAATTCTTTTTGTTTTCTTTTAGAAATAGTTTATAGTTTCTAGTAGGAGTAGTACACTTTTGTAAGCCTATAAATGAGGCAGACATACATTACAAAAAGTGGACAGAAAATAAATAAAATAGATATAATTTACATGAAGTGGACAGAAATTACAGAAGTCACAGAGGTGGACAAATATCACGTAACAACGCAAGAAGTCATAAGAGTGTCTTGCCTGTCCATAAAGCTCGTTCTGCGCCAACTCCTTTCCTACCAAACCTTGTCGTAATTGAGTGTCACTCCATATGGAGCTTTGAAATCTTTTCTAATATCGCAGGCTCTGCATGTTGGACAGTGCTTGAGTATATTCTGAATGATAGATTCTACCCATCTCCTCGATGCTTTCCTGTGCCCATCAGTACCCATGTCTCTACAACATGTGTGGTCAGGGTTGTGGATTTTAATAGCAAATCTGGTGTTGTGTGTCATCCTTGATGCGTAGAGTCTCAAGCGCAACCTTTATCCTCCTTCTTTGAGCATTAAACACCGATCCTTGTTTTATCATTCCTCACAAATTTATAGACAAATCTCTTCGCAATAGAATAGTAGATCACTACGAGCCTCACTTTTTCACACTGTTAAATTGTTTGCCAACACCACGAATACAATCGTTCCACCAAGCAAGAATTTCGCCAACCAAACATGTTGACCGTCGTTAGGACCAATAACAGAGGGACTAGGGTTCAACACATTATCCGATTGTTGTCTGCATATAAGAAAACAAGAAAATTTATAGGCACATAATAAAAACGTGGACAAAAACTTATAAATGTAGACAGTAACAACAAATGGTAGACTGAAAAGAAAATAGTATACAGCAAGAAAAAATAGTAGTCGACAGAAACACTACAAAGTGGATCCACAAAAGAAAATGGTGGGAAAAGGAGATTATGTTGGACAGAAACAATTTATGGTGAATAAAAACATAGGAAGCTAACTATTACTTTTGTTGGATAGCGATCCGAGAAAATCCTTGCATGAACGTTCATAGCTCCGCAATTATAATTCGGCAAACCTCAAACAAGCATTCGCACATCTTAATCAGTGTTCAACCCAAAAATAACGTTGGGCTATTGTCAAGTTTGTAAGCAAGCTTTAACTGCTGTACAAAAAGATCTAAAGTGTTTGAGACTTCCATCTTGAATGCAGAAATGTCTTTACCATGCTGCAGCCTCAAACAAGTTCCTTCTCCATCCGGAGAGATAACAGTATAAAGCAACTAAAATTCACCTTCTTCTTGAGCTAGTGATGATTAATTTCTTGGTGAATCATTTTGGATACTGAATCTACTGAAATGAAATGGTTGTGATATAATAGAGGATAAAGAGAAATAAAGGAGTTAGAATTGAGAGAAAAAAGAAGAAGAAAGGAATAAAGTGTGGGTGTAAGGATCAACAGTGGTGGGAGAAGATAATATAACCAAGTTTTTTCCTCCAATTTCCCCGTCTAATCACTGAATTTCCTTCCAATATCATTATTTTACTATAGTTCTCCATCATCATATCTTAGAGAGAAAGATATTTGTATTTGTACAATTTCGGTGGACAAAAAACAGAAAGAGTGAACAACTAGCTGCAGCTCACGCCACCAACACACGCGCGCCAGAGAGTTCCCATCAGACAATAGGCAGGTAAGCAAGGACAATATGGAGATTACGAAAACACATAGTACCCCGTATTGTATTATTGTGGGGACAAGAATCTGCAGCCAAGAGAATCTTGATAATGAATTTTTTGGCAGACTTTGAAACAGTGAGGAGCTTTAGACGACTCCATCTTTCCTTAGAGACCTAGAAGTAATTTTTCCTTGAAAGTATCATTAGTAATCAGCACGGTGGCCCATGGAACATGACTGTGGAGCAGAAGAGAACAGTGTAAGTGAGACTTTCTCTTGTTTGTTTTTTCCTCCACCGGCCAATAGAAATTCATAGTAACACAGACCCACCGATAGACGTGTGAGTATATTGGTCCGTTGACCATGTCTAATTGCCGGCCATGTGCAAATACTCACCCCATGAAAGCAAATAAATACGAGCTAATATATAATAAATGCATTCATGTTCTTTAATTGTAACCACAGGTAAAGACAGAAGCCATTTACGTAAAACTTTGAGCTACAGGATTATATATTTTACGTAAAATTTGACTTCAGGTGGTACGAAATATTATACCATGGGTGAGGCCTTTCTTCGGGACAGAAGAAGCCCTGCATGCATTGTGTACTTGAAAGGGTCCCCTGCCTAATTATTGTGTTGTTCAGAGTGGGGAGGCAGGTGGGGTGGTGGGGGTGGGGGGTGTGTCTGTGTGTGTGTGTGTGTGTGTGTGAGAGAGAGAGAGAGAGAGAGAGAGAGAGGGGAATCAAAGAACAACTACAGCCCAACAACTTTGCTAGATGACATGAGTTATCAGACGAAAATGGACAAAAAAAAGTAAAGTAAAAAAGAAGGAAGGAAATTAGTTTAAGACAGTAAATATATCACCCAATAGTATTATATATAGGCTTCAATATCTCACTGGATTGGCATTCAGCCCTCAGCTGTTGTGCTGATAGAAAGAAAAGAAGGATAGACTTTTTTCTCTCCATCCTCTTGCAGACACTTTTATAGTTTATTCTATTCTTCTTCTTTACCTCTCCCACACCCTAGACTGTTCTCTCTCCCTCTGCTGCAAACTCCCAGTCTTCTCCTTCTCCCATCCCTCTGTCCCTCAATGGATGTAGACTTGACCACGGAGGCCCAGATGGAGCTGGTGAACATGATGGTCCGCATGGAGAAGCTCGCCGCCGCCGAATACGAATGCCCCCCACAACAAACCCCATCTCCTCCTCCACCTCCTCCTCCCTCTGCATCATCCTTCGCCAGTGGTCCCAGCTCCCCGCTCCTCATCTCTCATCCTCATCCTTCCATCCCCTTCAGCCTTTTCGGGACCACGCCTCAGGAGTACCCCTACAATAATTCATTTGCAGTTGATCCTGCTGCAGGCCTGCACTGCCACAGCAGCGCGTCCGTGGAGGCAATGCGTGAGATGATATTTCGCATCGCGGCAATGCAGCCCATCCACATCGACCCCGAATCCGTGAAGCGCCCGAAGAGGAGGAACGTGAAGATATCGAAGGACCCGCAGAGCGTGGCTGCCAGGCACAGGAGGGAGAGGATCAGCGAGCGGATACGCATACTGCAGAGGCTGGTGCCAGGAGGGACCAAGATGGACACCGCGTCGATGCTGGACGAGGCGATTCACTACGTCAAGTTCTTGAAGACGCAGGTGCAGTCTCTGGAGCGGGCCGCCGCCAACAGCGGCCGTACTGCTCTGCCGCCGAGTGCAGGATTAGGGTTCAGCTCCGGCACTGCGGATAGTAACTACTCTTATTTTGGGAATCATGTGAACCAATATGCATACACAAATGTGGAGCTGAGCTAGTGCATAATATTGCTAATTGAATGTTTGTTGTCGTTGTTGTTGTCGTCGTTTGTCGTTGTTTTAAGTACTGTTTAACAATTTTCAAGAGTGGGAGAGTGTGATAGTGTGTTGTAACTGTTAACAGGAGTCTGTCCCTCTCCCTCTATTTCCTCTAATTTTTCTTGTATAATCACTTATAATGTTTTTGATTAATTGTGCTATCTCTGTGTTGGGATGCTGCTGCGATAACTTCTTCTTTATGTTTGCACAGAACAATAGTTTATATTATCTATGTCTGACTGATTGATCTGTAACGATTCTTAACCTTTTCGACTCACAGAAAAGGTCACAAATTTATTCCTTTCGGTTGCACTCTCTCTCTCTCTCTCTCTCTCTCTCTCTCTCTCAGGAGACAACCTCGTGGTTCATGATAGGCAGACATTATAATTGGCGTGTGGGGACTCTAATCTAATCTTGCTCTTATTGAGGTGTCGCCTATTATATAATTTAACAATATTATCATTATATTATTATTATTATTATTATTATTATTATTATGATGGGCTACGGCGTGAACTTTATTATCGATGTGCTGCTGCATAAGAGACGTTATAGACCGGTTTGGTTCATGTGTGTAAGCCACACACATACAATAAGAGGGCTAATCACGTACATGCGTCAATGCGGGATAGACTTCGGTTCGAGTTGGCTCCTCCATGCGAAGGACTGTGATGGTCTTATTTTTTTTGTGAATCATTTATCACAGCTGATGAACGGTCAGAAGCGAAAGAGAGAAGAAATCAGATTTTAAGGTGAGACCCACAAAATATATTTTTATTTTCTTTTTCTCTCTCCTGTTAAGAATCATTTATCAACTGTGATGAATGGCCTACAGCACGTGAAGGATCATCGCGCTGTAATATCCCTAATCTAAACTACTGTATTTTTATTTTTCTAAAGTATTTATTTCGAATTACTGATTATTTTATTTAATCAAGTTAATCTATTTTTTCTGTGATTATTATGGTTGAATATGCAAATTATTTTCAGATAGTAAATGGCAAATTATTCTTCCATTATTATTTATTGTTATTTCTATTAGTGTATTATTATCTCTATTGTTAGTGTTCAGTAATTATAATTAGGGTTACTATTATTTTATTTATTTAGTTTGATATGGGCATTAGTACTAATATTGTTCATTCAGGTTGTGCTCCCTTTGTTTAGCCTAATCCAACCCATTTTTATGTCCCTATTTATTCAAACCCATTAGTCAAGCCCATAACCTTAAACCCATTATCTAATCGATACTCACTTACCCGATTTGGATCCTACCCGTTAAACCATTATCCAATCCATACCCAAACCCACAACCCATTACTCTTCAAATTCTAATCTTAACTAACTCCCAAAATCCCCCTATGTCCCAAATCAGATCCTAACTACTTGATCTAAATCCTATCTTAATCTCAACAACCAAATCCCAATCCCTAAATAATCTCCTATCTAAATCATTAACCTAATCCTAATACTACTTTTCCCAATCCCAACAACAACAGCCGACAGCCCCCAAGATCCCCCTCCTTGGCCGAGTTTTCCCATCACAGGAGCCCAGGCCAACCAGCCCCTCTCCTTGCCGCAGTTCTGCACCAGCGCTCCAACAGCCCCTGTTGGCGCGCCCACACCCTCATCCAGCAGCCCGGAGATCCTCCACCAGCCCAGCCTGCAGCCAAGCCTCCACCACGGCCATCTTCTTCAGGCTGAGTGCAGCCAGGACAGCAGCAGGACACGACAGCAGCAGCTCCCCTTCGTGTCACCGTGTGTCTCTCCAGCAGTCCAACAGCGGACAGCGAGCATTGCACAGATCAACAGCACCTGGACATGGTCGCTCGCTCCCTCCTCTACAATAGCAGCAGCGGACGGCAGCAGGGCAGCAGCAGTATCTCCGTGCACGATCAGCCGAGTCCTCCACCATTGGCCGAGCCCCCTATGTGAGTGTTCTCTCTCCTCCTTTCTTTATTCATCGAGTGATTATACATGTTGTATATGTGATATCAATGTTGCGATATATGATTTTGTATGGCGATCGTTAAGTTGGATATGGATTGTCAATTCCTTTACCCTGCCATGATTGAATACATAGATAGGTTATGCATAGATATCTTTGATGTTGGAGTCCCTTGTTTAACCTATGAGTATATAGATTAGTTGTGTAGACTATACATGATGGAGCCCTTATGTGTATTGGAGAGAAGATGGGGAGAAGAGTGGAGTATCTCAGAACCTAAGTGCCCAGACAGAACTGGATTAGTCGACTTGCCCATATTGATAGTCGACTAATCCATGTATTAGTCGACTATTACCAGCCCCTAGTCGACTAATTTAGCTTCCAGGAAACTGTTAACTCTCTGTTTGTCCATCTGAATCTCTGTTAGTCGACTTGACATTTTTAGTAGTCGACTAACAGATTGTATAGTCGACTTATATCTAGCCCTAGTCGACTAATTGGTATTCCTGGAAAGGTGTATCCTCTGTTTCTCTGTCGGTCGACTTACCCTTTTTCTCTAGTCGACTTGGCCTTAGTGTAGTCGACTTGGACTGCCTTGTTAGTCGACTAACCTTTCCCTAGTCGACTTTCTTCTTTCCTTAGTCGACTAATATTGGCTGACTGCTGTGTTTAGTCACTTTATTGGATTGTAGACTTTACTCATGAGTTGTGTATTGGTTATTGATGGATGAATGTGATTTCAAGAGATGGATATTGATGGAAATGACTTGATCTAATAGATCTTAGATGCATGTATCGGATATGTTGCCGAGTGTTGGGATCTGATGTTTGACCTTGATAGAAATGTAAACTCTTGAGGACTTGGGAATCAAATTAGATTGATAGAGTGTGAGAACTAAACTATGATATATGTTGGAACGACAGTTTAATGTATTAGATTGTTCGATGTGAATTGATACATGACGATCATGTGACTATTGAAATTATGAGTTGGTTGTAAGGACTTGGATTCATAGTTGAGTATTTGAGATCTATTGGATGATATGTCATTGATGTTAAGTATCAGAAGTAGCTATCCTATATTACAGCTGTTTGAGGACATATTAGATGTGATCTTACCTTATTTAAAGATTAGAGTTCTTGACGATTGGATGGTACATGGACCATTTCAGAGTTGGACTGTGATTTGGACTGAATTAGGGTTACAGAGGGCAGATGATACATTTTATGTAGAGGACTTCCAGACTTGTTATTCTTTCTTTGTTAACAACTTAAGTGATGATTCATTCAGATATTGATGTGGACTTGTTATGATGTTAGAGACTGGATTACACCTGTTAGTAGAGATTGAGTTATTATGATGGTGATCATATTCTATGATCAGAGCTTATGAGACGGTTGGTTGATAGGTTAGTTGCTATTGTGTTTTAGTGTAAATGGATATGAGATATTGACCGGTTCTAGATTAGACTGTCCATTGAGCAATATCTAAATTCGTTATTGTATAAATCCATGTTATTGAAAGTTACTGGGAAAATATTGTTAGACCGTAACACTTTCATTGTTCTATTATTCTACCGTTTATACGGTAATATTGTTCACATTGTCATTGTTATATTGATATTGTTATTGTCACTATATCGTCCCAGTAATTGAAATAATATGGATATTGATTGTTATAAATAATAATGTAAATTGACAACTTACACTGGGATTGGGGAAATTAATGGAGGAGACAACGTCTGTATTTTGGGTGGACCTAGGATACAGGTTGCGCAGCCGAGATACGGTTCCACTGCAGGGTTCCGGGGGATGACTGACATCCCGTATTGTTCATATTGTCATTGTATTGACACATTGTTATTGTTATTGTTATTGTTATTGACTACCTAGCGGTAGGAGCTGGTTCAGCGCCAGGTGATTGGGCCGTGGTTCGGGTATGTACGGAACCCACCTAAAGCATGGACAATGTCTCTTCCACTAATTTCAATAACTTAGGACCCTGATTGACACGTGTGGTAGGCGTAGTATAGGATGCGTCTACTGCATGTGGCAATTGGTGTTCGCTGACATAGTAAATGATAATAAATTGTTTATAGCATATTGTGACCGACTATAATCACATCACTGTATACATGATTGTAACCGGGACCAGATTATTATAACCAAGACCAGACTTGTGACCAGACTTGGATACCAGCCTAGTGACCTGTGATAGGTTACCTATTGTGACATCAGTTGCTTGCTTACTATTGATCAGTTGTTGCCTATCTTTATTCGTGTTGTTATCATGTTTATTACAGTTCTGTTATTTATTTGTTATATGGTCTCTTACATCTGCAGTTGTTTTGATTACTATTTATGCACATTGTTTCTTCTGCACGAGCCCTTTCCCCTTTACACACACAATCACCATGGTCGCGTTCTGACGACCCTGGGTTTGCACGTCCTGGACGATTGTTTCTAATGTGCAGGAGTTCGATGAGACGGTACGCTTTGCGAGGAGCTTGGGTCCTCTCCCTTTTATTCTCGTATTCTTACCTCTTTTTATTCCTATTCCTATATTTTCTTGATTCATGCATATCAGATTCACTCTCTATTCCAGTGCTTTTTATATGATATCATGCGTGGATGTTTATATGAGATATTGCAGTGATTATTGATTAATCTTGGTTTAGATTTATAACTTGTTCAGGTTACTTTAGGCTTAGCGTATATATATGTGGGGTATTTTCCTCGCGTATATACGTCGCCGACTCTCGTCGCGACTCCGTTTCCGTGTATTTTGAGAAGCGGGACGTGACAGCGCAAAGAAGCCAACCCAGTCCTGTAGACTTTTACCGAACGAACAGAATTGTGTGTGCGCGAGCGAGACTCACACAGGAAGGATTAATAATTTTTCTTTTCCATGTCATCCCATCGGGTGTCATAGAATGCATGGGAATTTCACGTGAAGGCCTCGCGGGCGGTGGGTGCGGCGACCTATCGCGTAAGGGCTGACACGTGGGCGTGCCAGTGGGACCCGTGTGTCAGAGGAATTTGAACTGGACTATAATGTGTGACGTCAGCCGGAAGAGATGGCCGTGGTCACCGGAAGATGATCCGACGTGCTCAGTTTGCAGGAGGACCATTATAATAGTCGGTCGGACTAATTAACTTACAATCATGACATCATGAGCTTTTGGGTCCGGGTAGGTCTCTTTCTGCGAATTCAGTTCATGTGTAAGCCACACACATATATTATAAGAGAGTCAATCCTTTATTGACACGTGAATAAGATGTCAGATTTCAAAAGTACGAAACTTTAAAGACTTTAAATCTCTCAGAGGGTCAATTTCACATCTCACGCGGGATTGACCCTCTAATAATATGTGTGTGGCACACACACATGAACCGAAGTGTGTTTCTGCAACCACTTCATATCAAACGTGCAATGTTTGAAATACCGACAGTGTCTGATAGATATACCGGATCCCCACCAGTACCGATATAGACTGGTATGCCCAGTAGCATGATCAACACATCGTTGAGACAAATAATTATTAATAAATAATATTAAAAAATTAAAATACTTATAAACTATATACAAACCTATATTAAATTTTAAGTAATAATAAAAATCAGTAAAATATAAAAATAAACCAGTATACCAACCGATATGTCATTAAAACACGTGTACCGATCGGTATATCAACGGTATATAGGGTTTAGAGACCGATACAAGGCAGGCTGAGATAATGTACTATACCACAAAGAGAGCACCACCCATACCAGTATGTACCGGCCGATATACCAGCAATATACTAGTTTACTTCAAACACTGCTGCATGGTTTGCTGTAGAATACAGGATGGAACTCACATTACAAAGGTCTACTTAGCACGGTGAACATGAACTCTTCTGTGACTGAAGTAATTGAAGATATTGAGAACGACGGGGTAAAAGAGCTGAAACTGATGCCGTGTTAGATTCAGTGTCAATCTTTTGATTTTGTGCTAATCCTACACTTAGGGCCGTTTGTTTCGCGTAAAAGTCCGTAATTCGTAAATGACTTACAACGACTTACAACCTAGTTATAACTACGGCATTTGTTTGGACCGTAATTCATAAAAGACTTACACAACCCAATTACCACTCACTTGCAACCCAATTACCACTCACTTGCAGCCCAGTTACAGTTAATTTTGTGGTCATACAAATTTGTATTATTTTTTTATGTTAATATTAATTTTTTTAATATTTAGCATTTTTAATATTTATTTACAATATTAAAACTTTTTAAATCACCAAATAGTTAATTTTGTGATCAACTTTTTCACTTACGACTTACACATTACGAACCAAACACCGTAAAACACAATACACTTTTTCACTTACAACTTTATATTACCAACCAAATACCGTAAAGTTTACATGTATGTAACTAATTTACAACTGTAAAAGATTTTACCAATTACAACTTACGAATTACGGTCAATCACGATAATCAAACAGACATCACGAATTGCAAGTGAATTGTTGCAAGCATGAATTATAGCGCAAAGATCAGGGTGGTGTGAATGAAATGACTCTAGTTGATGTATTAAGAAAGCAATGCAAATTGAGAAATGATGGATTAGAGACTTTATTTTATGATGTCTCGTCATTTTCTACAAAGGACAATACCATTGTTTCTAAATTTGATGATAAATTTGTTGCTCGAGGAAGATCTCAATGTAGGGTTCCTATTTTAAATAACAAATTTATATTATTAACGTATTGAATTATTATATACAATCATAATATGCAATTTTAAGTGGTTAATGACTGCTTTACCGATTCAAACATAAAGTTACTTCTTCGTGTAACAAGCTTAAATCCAACACTAGTACAGAATACATGATTAATGGTGGTTGTTAAAAAACTAACTTTAAACTGGTCCTTACAACAGACTTGTTTTTAAGAGGCGTAAAAACTCTCAGTATATGACGGCGATTAAAAACCGCCATCATATATGAGCTATAACGTTGGTTTTAAAAAAAATTTGACGTTATACATTGACTTTTAAGTCGATTCCTTAAAAAACAGATGTTAAAAATCCTACTTTAACATCGGTTCCCAACAGAGCCGCCGTTACAATTTGTTGTTGGAAAGAGAGAGTTTACTGATGGGGAAGTTGATAAGGATCGTCGAGGGGTCGTCGAGTGATCGCCAAGGAAGTTGACGACGAAGACGAAGGGAACAACAGCTGGAAATAGCAGCAGCAGCAGGAAAACAGGCGGGTCGGTCGACCGGGCGGGTCGACCGACATGCACAGCATGCACAGGGTCTTAGGCGGTCGACCGGAAATACCCTGACTGTAAGAGCCAACTCTCTGTTAAATTCGGTCGACCGGCGGGTCGACCGAGGTGGAGGTCGGTCGACCCGCCGGTTGACCGACAGTCGGGTTTGGGCGAAAATCTGCTGATTCGGAAATCTGTGTATTTAAGGCTGTTGTTGGTTGCTAGGGTTTAAGATCTTATTGAAGATCCTTGAGAAGGAACTGCTGGAGCTCTCTTGCATTCAAAGAGGCTGCTAGCAATTGTAATCTTCTTCCAAAGTAATTAAATCTCTCTCTGATTGCCCCGAGGACGTAGGCGTTGAGGCCGAACCTCGTTAAATCGTGTGTTTGCGATTTGTGTGTTCTTCTTGTGTTATTTGGGTCTTCTTTGTGCTTGGAGATCTGTGAGATTCTCTATTAGTTGTTGTCATCGGCGCACAACAAGTGGTATCAGAGCTTCCAGGTTGAGCTTGGGATTTCTGAGGATTCGAAGGGCTCGAGATCGGATCCGGTGGAGATCGTGTGTCGATCTAAGATCGGAGGTATTGGTGTTCGTAGAGATCGTGTGTCGATCTCAGAAGGACGCAAGGAGGGCTCGTTGAATCTGTGGTGAAATAGATCCGGAGAGAAACTCGATCTAGGGTTTCAAGGGATAGGTAAAAACATCTGATTTTTTATCTGAGTATAGATCTATTTCAAGTTGGTTGTTCTTCCGCATAGATAGAGAATCAGGAAAAAATCTCAATGGCAGAAGAAATTGCATCTGTTAAGATAATGAACTCTCACCCAAGGATTGAAGTTGTTAAGTTCAATGGTATTAATAACTTCGGTATGTGGAGATGCGAGGTTATGGATGCGCTGAATGCATCGAACCTCGAAGACACTCTCCTATTGGAAAGGAAGAAGAACACGACCACCGATGAAGAGTGGGCAAAGATGAATAGGTCAGCATGTGGCTTGATACGTTCATGTTTGTCGCAAGACATAAAATACCTTGCACAACATGAGACGTCGGCGAAGAAACTGTGGGAAACCCTTGCGAAGAAATACCTGACGAAGAGTGTTGAGTTCCAGATTGCAGCTTAAGAGTAAGCTGTATCAGTTTCGGATGAAGAAGGGGAGCACAGTGAATGAGCACATCAACCGATATACGAAGCTTCTTACAGACTTGGTAAACGTGGATGTCACGATAGAAGAGGAAGATAAGGCGATCATCTTTCTGAACTCACTCCCGGCAGAGGAGTGTGAGACATTCACTCTGACCTTCATCAATGGAAGGCAGACCTTAGATTATGATGAGGTGTCGTCTGCACTGTCGAGTTATGAGACGAGGAAGAAGGAGAGGCATCCTTCACAGTCAAGCTCAGTGGCGGAGGCACTGGAAGTAAGAGGCAGAAGTTCATCGCGGAAGGGCAAAGAGGTTAGAGGAAGATCGAAGTCCAGGCCGGGGTTCAGAAATCTGAAAAGGAATCAGTGTGCCTTGTGCAAGGAACTAGGACACTGGAAAGCAGAATGCCCGAAGGCCAAAGATAAGAAGGTCGAGTCAAAGACCGAGGCGAATCTTGCACAGGCAGATGGATCGGATGATGACTCATCGGTGTTCTCTCTCAGTTACTACCCCTACTGTTAGTGACTCAGATAGTGCTGAGTGGATCTTGGATAGCGGAGCCACCTATCATGTGTGCCCGAACGGGGCCTGATTTTCTAGCTTTGAGAAGCTAGATCGATGTTACACGGTCATGGGGAATGACCATCCGTGTAATATTGAAGGGATGGGTACAGTTCGCATCAAGATGGATGATGGGATAGTTCGAGAGCTGAAGGAGGTGCGGTATGTACCTCAGCTTAAAAGGAATCTTATCTCAGTTGGCACTTTGGAAGCATCGGGCATGGTGATATCTGTTCAAGATGGCGATCTCAAGATGATCAAAGGCTCGATGGTGGTGATGAAGGGCATCCGTCGAGGAAACCTCTACTACTTGAACGGTAGTACGATTACAGATCAGGTGGAGACTCCGAGTTCTTCAGATAAGGGTGGCCCGGAGGTCTGGCAGGGAAAGGTCGGATAGGAAGAAGAAAAGTCTTTGCGAGCTCCTACAAAGATGGAATTGCTGGAAGGTGCTGCTACCTGCAATTTGGAAGGTGGACACAGCGTTCTGGACAAGAAGAATGTGAGATTCAGCACCAGTACTCACCACAATGAAGGTCTTCTTGATAGTGTTCACGTGAGTGTATAGGGACCTGCTAAGACGGCATCGCTTGGAGGTCACAGGTACTTTGTTTCTTTTATTGATTCTTCATCTAGGCAGGTTTGGATATATCCTATGAGACAAAGGGGTGAAGCCCTAGATGTGTTGGTGAAGTGGAGAGAAAGAATGGAGAGGCAGATAGGTAGGAAGGTAAAGGAGCTTCACTTTGGTAATGTCGGAAGGGACATGAGCCAATTCCTACGATTTGGCCAGAACACAGGTATTGCTACTCACTTCGCAACAGGTACAGATGGGTTGGCTAAAGATGTTGAAATTCACCTAGAGGGGGGGGGGTGAATAGGTGATGATGCTAATCTATGAACTAAATGCGGAATTTAAAAACTTAATGCAATACACTCAAGTGCAATCAACAAGTGATGCACACAACCAAGCCAAGCAAATATGAATGAGCAATATAAATAGATACAAGGCACAAAGTAAAGAGAGAGATAGAGAGAGTCAATGGATCAAGCGCAAACAACAAGATATGTTCCGAGGTTCGAGCACCTAGCTCTACATCCCCGCCTTCGACACACGAAGGATTTCCAATCCACTAGCTTGTCCACAAAGGACTCCCACAAAGGGAACCTCCACCGAGGATTTGGGGCAATCACAATTACAAGGAGTACCCTACTCCTCTCCTTACAAACTCAACCTCTTCCTTGAGGCACAACTCCAAACAATCACAACCTCCTCCTTGAGGCAAATCCCAAACCAACAACAAACACCTCTCAACCAATACAAGGATCACCTCACAACTTGAGGGATACAACCCAAAGCACAAAGCAAGTAGAGATTGGGTTACAACTTGGTGGTCAACACAACAACCACAAACAATCTCTTTTCCCACACAAATGTCCTATAGATATAGATAGTAGATTTTAGCTCAAGTGTGGAGAAAACCAAGGAATTTGAAACCAGCAACTCAAAGAAAATCTTTGGGAAATAAATCAAATCAAGATAGAGAAGTTCAATCAAAAACTTTTCCCAAAATCCCTTTTCTTTGGTTTTTCAAACCCTAATCAAAAACACAAAAAGATTGTTCACTTTGAATCCAAAACCCTATTTTTCTTGCAGCAAAAACACCTGAGAGATAGAAAATTTTAGCCCAAAAATTCTTAGAGAAAACCTCTCTCAAATGGGGTATTTATAGGCAATTTCAGAAAATAGCCGTTTAACAGAACATTGCCAGTTTTACCCTGCCGGTCGACCGGCCCAACGTTCGAATTTTCGAACGTTACAGCTGCCGGTCGACCGGTCCGGTCGACCGAAAAAAACCAGAGAGCAAAAAGCTCTCTGTCGGTCGACCGGCCCATTGGGCTGCAGACGTGCACAGGTCTGTGCACGTCGGTCGACCGAAGCGGTCGACCGGCCCTTGGTGCGGTCGACCGTTTCGGTCGACCGACCAGCCTGTCAGCCTGTAAATGGGTCAGAAAATCAGTGTAAAAATATTTCAATAAATCTTTTTAACACTTGTAAAAATCCCCAAAAATAGTTTTAGCATTTTGCATTGATATATAAACATGTGATAAAAGTTTTGACTCAAATATCAAGCAATTAAAACTATTTTTGTATCTTATCATATTTATCAAAAACCAAAACTTGTATTTTCTAAAACTCGGATTTTGAATAGAAAATACACATTGTCCAAAACCTATCTGAAATACAAAAATATGATATTTAAACATTTTGAAGCATGTTGTATATGAATAGAAATTCAATATACAAGAAACATATATATATCATGATTTTTGTCATTAAGTCCATAAATATGTTTTGTTAGAAATCCCAAAACATAAAACACATGAAGTAGAATATCAAACTAAGTTTGTTTAAACAATTGAAGCATGCATGTATATAGAACAAATCTAATATACATTAAACCAAGTAAACTTGTTTTGATATAAACTCTATTCATGTAAACCAAGATTGGTTAAACCAAAAACCGAAAACCAATATTCAAAATATGAAACGTGTGTGTATTGTGAACTTGAGCTTATCATACTATACTAATCTTTACAATTAAGATCTAAACACAAAACTAAAACTATGGATACCTAAGTCTTCTTGTAGAGCGCAATCTCCAAGTCGACTCGATCCAAAACTCCTTGATCCATTTGAGCAAGTGCAATATATTATCTTTGATGCGCGGGCTCTAGAATCAACATGTGAAAGATGTGTGGAAGCTTTCACCAACTAATATCTTGTCAAATATCTGAAACTTAAACACAAGATTATTAGTACTCATAACTACATGAGTTAATCATCATCAAAACTAGAGTGGAAGGCCTTTGGGCCAACAATCTCCCCCTTTTTGATGATGACAAAACTCATGGAGTTATATATGCATGGATTAAAGTAAAGCTTCAAAGAAGCTCCCCCTTAACTCATGCATAGGGATAAACAATAAGCATATTCAATGAATAGTCATGCTTTTACAAATAAAACGAATAGTTCTTGACACCAAATGAAACAACAAATGAAACAAATAGCTCTTGACACCAAATGAATATGTAAAGAACTAAAACTCTTGATACCAATTTAAAAACAAAACAAAGCTCTTTGATATCAACTAAATTAAACTAAAAACAAAACATAAAAACATGCATATTAAACTCGAAAATTCTCTCCCCCTTTTTGTCAATCATCAACAAAGGGGCAAAAACGACCATAATAAATTTTCTCCCCCTTTTTGTTAGACACAATGAACCAAAAAGGAGTGATACTGATTGAAAAGTAAAATAGCGATATGACAATACTAAACAAGGCATTAAAACAAATCATCATTATCAAAAGGTAGAAATGTAAAGTAAGCTTGCTACCAATTGAAAGTAAACATATTGAAAGATTAAAACACATGATACCAATTTTTGTGTAAACAAATGCATCTTGATACCAATTGTAAATAAATGCATCTTGATACCAATCGAAGATATATTACTTTATAAGCAAATGATACCAATAAAAGAAATCAACATTAATTCTTTAATCATTTTTCAACATAAAGTTAGGGAGTGGAATACAAAACCGATACCAATTGAAATATAAAATACCAATTGAAATCTAAAATACGAGTTTTCTCCCCCTTTATGAAATACCAAAAGAAAATATGCATAGGCTTGAAATAAGATACCAATTGAAAATTAAATCAATTGAAACATGATATACATTGAAAAATTCAAGCTTAGCAATCTAAAAATTATGATAAAGCTTGTATATGGATACCAAATGAAAAACTCAAGCTCAACATAACCAAAATTTGTGCTTTAGGATATAGAGATATAATAAGCACAAATAAATCATCTATATATGTATGTAAAGAATAGCTACCAATTGAAATTGATACTATATGAAGTGTAAGTATACAAACATATATGAGTATACAAAGAGATGTCAAGATTGATACCAAATTGAAAGAATTTAATGATACCAATTGAAATAACAATAAGATCAAGTGTATGACTCATATTCACTACCACCCATTTCATGGTCAAGTTTTAAAATGATTTTCACTATAAAGCTTACATGAGCATGATCTCCCATCCAACCGCCCATTGATGGTAGGGGTTTTCAAAAATAGATTTGAACAATATAGTATGTTTGAAAATCTCTACCTCATGAAGAAAATCACAACTAGTTATATGAATCAACTAGTACGAAATCCTTCAAGATAAAACACAAAGATTTTTCATGAAACATGAAAATCACATAATCACCAAACACTTAAAATCCATATGGAACATTGGTGCTCAAATAACTAAACATGTATATCTCTATTCTAATTAACATAGCATGAGCATAATGAACTACAAAACATAAAATGCTATATAAAAATGAACACAAAAAGCATGTAAGTGAAAAATGGGAGTTAGAGAATGATACCAAAACCAATGAAGGTGCATCTCTAGTTCTCCAAAACATGGTGGTCCTCTCCACCTATTCTCCTTGAGTGTGAAGCATCCAATAGGTTCTCATTCAAGCTTAGAACGCATCCACCTCAAGGCACCAACACTCTCACGTGATGCGAGAGCCTCCACCTACACCAAACATTAAAGAGGTGGATCTTGGTACCCATTTTCTTGTGGGTCCACGGGGGTTAGTATCTTTCCTAACCCAAACAAGATTAGTTGCTAAATTTTCAATATGTAATCTATCATAGCAAAATCTAGCAAGATGGCCTTTTCGACCACAATGTGTACATGTGTACACGTGAGCATACATATGATGATGGTGATCATGAGAAGCATGTGTATGCATAGATGGGTGTGCATGCAATGTTGGAACTTGTTTCTTTCGAACCAAGGTTTCCAAACGTGAGTGATTTATGGCACAATGGCTCAAAGTGGAGCCCAAACAATCAACACTTTTCTTCAAGTTAATTATATCATTTTCAATGCTAGAAGATAAAGTGGAGCATGCAATAGGTGTGCTAGAATAAGAAGCTACACTAGCATGACAAACATGAATATCAATCTCATTTTGTAAAGATTTATTTTTAATCAAAACCAAATCTAATTCTTTTGTAATTGAATCAATTTTATTTTTCAAAGTGAGGTTTTCTTTGAAAACAAGATCCAATTTAGAAGACAAAACCTCATTGTGTTCTACAACATCATCAAAATCATTTTTGTTTTTCAAATCTTTAATCTCTTTAAGTGCAAGTTCTAGTTGAGATTGTAGTGAGTCACGTTCACTAGTAATCTCTTCCTTCTCTTGCAAAACCGATTCAAAAGTTGAACATAAATCCTTTAATTCTTCTTTTAAATCAAAATGTTTCTTTTTCAAAATCTCATGTTTTTCCATAAAATTTTCAAGTTTAGAAGCAAGTTCAACATTCAAATTTTGAACTTCAAAACAACCATGGCAATAAGAGCTAGAGCTATCATTAAGAGGGGAATCCGAATGTACCTCATGAGAGTCATTCCCATATGCCATAAAGCAAGGCTCTTCGGATACGTCTCTCCTAGATCTCCTCATATTGCTAATGATCCTTGGAAGCTCCGAAGATGTCAAGACGCTCCAAACTGCAAAAGCTGAATCAAAACTATCAAAAACAAGTAAGTGATCATTATCAAAAGATGCTCTAAGTGTTTGAAGTGCAAGCGCATTGGCCTTCTTATGCTTACTAGTATTTGGGAGGGCTTCTATGGTGATGGCTTGATAAACTAGATGACCTAGTGTTTTTAAATATCTAGTCATGTTAACTTTCCAAGAGTCAAGTCTAGTATGGTCAAACATAGGAGGGCTAGCCATGAGAGCAAACTAGTATGAGTGCAAATGAAATGCAAATGAAGATTAGCAAACCAAGATCTTTTACTCCTAGGTGGTTAAACCTAAATATTAGGAGCACTAGCTCTGATACCAATTGAAATTCACCTAGAGGGGGGGGGTGAATAGGTGATGATGCTAATCTATGAACTAAATGCGGAATTTAAAAACTTAATGCAATACACTCAAGTGCAATCAACAAGTGATGCACACAACCAAGCCAAGCAAATATGAATGAGCAATATAAATAGATACAAGGCACAAAGTAAAGAGAGAGATAGAGAGAGTCAATGGATCAAGCGCAAACAACAAGATATGTTCCGAGGTTCGAGCACCTAGCTCTACATCCCCGCCTTCGACACACGAAGGATTTCCAATCCACTAGCTTGTCCACAAAGGACTCCCACAAAGGGAACCTCCACGAGGATTTGGGGCAATCACAATTACAAGGAGTACCCTACTCCTCTCCTTACAACTCAACCTCTTCCTTGAGGCACAACTCCAAACAATCACAACCTCCTCCTTGAGGCAAATCCCAAACCAACAACAAACACCTCTCAACCAATACAAGGATCACCTCACAACTTGAGGGATACAACCCAAAGCACAAAGCAAGTAGAGATTGGGTTACAACTTGGTGGTCAACACAACAACCACAAACAATCTCTTTTCCCACACAAATGTCCTATAGATATAGATAGTAGATTTTAGCTCAAGTGTGGAGAAAACCAAGGAATTTGAAACCAGCAACTCAAAGAAAATCTTGGGAAATAAATCAAATCAAGATAGAGAAGTTCAATCAAAAACTTTTCCCAAAATCCCTTTTCTTTGGTTTTTCAAACCCTAATCAAAAATACAAAAAGATTGTTCACTTTGAATCCAAAACCCTATTTTTCTTGCAGCAAAAACACCTGAGAGATAGAAAATTTTAGCCCAAAAATTCTTAGAGAAAACCTCTCTCAAATGGGGTATTTATAGGCAATTTCAGAAAATAGCCGTTTAACAGAACATTGCCAGTTTTACCCTGCAGGTCGACCGGCCCGGTCGACCGCCCAACGTTCGAATTTTCGAACGTTACAGCTGCCGGTCGACCGGTCCGGTCGACCGAAAAAAACCAGAGAGCAAAAAGCTCTCTGTCGGTCGACCGGCCCATTGGGCTGCAGACGTGCACAGGTCTGTGCACGTCGGTCGACCGAAGCGGTCGACCGGCCCTTGGTGCGGTCGACCGTTTCGGTCGACCGACCAGCCTGTCAGCCTGTAAATGGGTCAGAAAATCAGTGTAAAAATATTTCAATAAATCTTTTTAACACTTGTAAAAATCCCCAAAAATAGTTTTAGCATTTTGCATTGATATATAAACATGTGATAAAAGTTTTGACTCAAATATCAAGCAATTAAAACTATTTTTGTATCTTATCATATTTATCAAAAACCAAAACTTGTATTTTCTAAAACTCGGATTTTGAATAGAAAATACACATTGTCCAAAACCTATCTGAAATACAAAAATATGATATTTAAACATTTTGAAGCATGTTGTATATGAATAGAAATTCAATATACAAGAAACATATATATATCATGATTTTTGTCATTAAGTCCATAAATATGTTTTGTTAGAAATCCCAAAACATAAAACACATGAAGTAGAATATCAAACTAAGTTTGTTTAAACAATTGAAGCATGCATGTATATAGAACAAATCTAATATACATTAAACCAAGTAAACTTGTTTGATATAAACTCTATTCATGTAAACCAAGATTGGTTAAACCAAAAAACCGAAAACCAATATTCAAAACATGAAACGTGTGTGTATTGTGAACTTGAGCTTATCATACTATACTAATCTTTACAATTAAGATCTAAACACAAAACTAAAACTATGGATACCTAAGTCTTCTTGTAGAGCGCAATCTCCAAGTCGACTCGATCCAAAACTCCTTGATCCATTTGAGCAAGTGCAATATATTATCTTTGATGCGCGGGCTCTAGAATCAACATGTGAAAGATGTGTGGAAGCTTTCACCAACTAATATCTTGTCAAATATCTGAAACTTAAACACAAGATTATTAGTACTCATAACTACATGAGTTAATCATCATCAAAACTAGAGTGGAAGGCCTTTGGGCCAACAGTAGTCCGTTCCTTACTAGAGGAGGTTCAGAGGCTGTTGTCTAATGCAGGATTAGACAGGTCATTTTGGGTTGAGGCGACTGAGTATGCTAGCCATCTCATGAACAGATCGACTGCGATAGGAAGTAAAGCTCCATTAGAAAATTGGTCTGGGAAAGCTGCTCAAGGTCATTGTTTGCTGTGGGAGTTTGAAAGTCCGGCCTACTTCAGTGCCAAGAATGGCAAGTTGAATCCGCGAGCAAAGAGGTTTGTCTATTTGGGAGTCAAAGGAAACAGCTACAGGTTCTGGGACCCCGAAGACAAGAAGATCGTGATGAGAAAGAATGTCACTTTTGGAGAGACTTCAGTATTGAAGTCCACCGTCTCTCAGCAGGTGGAGAGGACGGAGACCAAGGGAAGATCGCAGCGGGTGGAGGTTGATGCTACTCCATCATCTCCAGTTGGTTCGGCATCAAAGGATACTTCAGCAGAGGTGACACCGGGTGGAGTTCATGATACCAAAGATGATACTGAACAGGTTGACGACATTGTTGAGAATGTCGAGTTGTTTGCAGCTATAGGAACAAAGTTGAAACCACGCTTGTGGGGAAAGAAGCATGAATCTCAAGCTTGTGATCGTGACAAGCTGAAGTTGAAGGCCGTTGCTCTCCATGATGGTCGGGAAGAGGTTCATAGGACTCGGTCAGACAGGTTCACTGCTGCAAATAGAGGTACCAGTGCTTGAGCTTGATGAAGCTCATCTAAATGAACTACGGTTGGCTTGATCCTTTTGGGCAAAGGTACGTAGGCAGCCGTAAAGGCGCAGCCATTTAGTGGTGCAACTCGTATGAAGCTATTTGGGTTCTCGAGAAGTTGTTTGGATCTTCACGTAGAGGTGGAGAGTTGTGGTCAATGGAACTTCACGTAGAGGTGAAGTGTTGTGGCCAGTAGAACTTCATGCACAGGTGAAGAGTTGTGGCCAGTTGTAGCTTCACGTAGAGGTGGAGAGGCTTCACGTAGAGGTGAAGCATTGTGGCCAGTTGGACTTCACGTAGTGGTGAGGTGTTGTGATCTCGATGAACAGGTGATCTTCCGGTGAGGAGATGTTGAGCTTGCATAAGGAGGGGTGTGCATCCAGTTGAAGCCGATGATGTTTGGTGGGCTCTACACAGACTTGGTGGACCGTCAGTGGAAGACAGGTAGACTAGATAGTGTCGGAATTTGGGTCGATCAAATAGTCCCACATCGGCTAGACGTGGGGATGGTCTTGAAAATATAAGGATTTGGGCAAATCCACCTAAAAGGCTAGTCTTTTGGGATGGAGCCCTGGGTCCTTCAAGTGGTATCAGAGCCATGCCCCGAACTTAGTCGTGTGTGTGGGTGATGTTCGACGATGTATAAATCCCCCAATGACGCAAAAGGCGCAATAGGCCCCTGTGAAGCTAATGTTTGGCTCTCGAGAAGTTTGGCAGTGGTCCTCGTAGAGGAGTGACCGACTGCAGTTGGTACTACATAAGGCGTGCCGTCCACCCACGCAGTGAAGAGTTGGATATCTCGATGGAGCATTTGATCTTCCGGTGCGAAGATAGTTGAGCTTACAGGGAGACTCTTTGTTCGAGGGGGGATTGTTGGGATTTGGGTCGAACAAATAGTCCCACATCGGCTAGACGTGGGGATGGTCTTGGAAATATAAGGATTTGGGCAACTCCACCTAAAAGGCTAGTCTTTTGGGATGGAGCCCTGGGTCCTTCAGATAGTTGGAGGAGAGTCAGTGTTGGCTCGTGAGGAAGTCTTCATGAGGTCGTGAAGTTGCTAAGTAGAAGCCATATTCGTGATCGGCATGTATGAAAATTCTCCTAAGGTGAAGTGCGGGGAAGACATGTACGATGCTTTCCAGTGGACAGTTGAGCTAAAGATTCCAAGCCGAGATCGTGTGTCGATTTCACCGAGATCGTGTGTCGATTTTGAACGGTGCGCGCAAGCCAAGATCGTGTGTCGATTTCGCCGAGATCGTGTGTCGATTTCGCCAGGTGATAGATTGGGGTAGCGTTGGAGATCGGCTCAGATTTGGAAAAATCTTCGCCGAGGTGAAGAATTGTTGGAAAGAGAGAGTTTACTGATGGGAAAGTTGATAAGGATCGTTGAGGGGTCGTCGAGTGATCGCCAAGGAAGTTGACGACGAAGACGAAGGGAACAACAGCTGGAAATAGCAGCAGCAGCAAGAAAACAGGCGGGTCGATCGACCGGCCGGGTCGACCGATATGCACAGCATGCACAGGGTCTTAGGCGGTCGACCGGCCGGTCGACCGAAATACCCTGACTGTAAGAGCCAACTCTCTGTTAAATTCGGTCGACCGGCGGGTCGACCGAGGTGGAGGTTGGTCGACCCGCCGTCGACCGACAGTCGAGTTTGAGCGGAAATCTGCTGATTCGGAAATCTGTGTATTTAAGGCTGTTGTTGGTTGCTAGGGTTTAAGATCTTGTTGAAGATCCTTGAGAAGGAACTGCTGGAGCTCTCTTGCATTCAAAGAGGCTGCTAGCAATTGTAATCTTCTTCCAAAGTAATTAAATCTCTGTCTGATTGCCCCGAGGACGTAGGCGTTAAGGCCGAACCTCGTTAAATCGTGTGTTTGCGATTTGTGTGTTCTTCTTGTGTTATTTGGATGTTCTTTGTGCTTGGTGATCTGTGAGATTCTATATTGGTTGTTGTCATTGGCGCACAACATTTGTGCCATTTAACGTCAGTTCCTTGAGAACAAGAACCGACGTTAAAAGCTTATTTTTTAAAAAAATTTTTAAATTCCATGCATATAACATTCAGATTCACAGTTACTTATATGCTTCATTTAAAAATCACATACAGATTCGCAGTTATAAATTAAAATGAAGCATGCACCAAAATTGACCATATAAAAATGAAGCATATACCAAAAATGAGATTCACAGTCATCTCTTATTTATTAAAACTTTAAGCAGCATCTCCTCTATAATTAGGAGTCTGTCTTGATACAGAAACGATATTTTTTGACGGTTAATTTGAATAGAAAACTTTGATGAGAAGTAGTTCTCATGAATTTGTTGGAGAGAGTACAGTAGAGGAGTTGATGTCATGCCAGGTGCTGTCAAAGATTGTCGAGGAGTCTATGATGAAAGGCAAAGGGACAGCGGGCAGGAAACAGCAGCAGCACAGCAGAACAGGAGATCGGTCGACCGGCCCGGTCGACCGACGTGCACAGCATGCACAGGAACGGTCGCGGTCGACCGGCCGGTCGACCGCAGGGCTCTGACTGACAAACACCCAACTCTCGGGTTTTTTGGGTCGACCGCCCGGTCGACCGGAAGCCCTTGACTGACAAACCCAACTCTCGGGTTTTCTGGGTCGACCGGCCCGGTCGACCGGTATTGGAGAATTGGGAGGTCGGTCGACCGCCCGGTCGACCGACAGACGGGTTCTGGGTAAAAATCTGCTGATCCGTTTTTTAAGGTATTTAAGCCTCATGTTGATTCTAGGGTTTGTAACCTGCGGGAATTGTAGTTGCTCTTAGTACTCTTGCATTCAAAGAGACTTAGAGTTATTGTAATCATCTTCCACAAATAAATCTCTCCATTGATTGCCCCGAGGACGTAGGCATTTAGGCCGAACCTCGTTAGATCTGTTGTTTGCGATTGGGTGATTCTCTTCTTGGTTGTGATTGATTTAATTGTTCAAGAAGATCTGAGGATTCTCTGTTTGGTTCGTTGTTGTGATTTGTATGCGCGCACAACAAGTGGTATCAGAGCATCCAGGTTACGCTTGGGATTCTGAGGATTCGAAGGGTTCCAGATCTGATCAGGTGGAGATCGTGTGTCGATCTCAGGTCAGAGGTATTGGTGTTCTAGGAGATCGTGTGTCGATCTCAGGAGGACGCAAGGAGGGCTCGTTGAATCTGTGTTTGGAGTAGATCCGGTAAGAAACTCGATCTAGGGTTTCAAGAGGCAGGTAAAAAAAAATCCCATTTTTATCTGAGTAGAGATTTATTCCAATTTGGTTATTCTTCCGCATAAATAGAGAATCAAAAGAAGATCTCAATGGCAGAAGAAACTGCATCTATTAAGACAATGAACAATCACCCAAGGATTGAAGTTGTTAAGTTTAATGGGACTAACAATTTCGGTATGTGGAGATGTGAGGTTATGGATGCACTGAATGCATCAAACCTCGAGGACACTCTCCTATTGGAGAGGAAGAAGAACACTACCACTGATGAAGATTGGGCGAAGATGAACAGATCGGCATGTGGCTTGATACGTTCATGCTTGTCACAAGACATAAAATACCTTGTGCAACATGAGACGTCAGCGAAGAAATTGTGGCAAACCCTTGAAAAGAAGTACCTGAAGAAGAGTGTAGAGTTCAGGTTGCAGCTTAAGAGTAAGCTGTATCAGTTCAGGATGCAGAAGGGGAGCACAGTCAATGAGCACATTAACCGGTATACGAAGCTTCTTACAGATCTGCTGAATTTGGATGTCAAGCTAGAAGAGGAAGATAAGGCTGTTATCTTTCTGAATTCACTACCTGCAGAGGAGTACGAGACATTCACACTGACCTTTATTAATGGAAGGCAGAGCTTGGATTATGATGAGGTGTCATCTTCATTGATTAGTTATGAAACAAGGAAGAATGAAAGATATCCCTCTCAGACAAGTTCATCAGCAGAGGCATTGGAAGTAAGAGGTAGAGGTTCATCAAGGAAGGGAAAGGAGATTAGGGGAAGATCAAAGTCCAGGCCGGACTTCAGGGATCTCAAGAAAAATCATTGCGCATTCTGCAAAGAGATTGGGCACTGGAAAGTAGACTGTCCAAAATTCAAGGGAAAGAAGAAAGAGTCAAAATCTGAAGCAAATCTCGCAAAAGTGGTAAAAACTGCAAGCAGCAAATCACAGGCAGATGGATCAGATTCGGATTCTTTAGTGTTCTCGTTTTCAGTCACCACTCCTGTCATTGGTTACTCGGGGGAGAACGAGTGGATCTTGGATACAGGTGCAACATATCATGTATGCCCTAATCGAGACTGGTTTACCAGTTTTGAGAAGTTGGAGGGGTGTTCGGTCGTCATGGGCGACGATCACCCATGCATCATGGAGGGTGTTGGCACTATTCCAATTAGGATGTTTGATGGGATGGTGAGGGAATTGAAAGAAGTGAGATATGTTCCTCAGCTAAAGAGGAACTTGATCTCTGTAGGAGTTTTGGAATCACTGGGGCTCAGAGTGTCAATTAAGGATGGAGTTCTTAAAATGACAAAGGGCTCGATGGTGGTGTTGAAGGCCGATCGCCGTAACAACTTGTATTATTTGAAGGGTAGTACAGTGACAGGGCAGGTGGCAGTTTCAACCAGTCAGAAGGAAGATTCAACCCGGCTGTGGCACATGAGGCTGGGACATGCAGGGAGAAATCAATGCAAACTCTTGTGAAGAAAGGGTTGCTGAAGGGTGCTGAGACCTGCAAGCTGGATCTATGTGAACATTGCATCATCGGCAAGAAGACCAAGGTGAAGTTTGGCACAGCTTCGCACTGCACAGAGGGTATTCTTGACTATGTTCACACAGATGTATGGGGACCTACCAAGACTGCATCGATTGGAGGTAACCACTATTTTGTGTCGTTCATTAATGACTACTCTAGGCGCTGTTGGGTGTACACTATGCGACACAAAGGTGAAGTCCTAGAGCTGTTTGTGAAGTGGAAGGCTAATCTGGAGAGAAGCACAGGAAGGAAGATCAAGGTTCTTCGTTCTGACAATGGAGGGGAGTACAAATCCGATCCGTTCCTACAGCTATGCCTTGATGAGGGCATCGAGAGACACTTCACAGTACCGGAGAATCCGCAACAAAATGGGGTGGCTGAGAGGATGAACCGAACTTTGCTAGAGAAGGTTCGATGTATGTTATCCAATGCAGGACTGCCAAAGAAGTTCTGGGCTGAAGCTTTGGGGTATGCATGCCACCTTGTGAACAGGTTGCCGTCGTCTGCAATAGGGGGGAAGACTCCTCTTGAAGCTTGGTCAGGAAGAACTGCTCAGAATTATGATTTGCTACGGGTTTTCGGATGTCCAGCCTACTACCACGTCAGAGAAGACAAGTTGGACCCAAGGGCAAAGAAAGGGGTGTTCGTTGGCTTCAAGCGAGGAACCAAGGGGTTCAAGATTTGGGACCAAAAGGACAACAAATTCATAATCAGCAGGGATGTCACATTCGATGAGGCTTCACTGATGAAGCCTACGGTCTCTAAGCAGGTGGAGACCAGCAAGACCAAGGAGCTATTGCAGCAGGTGGAGAGTGATGCAGATCCACCATCTCTAGAGGATTCAGTATCAGTTCGGATCATTCCTGAGGTGACACAGGGTGGTGATCAAGTTGCAGAAGAAGATGCTGAAGTTGTTGAAGAGGATCAGGAGCAGGTCATGGGTACTGTTCCAGATCCTACTGCAGTTGGAAGACCACGGAGGAATACTAGGAGACCAGGCTGGCTCACCACCGATATGGTTGTTTCATATGCACTTCCAGTTGTTGAAGAGGCTATTCCATCTACCTTCAGAGAAGCTGAGATCAGTTCAGAAGCAGATATGTGGAAAGAGGCCATGAATGAAGAGATGAAATCTCTTTATAAGAACAACACATGGGAACTCACCAAGTTGCCCAAGGGGAAGAAGGCCATAGGGTGCAAGTGGGTATTTGCAAAGAAGCAGGGATCTCTCCAAGAGGATGCAGTGCGCTACAAGGCAAGGCTGGTGGCTAAAGGCTACGCTCAGAGAGAAGGAATCGACTATAACGAGGTGTTCTCCCCAGTAGTTAAACACTCATCTATTCGGATTCTATTGGCTTTGGTGGCGCAGAATGAGTAGGAACTTGACCAACTTGATGTGAAGACCGCCTTTCTCCACGGCGATCTTGAGGAGGAGATTTATATGACACAGCCCACAGGTTATAAAGCTGCAGGGAAGGAAGATTTAGTATGTAAGATGAAGAAATCGCTGTATGGTTTGAAGCAGTCTCCTAGACAGTGGTACAAGCGATTTGACAGCTTCATCAGGAAGAAGAAGTACACACGAAGCCATTTCGATCCATGCGTGTACTACAACAAGTTACCATCAGGTGAATATATCTATCTACTTCTTTATGTAGATGATATGTTGATTGCTTCTAGGTCAAGATCTGCTATTGATTCTCTGAAGAAGATGTTGTCGTCAGAGTTTGAGATGAAGGACCTGGGTGGAGCAAGGAAAGTATTGGGCATGGAGATCACAAGAGACAGGAAAGCTGGCAGGATAAGTTTGACTCAGAAGGGCTATCTGGAGAAGGTACTGCAGAGGTTTAATATCGGGAAGGATACTAAGTCTGTTAGTACACCAATGGCGCCGCACTTCAAATTGTCAGCGAAGATGTCTCCAAAGAGTGTTCAAGAGCGTGAGCATATGTCTCATGTTCCATATGCCAATGCGGTGGGTAGCTTGATGTATGCAATGGTGTGTACGAGGCCAGATCTATCACAGGCAGTCTCCATGGTGAGCAGATACATGCATGATCCTGGACAGGGTCATTGGGAAGCTGTGAAGTGGATCCTGAGGTACATCAAGGGAACTGTTGATGTAGGCCTAGTGTTCGAGAAGGACGACACCGGAAAGCAAGAGTGCATAGGGTATGTGGATTCAGACTATGCAGGTGACCTTGACAAACGCCGGTCGACGACGGGATATGTCTTCACATTCTCGCAGGCACCGGTGAGTTGGCGCTCCACACTTCAGTCTACAGTCGCTTTGTCGACCACAGAGGCTGAATATATGGCTATGACAGAGGCCATGAAGGAGGCAATTTGGCTTCAGGGATTGCTTGATGACTTGAGTGTGGAACAGGATATGTTGAAGATAAACTGTGACAGCATGAGTGCCATTTACCTGGCAAGGAACCAAGTCTATCATGCAAGGACGAAGCACATCGATGTCAGGTATCACTTTGTTCGGGAGATTCTGGAAGAAGGTGACATTGACTTGTTGAAGATTCACACTTCGGAGAATCCGGCCGATATGCTTACAAAGGTGGTGTCGGGAGTAAAGTTTGCACACTGTAAAGACTTGCTTCATATCCTTCAGGTGAATTGAGCTTGCTGAAGCTCATTTGGGTGAACTACGGACGGCTTGATCCCTTGGGCAAGGGGTACGTAGGCAACCGGGTTGGTGCAGCCGCTTTCGAGTCGACATTCGGCTCAGATTTGGAAATCTTCACCGAGGTGGAGAATTGTTGGAGGAGAGAGTACAGTAGAGGAGTTGATGTCATGCCAGGTGCTGTCAAAGATTGTCGAGGAGTTTATGACGAAAGGCAAAGGGACAGCGGGCAGGAAACAGCAGCAGCACAGCAGAACAGGAGATCGGTCGACCGGCCCGGTCGACCGACGTGCACAGCATGCACAGGAACGGTCGCGGTCGACCGGCCGGTCGACCGCAGGGCTCTGACTGACAAACACCCAACTCTCGGGTTTTTTGGGTCGACCGCCCGGTCGACCGGAAGCCCTTGACTGACAAAACCCAACTCTCGGGTTTTTCTGGGTCGACCGGCCCGGTCGACCGGTATTGGAGAATTGGGAGGTCGGTCGACCGCCCGGTCGACCGACAGACGGTTTCTGGGTAAAAATCTGCTGATCCGTTTTTTTGAGGTATTTAAGCCTCATGTTGATTCTAGGGTTTGTAACCTGCGGGAATTGTAGTTGCTCTTAGTACTCTTGCATTCAAAGAGACTTAGAGTTATTGTAATCATCTTCCACAAATAAATCTCTCCATTGATTGCCCCGAGGACGTAGGCATTTAGGCCGAACCTCGTTAGATCTGTTGTTTGCGATTGGGTGATTCTCTTCTTGGTTGTGATTGATTTAATTGTTCAAGGAGATCTGAGTATTCTCTGTTTGGTTCGTTGTTGTGATTTGTATGCGCGCACAACAGATTTACCTAAAATTCTTGCCATCCAAGAACAAAGAAGAGAAAATATGGATTACATCTACCTAAGTCTTAATTAAAAGATGATTTTTCGACCGGGAAGAATCTTTTTTTTTGAGAAAATAGAGTTAAAGTTTAGTTGAGCTTCGGTGCTAAAAAATTTTGAAAGTGAAGATGTAGAAACTCTAGCTTGTTCTCTGTGAATGGTTCTTTTCCTTCTTCTAATTGAAGAGGGGGATTGGATATGGAAGGTTTTGTGAAGATTCACCTTCAACCTGATTTCTCTTCCCACAAACCATGATGAATGAATCAACACGAGTAGCAAGTAATCAAGAAGAAAATTGAAACGAATAGGTATAGGTGAGATTTTTACTCAAATATTGAAAACTAGGGTTTTGAATAGAAACCTAAAAGAAATCTAGCCATGAGGTTTGATGCGGATCCGAGCCAAAAACGAGGTTGAAACTTGTTGAAATTTGTGAATAAGGGCTTGTAGTGATGAAATCTGAAGTGGGGGTGAAGAGAGGTGAGAGGTTAAGTTGGCGGAGAGAGAGAAAACTCAAGGAAGAAAAAAGAGATTTCGACAATTTAAGCTTATTTAAGACTGGCCCCACACAATTGACACTTGTCGTCGAAAGCAATTTCAACAGCCAGTTGTCAAAAGTCCTGATATGATTTTCAATATTCGGAGATCAGAATTCTGATTCTGAGCAAACAAAATCTGATTTTCGAAAGTTAAAATAATAGCTTTCGGAAGCGGCAATAATCTTGCAGTTAGAATTTTTTTTTGAAATATTTGTACAAAAATTTAAATAAAATTCTTAAAAATAATTAAAAACAAGTATAACTATCTAACATCTTAGTCAATCATATAAACCAAAAATTCAAGAAATTTTTTTTTATTTACTATTTTAACATGGTATCTTATAGTAGACATCCACAAAACTAATTATCCAATATGCAAAGTTTAATTCTCCACAAATAAATGAAAGTCTCGCGTCATGTGCCTCGAGCAATTGCTATCAAGATTTGTTCCCTATATCGTGCGGTCTTGATATGTATAATAAATTTAGATTTAGATTTTGGTACCAATGTCTTTTTGGATCCTATGGAACTGGTTAAGCGAATCCAAACATGCTATTAACAAAATTGGGCCTTTTTGACCGCAATGTGTACAATTGGTTCTTTTGCGGCTCTAGTTGCTCGCGAGCTTTGAGCTCCATTTCATGAGTCTTTAAGTTACCCATGAAAGCTGTGAAGTCTATCTTTTTAGAGTCATTTAGCTCTTTCAAGGTGGTTACTTTGACCTCCCACGATTTGGGAAGTAATCGGATGATCTGCCTCACCTTAGTGTCGTTTTAGATTGGTTCACTTAGAGGAATTAGACTATTAGTAATTTTACTAAAACGAGTAAGTATATCATTAATAACTTCATTATCATGCAGTTTGAAATTCTTATATTATGAAGTGAATAAATCAATTTTAGCTTTTCAATTAAGAGGTTTCTTCATGTGTAGCAATCAATATGTTCCATATTTCAAAAGTATATTCACAATTAATGGCTATAGAAAAATCATCATCATTTAAGGCTTGCATTAAAGCATTGGTTGCCTTAGCATTAGCTTCAAATTTCTTAGAGACATTTTCAGGCCAAGGTTCAGTTATATGATTAGATTCTTTAAATTCTTTTTCAATAGCAAGAGAAACATCTCTGTTAAGAGATTTTAAAAAAGCTCCCATCTTAATCTTCCATATAGGGATGTTAAGACCATCAAACCTAGGTGGAGATTTAATACTGAAGTCGTCTTCGTGAGAAGCCATGAGTGTGTAATTATGTGATTACCTAAAGCTTAAACAAGAGTACTAGTTCTAACACTAATTCAAAATCACCTAGAAGGGGTGAATAGGTGATGCTAATCAAATATGTGAAAATTAAAATAATTTTCAGCGATTAAACACAGTATTAGCAAATAAATGCAGAAATAAAGTAATAGAAGTAGAGAAAGAGAAAGCTCTGCAAACACAAGAGATACGTACTCAAGGTTCGATCCACTTGATTTACGTCCCCGTCTCCAACTCCCGTGGAGAAATAAGCACTATTAATTGGTTCACGAAACCAAAATAACGCTTACACCTTGATCCTGCAAGATCAACTCGAAGCGTCTGTTGGATCTAATAATTATTCTAAATAAGATTCCATAAATGCAATACTCTTTATCAAGATCAAAGAGAAGGAGGGTTTAGGCATACCTGATTCGATCACGAAAGAGATGTCAAAAGTTGCACGATCTCGAAAACGTTGGAGTTTAGGGAGGAAATTTTTCTCTCCACCCATCAAGTTCTCTTCTTGATTCTCAGAGGAGATGAGAGGCCTTCAAGAGAGAGATTAGGGCATGACAGATTAGTTATGGTGGAGAGAAAATCCTACCCATGATATATAGCATCAATAAATTCTAATTCAACTCATCATAGATCTAGACCCTTGATTGATAACACGAGTTTCATACGTGTAGATGAGTCCCACATCTTAATTTAAATACACTCATAGTTAAGTATAATTGAAATGTGTTTAGATCCAAACCATTAGGCTTGATCAATTTTTTATTGGGTCCAACAACATAGGTTTACAGAGACGGGTGTATAAATCTAATTAGACTTGTATATGCCCAAATTAATTTAGACTCAAATCCAAATAAATTTAACAATCTCCCACTTGAGCCAAACAAGTCATACTGGAAGGATGTTATGCATAATTTTATGGTACAAAAATTTTAATTGTCAATAAACCATGTTTCAAAAATAATCTGATCCATTAAGTGTCCTGCCACGAACATGGCGGTTGTTACCTTCGTATAATCGAGGTAGGATCTTCTACATCACAAGTTTCAGAAACCTTAATGATATAAATCAAATGTGGATGTGTGGCATAGAAATGTCCTCTGATCAAATAAGATACAATTTCAACTGATTTTCATTTTATGACTCCAACGAGTCAACCTTATGACTCTAACGAGTCTAACTGCTAATTCAACAAACTTAAATGCATAAAAATAGACTTTAAGAAAAGCAGTTATAACTTTATTTATCAGAATCAACAAATATATATATATATAAAGTTCACTTAGAAATAATGTCTGTTATATGAAATTATCCACTCCCACTAAAGCAGGATATCATCATGATTAGCCATCCCTATATGAGCAATATGCTCAAAGAAGACTTTAGTGGAAGTCCTTTAATGAGTCGATCTGTAATGTTAAGAATAGTACTAGCACTATCAACAGACACGATATGATTTTGAACTTTATCATTAATGACAAGAAACACTATGTCGATATACTTCGACTTTGCTGAACTCTTGTCACTATTACAGTAGAGCTTTATAACTCTTATTGTCACAGTATGGTTGTAATGGCTTCTCGACTAAATTCACCATCTTCCTACAATCAGAAAAATGTAACCTAAAGTGGACTTTTTATTGTCGATACATCTAGCATAATCTGAATTTGTGTATCTGATCAGCTGCAACTGATCAGATTTCATGTAATCTTCTGTAGATATCGTATTACCTTCTTGACAGTCTTTCGGTGATCAACCCAAGAACTGATCAAGTATCTGCCAAGTTTCTCTATGATATATGCTAATGTCTGGACGGGTAAAAACCTGAACATACATCAGACTTTCAACCGCCAATGTATATGAAATACTCTCATTTGCTTCTTTCTGTAGGGAGTTCTTGGGACATTAGAGTAAACTCAACTTATCTTCCCTAAAGAAATTTTTTATGCCACATCTATCTAGCATCTTATCGATATAGACCTTTTGGGATGAACCTAATAATCCACGTGTCCTGTCACATTAAATTTGAATGCCTGTCTCCAAGATCTCTCATATCAAAATTCTTTGAGGGAAAACTCTTAGTCTTAAGTACAAGAGTCATATCATTACTTGCTAATAGAATGTCATCCACATATAGCACAAAAAATATATGTTTACTCTCTTTAAATTTATGATAAATGAATTGATCAACCACATTATCCTTAAAATTAAAATCGAATATTACTTGATCAAATTTCAAATACCATTGATGGGATACTTGATTTAGACCATAAATGAAATTTTTTAATTTACAAACCAAATATTATGAATCTTTCACTTTAAACTTTCTAGTTGCACCATACAAATTTCTTCCTCAATGTTACCATTAAGAAAGACAATCTTAATATCTATTTGGTGTAACTCTAGGTCGAAGTGAGTCACTATTGCCATGATAATTCTAAAAAATTTCTTTATGAAAAATAGAAAGAAAGTCTCCTTATAGTCAATACCCTCTGTTTGAGTAAATTCCTTTGTGACAAGACGTGCCTTATACCTTTCGACATTGCCTTCCATATCCCGCTTGATTTTGAATATCTATTTACAACCAATCAGTTTCTTTCCTTTAGGTAACTCTACTAAATCCCAAACATCATTGTCCTTCATGAATTTTAGCTCATCTTTCATGGTATTTGACCACTTAGTGGAGTGAATGCTGAGTTTGGCCTCAATCAAGGATGTGGGGTCATCCTCTACCCTTATGTCAAACTCATTCTCTTGGAGATAAACTATATAGTCATTTGTAATGACTGATCTCCTCTCCCTAGTAGATCGCCTAGGCATTTGTGGTTGAGAATTTTCAGGTTCTACCTCATCAGTAGGATTTTTTTCAAGATGAACTGTATATGTACCGTGTAAGGTACAACTATACTTTCATGCTGAAGTGGAACAACTATTTCATTATTTAGAACAGTTGTCAAGGGTATAACAATATGTTCTTCCTCAAATATGAAATCCTTATATAGTTGACGCCTATTGTTCTGAATATCCTCAAAAAAATTAGTATTATCTGTCTTTATATTCTTAGTGGAGGGACAATAAAACCTGAAGCCTCTATACCTCTCAGAATACCTTACGAATAAACAGCTAACTCTCTTTGAGTCCAACTTCTTCTCATATAGTATATATTGCCGAGCTTCCCTGGATAACTCCAAACATGTACATGTCTAATACTAAAAGATTTTTCAGTCCATAACTTATATGAAGTTTTAGTTACTATTTTGCTAGGTACGCTATTAAAGAGGTAGACAGATGTCTTTAAGACTTCACTCCATAATGACTCTGGTAGAGTAGTGTGAGGTATCATACTCCTAACCATATCTTTTAGTGTGTGATTTCATCTCTTAGAAATATCATTTTGATGAGGTGTCCCTGGCATGGTGTACTAAGCGACAATGTCACACTCTTTCAAAAATTGGCAAATAGTTCTGGACATTTACCTGACCTGTCGTATCTACTGTAGTACTCATCACTACGATTAGATTTAACAGCTTTAATTTTTTCTATTATGTTGATTTTCAACTTTCGCTTTATAGATTTTAAACATGTCCAGTAATTGAGATTTCTCATGTAATAAGTATAAGTACCCATAACGAGAGTAATCATTTGTAAAAGTAATGAAATATTCATAACTATTTCAAGAAGCTGTAGAGAATGGACCACAAATGTCTATATACACCAAATCCAAGACACCTAAACTTCGTCTAGCGCTAAACTTTCTAATATTTCTTTAATTAATGTTTGCTTAGTGCCTAAGCTATTCACATATAAAGATTCGGTATATAAAGCATATAGTTTCAATTTATATAGCCATCAAATCAGAATTCCAGTACCAATAACTTTAGATTTGAAAAGTAGACTAATCATTTCATTACCAAGAGTGACAGTAAAACCAGATCTGTTTAACAATAAAATAGAAATATGATTCCACTTAAAAGGATAGTACATATAAAGTCTCATCCAAATCTAAAATAAAAAATCAGAATCTAATTTAAGATTACAAACTCCAATAGTTTCAACTGTAACTTTATTTCCATCACCCATGTACGTATTGCTCAGCCGGGCTGAGGTTCTTTTGTATTTGAAACTTTCGCATTGAATCATGTATGTGAATTATCTTTCCACCATGTATGAGTGACATTAAAGCTAAATTAATTTCAGAATAACTATAAATATGAGATATACCCTTCTTAATTAGCCATTTCTGATATTTTAGGCAATCCTGCTTAAGGTGGTCTACTTTATTGTAGAAAAAGCATGCAATGACCTTAAGCTTTCTCTCCTGTACTTTAGCCACTTAGAATCAACAACTGTAGTGGTGCTTATATTCCTCCATTTAGTTACACTTTTTCTCTTTTTTAGAAGTGTTATCCTGAATGCTAAGTGAGCACTTTCAGTCTTTTCTTATTTCAATCTCTCTTCTTTTCGGATACAATGACTGATGAGCTCAATGAGACTCCACTTTATCCTTTGAGCATTATAAATAATCTTTGAAAAGGGTTATACTGTGTTAAAAAAAGATCAGAATGAAATGCATTAGAATCTCTTCTTAGAGTTTCAATTTCAGTACTTTTAGTTTTTAAATAAGATTGGGCATTTTCATAATATACTCTCTTATGTTTTTTTCTGCTGTTGTAGCGCATATTTATCAACTTGTTAAGATGTGTGCTAGCCTTAATTTTATCCGATTTAATAAACCGGTCGACTATTTCAACTGAAAAACTCTTAGCACTGATTTTATCAGGTATAAAATCCCTCATAGTTATAGGAATAGTATGCTTTATGATCATTAAACACATCCTGTAAGACCTCTCTCACTTATCGTAATTGGCCTTTTTTTTAACTGAACTTTTATTAGTGATAGTAGGGGTCCATTAATTCTTAAGGTGTAGTCTAGGTCCATGAATTCAAGAACAATCTTTTACGTGATCTTTCCACTTTCTAAAGTTTGTACCATTCAATTTAGACTACATAAGCGTACAATTTCTCATCAATTTAACATAAACATTGCATTTAACAAAATTCTACTGCAATAGTCATAAAAATTGAATTTCAAAAAATGCAACCAGTTTAATCGATAGAGCTGTCAGCCAAACTTTTAGAACAAGTTGTATCTCTTTATGTCAATACTGTACTGAAAGTCTAGGTGCTATGTAAAAGAACATCCTTCCTTTAGGCCGACTGTCTCTTTATAGGATTGGTTCCAAAGTTTAAGTTATCTATATTGATCATATAATATGTAATGACCCGGCCATAGTGACAACCTTCTTTTGGGCCGATTATGACACGCATGGGCCACACAAATCTATGCATCTGTATTCTTGTTCCGTTATCGAACTAGTTAATAAGGGTAATACAATATGGATCTATAGTGTGACAACCTTCCTTTTGGCCGATTACCACACACCAAGATTCTCTCACTTGTATTACCCAAATCAAGTATTCGACACCGTACTTAATTCGGCCAAACAATAGCTTTTTTTTGGGTCAGCTATTGTCCGCATGAATTATATACACAATTAAATAAGCTCTTTTATAAATTATTTAATTTTAACATGTATATATCATTATCTGTGTGTTATCAACTGTAGTAAACATCAATATTTATCTTGCTAGAATAATATAAGTAATAATATAAATATTGATGAAGTGGAAGCATGTAAGGGAACACATAACCTTGATAAACAAACACTTCAATGCCTACTTTTATCAACTAACTACTATTTTGTCATATATATGAAATCACCTAGATGGGGGGGTGAATAGGTGATGGCTATATGAAATATGACAATAATGCGGAATTAAAATCTACTTAACACAATAAGCTCAAATTAAAACACTTGCAAGATAAAATCAATAAATAAGGCAAGTAATAAAGAGATTGAGTTTAGAGAAATTTGAGCAAACGCAAACACGAGGATATGTTTCCGAGGTTCGAGCCACGCTCTACGTCCCCGCCTTCACACTTGAAGGAGTTCCACTATTGTTGATCACACTGGATCTCCAATATAAGAACACACTTGTCCTATCTCTCGGTGTCGCTGCAACACTATGAAGCACACCCGCTCGATTGAGGCCGATGCCTCTACAACTTCTCAATTGAAGAAAAAACTTGATCACACTTTGATCAAAAAGCTCACTTGCACAATCCTATAACCAATATGATGAAAATGAATATTTGGGATTGTGTAGTGCAAAAGACTAGAGAGAAGTGGAGGATTGCTTCAAAAGGTGTAGGGAATTTTGGCTTTGGAGAGAAAATCTTTTCTAAAAGAAAACTAAGGGTTTAGCTTGGAAATATTTTCTTGCTTAAAAACTCTTGTCAAATCATATAAATCTTGTGTCTTATCATGTTGAAATGACCCACTATTTATAGTGGATGAAAAACCAACTACACAGCTTAAAGGATTCGTTGGGGTGAGATCCCAACAAAAAATCTGTCAGAAAATAGAGTTGTTGGAGTCTGTCAGACTTTCTGACAACTATCGGTCGACCGGGACGGCCGACAGTCAACGGTCATATTTCTGACCGTTGGGGGAAAACGGTCGACCGACTCGGTCGACCGAAATAAACAGATAGCACTGACAAGTGCCCGGTCGACCCGAGCGGTCGGCCGACGTGCACACATGCACAGCCGTGCACATCGGTCGACTGGGTCGGTCGACCGGACTCTGTCAGATCTGTTTATACAGAGTCTGAAAAGAAAGGAAATTTTTGGATTAAAGCATTTTGGTTTAAGGATATGAAAATAAGGTTTTATACCTAATAAAACTAAGAGTATGATCATAGATCAACATTCAAGCATGTTAGATCATTTTTGGTGAAAATCCTTTTTGATAAACTGTTTTTCTAAAAACGGTTTTTTCAAAACATGGTATTTCTAAAAACTAAGTTAGAAATTCTGATATAAAAATTCTTTTGAAGTCATGAAGCAATACTAAGTGTGTGTGAGTGACAATCCCAAATATTCTACCTCTATCATCTAGGTTTCGACAAAATATCTAAAAATAAAAGTAAATTACAAATCTTGAATTCTTTTCTTCAATGTTTTGATCCCGAAACTTTTCTACCGTGCTAGGCTTGAGAATGCAAATCTTTAGCGGCGTCCAAATTGTGAGTCTTGATTGTGGAGCCGTCAAATCAACTTGTTTTAAACCTGAAATTCTTTTAAACAAGATTGTTAAACACATAACTAAATATGGTTTGTTATCATCAAAATATCGGGCTAATGGCCTTTGGGCCAACAATCTCCCCTTTTTGATGATGACAAAACATATATGGTTATTACAAATAGTTTGGGTGGAGACTTCAAGTGAAGCTCTCCCTCAACACATGCATATAATAAAAAGATACTCAGGTACTCAGGCATAGGTAAATAGTACAAACAATAAACAACCATACACATGTCCATGCCAGAAAGTAACTCATGCATAAATAACTCACATGTTCATACATAACATAAAAACATATAGAAAACACATGTCCACACAAACACAAATACATGTCCAAAATACTAAACAAAATACCAAAATATGTCCAACACACAAAATATAAAATACAATACAAGCCCAAGAGAAGTCTCTCAAGAATATCTCTCCCCTTTTTGACATCATCAAAAGGGGAAGTCACTCCTCATCGTCGTCGTTCTCATCATCGTTCTCCTCATCGTCGTCCTCAGCATCACCTGCAGCCATCTCCACATCCTCATCATCATCATCAACATCCTCATCATTATCAGAAGCCTCCTCCTCTGGATCAATAGCTGCAACACCTGGCTGTGGTGCTGAAGAAGCAGAAGGGGCCCTAACTGGAAATGGAGGGCCGGAGGAAGGAAGCGGTCGGGAAAATGGCGTGGGGTCTGGACCAAGCATGTTGTACTTCACAAAGAGTGCACTAAATTGCGAATCCATGTATCGCATGGAATCAGCAAAATAGGACATATCATTGCGAAGTCCTTGATAACGAGAGTCCATCTCCGCGCGATGTGCCGCATCCGCCTCAGAAATCTGGGTCAGTCACTGCTGGATCTCAGCGGTCACCCAAGACTAATGCTCCTGAAACTGAGTACGAAGCTCAGACGAAATGAAGGCCTGAAGGTCTGAAGGAATGGATGGCCCTGGAGCAGAGAAAATCCCTGGGACAGATGAAGACCCTGGGGCAGGCCCTGGAACATGAGCAGGAGGAATAGGAGGCTGCTCAGGAGCGGGATGACGCATCCTGGGTTGCATCCTCTTCAAAAGAGTGCTGTTCAGGTTCACGGAGGGTTCGAAGGGTATCTCAGAGGACAGATCAAAATTGAGTTGTTTTAGGAGGTACGAAATGAGCATCCCATAAGGCAAGTGCCTTGTGGGGACAAGGACGTGATCAGAGGTCATATGAGAAATTATGAAGCGGGGGATGTTTATCTTAATGCCTTTCAGAAGGCAATAGACTATCAAAGGTACAGGACCCCTAGCATGACTGTATTCACCAGATTTGGGCAGAATGTTATAGAATACAAATTTTGCGAGGACTTGAGCGGTGAGAGTGAATTTATTCACCTCCTCATTCCTCACTAAGCCGGGGTTGTCATCCCCGTGGAGTAAAGTTGACGCGGTGAGTGCAGACTCACCGGCCGGATACTCAAAGTCATGTAGGTCAAAAGAGTAGATATCAACTCCTCCACAGGAGAGATGCAACAAATCAGCAAATTGTTTTAGAGGGATATCAATGTCTCTCCCTAGAACTCTGGACCTAACCCGATTACCCTCAAAAGCAAGATTGGTATAAAAATAGGGTATCAGTGAGGTATAAACCGGTTCTCTAATAGCCATGAATTGGTCTAAAGAATTATTCCTCAATATTTGTGGGATATTAAGGTGCTCAAAGTCTTGGAGGACTACACATCTCCCCGAAATGATAGTTCTCCTCGAAAGAAGGATAAACCGTTGTTCTGCTAGATTGGAGACAAAAGGAGGTTTAGTCCTAGTGGATGAAGTTGAAGGGACCACAGATTTTTCCTTCTCAGCTCTAGATCTTTTAGTCATGATTAAATTTTAGGTTAAAATGAAGATCTAGGTCACAAATAAAAGTAGGGCTTGATCTAGACTAGGGAAACAAAAGATCTTGACAAAACTTAAGATGAACAAAAGAAGGAGAGTAAGATCTAAAAGAAAATTTGGATTTTTACCTTGATTGAAAAGAGATCAAGAACCCAAAATCAAAAATCCCTGAGTTTGAACGTAGATCGGGCCTGAAAGAGATGATCCAGCAAAGATTTGAGAGTATGAAGCTTGGATTTGAGGCGGATTTGAGTTGGAAAGGTGAGTTAGGGTTTTTAGAGAGAGGGAGAAGAGGGATCGGCTGAGAGAAGTGAGAGAGAAATGAGAGATCGGGCTTTAAATAAGGTGGGTAGGTGGCAGATTCTCGACGCCCGGTCGACCGGTCCGGTCGACCGAAAATATCCGAGACCACTGACAGACCAAACGGTCGACCGCACCGGTTGGCTGAAATTACCCGAGAGCTCTGACAGATCAAACGGTCGACCGCACCGGTCGGCCGGCAATAGAGAAGAATGAAATCATTCTTCCAGGCAAGGTCGGTCGGCCGGAACTCAGATCCGGTCGGCCGGTCTTGCCCAAAACCTGTCAGCAGCAAAGACCCTAAGAAAAAAATTTAAAAATAATTGTCTAACAAATAGTAAGCAGAATATTTTCAACAAAATTCCAATTAAAAAAAATGTTTTAAAAACTTCATTAGTTGTAATATCAACAAAATTTACACAAGACATTTTAATTTTTATTTTACATATTAAAAACAAAGGTTTAGAGATGTCGAAGCCGAATACCCGGTGAAGGGTTCTGAACTTCATCCTCGAGATTCCTCTAAATATGAGTTGAGGTGCGCAATTGCCATCTCTAATGTATTTGCTTTAAATATGAATATTAAATATTTATTTTAGTTTTTAAAAAAACATGTATATAGATATATGATCAAAAACTGAACATGTGGACACAACAACAAAAAATATATGACATAAATACAAGATATCAAGCATTTAAACAAGGCATATACACAAGCATGATGAAAATGTAAGTTTACACTAACACATATCAATGTAACAAAGGTAAACTAACAATCTTATGCATTTGTATATATAAACACAATAAAACTTTTAAATGGAGAATTTACCAAACGAGGGCAATCTCCAAAATAGGTGCCTCCATGATAGTGATGCAAGCGTGATGTGATCTTTGAGCTTTGATGCATCCACCACCCGGGCACCGTCTTTCCCTAAGTCTTGGAGGATGAAGACCCACCTGTATGAACTAAATTCGGTGTATCTTTTGGTACCCAAATCTTTTGGGTCCTTTAGGATTAGTACCGGGGCGAACCTAAACATGTTTATTATTCATGTTATGTTTAACAAAACAAAATTTTTCTAAATGGCCTTTGCGGCCACAATGCGTGCAAACATAAATCCTACCACTACCATACATGTGAGCATGCTTGTGAGTGTGTGCATGTTTCCGTGCATGTGTATGGTGAGTGTGTTTCCCTTGGGTTAGTCCTTTGGGAAATCTAGATGCAAATTTATTTAAGTCAAAAGCACATTTTTTAAGAGTTGAATCTAAAACATCAACCCGTTTTTGAATTTCAACAAAATCATTTTTATTACAAGATACAATGGGGGTTTTCCTTTTACAAGCTAATTTATAGTTTTTAAAATCAATCTTTATTTTCTTAAAAGCAGTAGTCAATTCATTTCTCTTTTTCAATAGTATTAATTTTATCTTTCAAAGAGTCATTTTCTCTTTTTAATTTCTTATTATGAGATTGTGAAATCTCATATCTATGTTGGAGTTCTTCAAAAAATTGTGCTAATTCATCCATAGTTAATTCATCATCATCTATGGAGTTGTCAAGTGTTACCTTGGAAGCATCATCTCCATGTGCCATGAAGCACATGTGTGCGGCGTCGTTCTCCTCTTCGGATTCCGACTCCGTATCATCCCACGTGGCCACCATAGCCTTCTTCTTCTTTGGGCCATTCTTGGAGGTGGTAGCTTGGAGAGCGGGACAATCGGCAATGAGGTGTCCGATCTTCTTGCAATGAAAACAAGGACCCGGCTCCTCTCTTTTCCTTTCGAATCTTCCTTGAGGTTTTTCCCTTCGGAAGTTGCTTTGCCTCCCTTTCTTGTAGAACATTTTGCCCACCTTCCGGATGAGCATGGCAAAATCCTCATCGCAATCTTTCGATGAGTCTTCCTCGTCATGGTTGGTTGGAGTGGCTTTAAAGGCGAGAGCTTTCTTCTTTGGCGCCTCCCTTTCTTCTCTAACTTTCATCTCTATCTCATGGGTCTTAAGATTTCCGATGAAACCGGAGAAGTCCATCTCCTCCCTATCGTTGAGCTCCTTGAGGGTTGTAGCCTTGACTTCCCAAGCTTTGGGAAGAGCTCTAATGACCTTCCTTATCTTTTGGTCATTATCGATTGCATCACCTAAAGAAGATAAAGCATTTGTTATTTTAGTGAAGCGAGTGAGCATGTCATCAATGCTCTCATTCTCAAGCATATAAAAGTTCTCATATTGAGAACGAAGCAAGTCAATTTTGGATCTCTTGACTTGTGACGTTCCCTCATGAGTCACAATTAAAACATTCCACACCTCAAATGCGGATTTGCAATTTATGACGCGTGAGAGGTCATCTTCATTAAGGGCTTGGGTTAATGCATATTGAACTCTAGCATTGGCCTCATAGTCCTTGGTGGTGTCCTCGAACCATGATCTCTCATCGGTGAGAGGTTCTATAAATTCTTTGGTTATGGCCCTAGCAACCCTGACTCCTAGGGACTTAAGGAAAAGGTTCATCTTGACCTTCCAAATAGGGAAGTTCAAGCCATCAAATTTGGGTGGGGACTTGATGCTAGAAAAATTAATTGAAGCCATGGATAGTGAGTATGATGCACAATAAATGAAGAATGCAACAAAATGATATAGCCAAATACAAGGATCTCCCTAAGGTGGTTAAACCAAATAGTAGGGTTAGGCTCTGATACCAATTGAAATCATCTAGAGGGGGGGTGAATAGGTGATGGTTATATGAAATATGACAATAATGCGGAATTAAAATCTACTTAACACAATAAGCTCAAATTAAAACACTTGCAAGATAAAATCAATAAATAAGGCAAGTAATAAAGAGATTGAGTTTAGAGAAATTTGAGCAAACGCAAACACGAGGATATGTTTCCGAGGTTCGAGCCACGCTCTACGTCCCCGCCTTCACACTTGAAGGATTTTCACTATTGTTGATCTCACTAGATCTCCAATACAAGGACACACTTGTCCTATCTCTCGGTGTCGCTGCAACACTATGAAGCACACCCGCTCGATTGAGGCCGATGCCTCTACAACTTCTCAATTGAAGAAAAAACTTGATCACACTTTGATCAAAAAGCTCACTTGCACAATCCTATAACCAATATGATGAAGATGAATATTTGAGATTGTGTAGTGCAAAAACTAGAGAGAAGTGGAGGATTGCTTCAAAAGGTGTAGGGAATTTTGGCTTTGGAGAGAAAATCTTTTCTAAAAGAAAACTAAGGATTTAGCTTGGAAATATTTTCTTACTTAAAAACTCTTGTCAAATCATATAAATCTTGTGTCTTATCATGTTGAAATGACCCACTATTTATAGTGGATGAAAAACCAACTACACAGCTTAAAGGATTCGTTGGGGTGAGATCCCAACTAAAAATCTATCAGAAAATAGAGCTGTTTGAGTCTGTCAGACTTTCTGACAATTACCGGTCGACCGGGACGGCCGACCGCCAACGGTCATATTTCTGACCGTTGGGGGAAAACGGTCGGCCGACTCGGTCGACCGAAATAAACAGAGAGCACTGACAAGTGCCTGGTCCACCCGAGCGGTCGGCCGACGTGCACACATGCACAGCCGTGCACGTCGGTCGACTGGGTCGCTCGACCGGACTCTGTCAGATCTGTTTATACAGAGTCTGGAAAGAAAGGAAATTTTTGGATTAAAACATTTTGGTTTAAGGATATGAAAATAAGGTTTTATACCTAATAAAACTAAGAGTATGATCATAGATCAACATTCGAGCATGTTAGATCATTTTTGGTGAAAATCCTTTTTGATAAACTATTTTTCTAAAAACGGTTTTTCCAAAACATGGTATTTCTAAAAACTAAGTTAGAAATTCTGATATAAAAATTCTTTTGAAGCCATGAAGCAATACTAAGTGTGTGTGAGTGACAATCCCAAATATTCTACCTCTATCATCTAGGTTTTGACAAAATATTTAAAAATAAAAATAAATTACAAATCTTGAATTCTTTTCTTCAATGTTTTGATTCCGAAGCTTTTCTACCGTGCTAGGTTTGGAATGCAAATCTTTAGCGGCGTCCAAATTGTGAGTCTTGATTGTGGAGCCGTCAAATCAACTTGTTTTAAACCTGAAATTCTTTTAAACAAGATTGTTAAACACATAACTAAATATGGTTTGTTATCATCAAAATATCGGGCTAATGGCCTTTGGGCCAACAATATAGTGCTTGTAATACTGTATTGCTCGTCAAGAACTTCGAAACGGCTATTTACACGTTTAAAACAGAGATCGGATGAGCCCGCAATGGCTAATTGAAATTTCTATTTGCAAAAACGGTGTGCAGTATTTATCGGGTCTGGATCAGATCGACCCGCAATAGTTAACTTATGAGTTTTCTTCTTAATGGGTCGAGTTTAATAAACTGAATAAAATCCGATTAATTTAATGTGAGATTGATTGGAATTAGATCTCTTTATTTGATTAAAATTCTACCTCAAAATATCCTTAGTAGATTGGAATTCTATCTCAATTTTAAAACTCAAATTAATTTCAACAATCCCAATTAAATTTAATATGATATTAATTAGGAGTAAATTTTTTATTACATTTAAATTCTATCGCTAAATTTTCTAATCCTAATTAATTTCATAATCCCACTTAATTAAGAAAACTCAAAATTAATTAAACTTTTTTCCGCCGTGCACCGCCGGCCCATAGCGCGCCACATCGGCACACATGCTGCTGTGGGCCCAGAAGGGCATGCTTCTTCCGCCTGCATGCATGCTCTGCATGTATGCATCCAAAAAATCAAACCTGCGTGCATTCAGAAAAAAAATAGGCCTGCATGCATGCGGGTAAATTTTTTAATTTTCTGAAAATATTTTTGAAATAATAACACACAGAAAAAATTCAAAAAAATATACACATAATTCAATTTAATCAACTTAATTTAATTTAATTATTTGAGACACAAAAAAATAATTCTTTATGGAATTAAATAAAGAGATCGAATGAAATTTTAATAGCTCAAGATCAAAAAAATTATGTAAATCCCGAAGATCTGATAAAGAGGAGGCTCTGATATCAATTGTTGGACCTAATAATTATTCCAAATAAGATTTCATATATGCAATAGCATCTTTATTAAGATCATAGGGATTCGAGAAGGAGGGTTTAACATGCATGATTCCATCACGAAAGGGGTGCCGAAGGTTGCACGATCTCGAAAACGCTAGAGTTGAGGGAGGAGATTCTTCTCTCCAGCCTCCAAGTTCTCTTCTTGATTCTTAGAGGAGATGAGAGGCCTCCAAGAGAAAGATTAAGTCATGATAGATTAGTTGGTGGTGGAGAGGGAATCCTACCCATGATATAAAGCATCAAGGAATTCTAGTTCAACTCATCATAAATCTAGACTCTTGATTGACAATACGAATTCACATATAATGAGTCTCACATTTTAATTTAAATACACTTATGGATAAGTGTAATTGAAACGTGTCTAGAAGCGTGTCTAAACCTAAACCATTAGGCTTGATCAATTTTTTATTGAGTCCAACAACATATGCTTACAGAGACGGGTGTATAAATCTAATTAGAATTGTGTAGACCCAAATTAATTTAGACTCTAATCCAAATAAGTCTGACAGCGTCAACTCCTACAACCACGATTCCTAAAAATCGACTCGGAGCCTTAACTCTTGCAACACTCGAAGCCTTAATTCCTATAACACTCGATCCTATAAGATCAACTTGGGGCCTCAACTCTTTCAACGACCTCTCTCACTAGAGATTATATCACAACAAAAAGTAACAAAAGTTGGTGACCACTCTTGATCACTAGAAACTTCCTCTCAAAACACAAATCCTATATCTATAGATTAAGAATTGAAAGCTGAAGCTTGTGCGTATGAAACTAAAGAAATTGAAAGAGAAAAACCTAAAAATTTTTGTGGATTTTTCTCTCAAAGATTGAAGTAGAATAGCTCCATAAACTCGAGTAAATTTGATGTAAAAAAATTTGTAAATCTTGTTAAAATTCCTCTGCAAATGATTAGCTTTATCAAAACAAATTAAATCTATTTACTAAAAATCAGCAAAGAAAAGTCAACTAGCCGTCGACAGTGGATGCAGAACTTTTGACAGGAAACGATCACAAATTGCTGTATTTTTAAAACTCAGATGTTCATTTTCAAAAGCTATGTATTGACTGTCGAAAGCACTTTCGACAGGCTAAGTTTTCAAAAAGAGAATTGTTAAAAATAGATCAGTTCTGTAAATTTCAGAACTCTTTGAGAGACGCTGTCAAAAATGTATTTTGAGTCGACGAAAGTTGTTTTTGACATTTAGTGAAAAACAAAGTAAAACTGTCGAAAATGTGTTCACTCTGCAATCAACTGAGCTCACTAGAAAACGCTTTTAAAAACGTGCATGGAGTTGTCGAAAGTTGTTCAGCTCAAACTCAGACTTGTACATGCTAAGTATTCATTTTCGAAAGCTATTTATAGAACTGTCGAAAATAATTCAACTTTTTTGAGTCTGTTCAAAACTTGATTTAAATCAATTTTAACTTTATAAATCAAACAAAATAAGTTTCTTTAAACTCTTTTAAGCAGTAATATGTGTGGATTAACTCCACTACATATATCAAGCAATAAAACTTATTTTTCTGATTTAATACTCATTAAAATTGATTTTTCACTAAAAATAAACTTTTTAGAAACTTTACTTTAAATTCATTTTATAATGGATATATGTAAATATATATTAGAAAACGCCATCAAACCAACCACCCACCCAAGCCATGCATGTGCGTATTCAAGCCTGAGTCAACAATTCTGTAATTTAAAACTTTAACAAATTTTCTAAACTTACAAATACAAATACTATTCTCTTGAAATGAAGTCTCCTTGAAGATGCTTGACTTGAATTCGATTTCTTGGACTTCAATCATCAACTTTAGATGTTCAATGTATATTTGCTGAAGTTGAGTTTTATGATAAGACCTTGAATAACCTGTAATCGGTATAAACACTTCAAGATCATTAGCTCGTTAACTACATGAGTTGTGAGTCATCAAAATATGAGTGATTGAACATTTGAGCCTACAGAAGTTGATGGCGGTTTGTGAAATTAGTTGAAGTGGGTTTCTCAATTAAATTTATTCAAATGATTTTTCTCTATTTTCCATAAGAAATAAATAATTAAATTAATTTTTATAATATTTTGAAAAAAAATAACTTTAAACCCTGTTATTTGGCTAATTATTCAGCTGGGTATTTTCGTAAAAGACAAGTCCGGTGCTAGGCATGATTTTGGATGGTGAGGATATGAAAGGTAACTTCATGAAAAAGCATGAAAAAACCATAATGGAGGTCGCGAAAATAGTTGAAGTAAATTTATTGAATCTCAATTCATGGTATTTTTTTTTTTTTTAGAAATTTAGATTACCACAAGCAACTAAACATATTTCGATTGAGAAAAAACCAAGAACTTTTATTCTTTCTTAACTTTTTTTTTCTTTTTCTTAATGTTTTTGCTAAATTATTTGCAAGAAATACAACCATTGAATGTTTCATTTCATTCTGAGTCAATAGGCAACTAGAAATCATGTTCTTTGGGTTTTTAGTTGATCATGGAAAGAAGTTTCCTTCCAATATATTGAACTGAGGGAAGTCTTGATCAATCCATATGTATACAATCACTCATTAGAAGTATTGTTTGGTTACATAGACAGACAAAGAGAGTAACATATCTTCTCTTTACCTCTTTAGCTCTTGAATACATTCAAACAAGAATGCATGTAATTAATCAACCACTTTGTTGAGCCAAAAATCATGTGATGGGTTTGTTGTCCACCAAATCTTCCTTCAGACTGAACATGAGAGGACTGGAGACCGGCTCCGACACTCCTTTGTGTCGCGGGGCCACCACACACTCTCACTCTTCTCTCGTGCAAGCAGTAACAGTGACAATATAACGCTCTCTTTTTCTTTAAGGGTCGTAAATTAAAGATATTTTGATCATAAATTAGTCATGTACAATCTATGTGAGTACTGGCATGACATGACGATTGTTTAATGGAAGATGATTTTTAGATAATTTGAGATAATGTAAGGCAGTTATTTAGGATTTCTTAAGTTGTTGAGAGTTTTCTAGAAAAATCATAAAATTATAAGGGGTGTGTATATTTTAATATTTGATTGAAACACTAGGAGCTATTTAAATAAAAATATAGGATGCGATGAAACAAACAAACAGTGGTATAATAAATAATTGAATAAATTAGATAATATGGAGATGAAAAAAAAATGATCATAAAAGCTATTGCCAATTTCAAAATACACAACATTGGGAGAGGAATCTCAAGAGTAAGTGAGTTTTCCATGGTACACTCCTCCTAGCCAAAGAAACAAAAGGGAGTTTAGAAAATAGAAAGGAAAAGAAAATTTAAGTTTGGTTTTTTGATAAATTCTCCCCCCAACCCAACCTCATCTACTAATGTGATCAATCCGTGTCCTTTTCCTGCCCATATCCTTCTCTTCTTCTTCCTCCCAACCCCACCACAAATCTTCCCTCTTTTGGATCTTTTTACACGCACTATTTCTTGTTTTTTTTTTTTTGGGGCTAAGATTTACACGCATCATTCATTCATTCATTCATTGCAAATATTGTTGTTGTTGTTTGGGCCAAATACATTGAACCCATGTGAGTGGAGATGTTGGGATCTTGGTAGCTTGGGACACATGGGTCGGTTAGTAGTAACGCAGTTGACTGTTTCCTTCAAGATTTGTTATTGGCTTTATGAGCACAGGACGAGTCATGTGGTCTCTATTTTGACCACCTTCACTGAATTCTACTTTGATTCTTGCAGAATTATCTATAAATCAATCCTTTGGCCATCCCCTACCTAGACCCGACCACGATTCCGGCTCAAAACATCGAACCGGCTCTCATGAACCGGAATTGAATTTGTCAAAACCGGTTCAGAACCAAACCGGAACCTGCCGGTACGGTTCTGGTTTGTTTGACCAACCAGAGCCGCCGGTTCCTCTTCTGAACCGGAATTTTTTTTTTCTTTTTGACCCTTTGGGCTTGCTGCAACAGTCCGTCAAAGCAGGTCAAATATTACAAAAAGATTTCATTTGTCAATTTTGATCTTGGGTGGAAAAATCAACTATTTCATATGAAAAACTTTAGTTATAATATAGCTAGATGACTAATTTAATAATTTTTATTTTTTACTGATAAATATTATTTCAGAATTTAAAATCTTTTTGAGTCTCCAGAATCTCAATCTCGATAGTTCTGATCTTTCTTGTAATCTCTTTCTCATCTCCGTCAAACAACATCCACTCTGCCTCCCTCTCTCTCTCTCTCTTTCTCTCACTCTATTAACTTTTTATCTCAATCCATGAACTTATGTCTCTATTTTTCAATTTAAGACCACCTACTTAGCAATTAATGTGGGAGAAAACTAAAGTGTTCAAATAATTATGTGCAAAATAAAAATAATAAAAAATCTAAATTTTTTCTTACTAATAAAAAAAGTCTAGTTTTTAGAGAAGGATCTCATAACTAAATGAAGAAATTCGATCTCAAATATTTTGTGTTTAATCAAGTTTTAGGAAAAAAATCTTATTCCAAAAAAAAAATATTTCTTATCAACATTTCAGAATCATTAAAAAAATTAGCATATTTTTTTCAATATCTTATTTCTATTTAGACAAGTACGTGATAACTCTCACTTGATACTTATTGATCTGTTTTATATTTATTATTTCATGCTTAAATTCATATAAACTTAAATTCATATAAACATTAATAAAACATTTTCTTACTACTTTGTGATACAGATAAATAAAATTTTGTTTACAATATATAATACAATATATATTAAAAATAATCATTTTATAATACTAACCAGCATAAAATAATTTTATTTCACTATTAATTTCTTTTTAATAATGTGCATAGCACGTGCCGAGCATACCCTATCTCTGAAAATACTATTTTGACCGAAGCTTCTGATTCTTACCCTATCTATGAAAAGTCAGCAAGACAATTGTCGAAAGAAATTTCAGAAGCTACTTTCTCTGCCTCATCTTCCCATATTTTGCAGCTGTTAACGCTGCACTTGAGCACAAAGCCACAATGCAAATGTCAGTCAGTAGCTCCCGTTCCGCAATTCGCTTTGGCACTGCCCTGAATTTATCCAGGCAAGAGGATACCATACGAACAAGATGCGTACAAATGAACCAATTGAATTGTATCAGAAAATTTGAATTTAAGAACATACTTAATTCCACGATACGGATCACAGATGATAACCCTAGTGTTACACCAGTCTTGACTACAAGTGCGTTGTAATACTGGGAAATATTACTTCTACGCGAAACAGTGATGAAATTTCAGAAGCTTGTGACAAGTTCAGCACATCATAGGAGGCACTAAAAGTTCAAGCACAATTGGGTTCTCTCACAATGCTCTCTTGATGAGTAATGAACTCCTAGTATGGCCTGTACCTCCAGTCCATTCTTGAAGGCCTGCTGCTGCTCCCACTGGAGGCTCCATAGCCATACTGCACAAAGAAACAGGTGTATAAAGAAAGTTGAACAGTCGAACATCGTAGCAACCAAAGCCCGGGGGAACTCTCTTCTTTTATTCCCTCTTGGTGGTGTCAAGAAGCAACACATGAATACTTACATGCCTATACACTAAAACCCAACAACATAATTCATACAACAATACTCACATCATCAAAATCTAAGCTCCCGTAGAGCCTTCCATAGTTGCGCATAGGGCCACCATACCCACCATAGGGCTCAGCTGGAGGATCCATGTAAGGTGCACCAGGACCGGCATCATCGACCGGAGTTGCTGAGTCTATGGCAACCTTGCATTAGAAGCCAATAACAGAAAAATAAGAAAAAGTTTAAATTTTTAATTATGGTGCAGTTTTGGCTTATAATATAGACCATTTCTCTTAAGGCTGTTGAGAGCCTTCACGCAAACTAGGCCACAAACTAACAACATTTTAGGTCCTCAGATAAACAGAATCAATGCACCTGAATCTCACTGTGCCATGATTAAATTAGTTACGGGCCATTGCTACCTAATACCAAACTTATTTAAACAATGCCCAAGTATTACACCCCAAAAAAGAATATCACAAGACAGTTTTAGACAGGTATTAATCAAGTCCAAAGGTAGAGCATTAAAGCTATGTGATGAACGTGTATGCATGTGAATCAAAAATCAGTGATAGAATAAACTTTGCTACGTGTCACCAACTATTACGATCTTGGGTAGAAAAACATTAAAACTAATAATGCAAGAAGATAGATTTAGCAAAACATGCAAGTGCAATATCACCATTCTCAATCTAAAATAAAATGATGTAAATACTAGTTATGATGGCAAACCTTATAAAATCAACATAGATCGTTAGAAAACTCAAAGTGAATAGGTGCACACAACTCACAATTTAATGGCAACAGATATAATCGATAAAATAATAGAGACGAAAATCAAACCCACAAATAAATAGACCATGCAAGAAAAGTTACCTACTGAGAATCAGTGACCTGTAGTGGATGTCGATGCATAGATCTCGTAATCACAAATGCAAGGGTTTGAAAATCGGCTGATCCGAGATGACGGAGGTTGGTGAGTGCTCACATCGAGTGGGGAGCCCGGCAAAGCCGTCGACGGAAGGCGGCAGCAGCGGCGGGGTCGACGCTGGAGATGGAAATTGTTGACGACGCGGAGGAATCGGGATGGGTGGGTGGGTCGAGGAGAGAAGCAGACTAAGAGAGGTAATGGCGGTGTTGTTGGCGACTGTGGTGGTCAGGCGGCTGCTCGGCGGCGACGAAGGTGCCCGGCGGAGGTCGAGATTGCGAAGACGGGGTTGAGGAGGTGTTGGGTGGTGTTGTTGTTGATGCCGATGTTGATGGTGGTTGTTTGGGTGCGTGCAACGAAAATAGTAAGGGTGGCGGTGGCTTGCGACGGCGGAGCTTATAGTGGCGTGAAGATGAGAGCCAGAGGAGATGGTGGGAAGAGAGAACAAGAGAGAACGAGATGGGTGCGGTTGTTGGTTGGTGAAGTTGGTTGGAGGCTGGCACACACTATGCAGCATGGCACTCCTATCATGGAGTCGTGTCGTGTCCGAAACGTTTCCAACACACATGTCGGACACAAGTGTCGTGTATTTTTAAGAATTCGTCACATGTTCGCGTGTCGTGTCCATTTCAATATTATCGTGTATGTGCAACATAGGCCGCACGTGAAGGTAAAAAAGGGGGAAAGAGAAGAAAAAGAGAAGGAAAATCAGAGAGAGATTCATCTAAATGAGAGAGATTAATCTAGGGTTAGATTTTTTTGGAAGATAATTAAGCAAATCCTAAAACCAATTATGAGAGAAAATCTTACACAATTTTTTTAAATCAAAATTTCATTGATTCAATAGCTAATACAAAGGCATATTTATAAGCTTTTACAAAATTGAATACTACTCAAACTCCTAATCAAACTTAAACTCCTAATTAAAATAAAAATACAGCTCCTAAATAAAGAAACTAAAAAAATCAAAAATAAAGAAAGAAGAAAATACATAAATTTACACAAAATACATAAATTTACACATTCTTCTCAAAGTTTTTGTCTACTTTGGCTCTTGCTCCTTGGATGGATGTCCGCACCATTCTTCCCGTGTAAGAGAAGACTTGACCATGTCAAGTTAGATAAGAGTAGGGCTCCCATGCTGTACTGAATCAAACTGCTACAAATCACCTCGATTTAATCATGAATCAACTTCCAGCGAATAACACCTGTGATTTCCACCAAATTTGGTGGTGATAGTCTCATCCTCTAAAATTTTATCAACTCTCTCTGTTGTAAGGGGATGAGTATTTGAGAGTGTACTAAGTGATAGGTTCTCAGAAAATAGCTTAGGGGGATGCTTTTCAATCAATGGGCTACAATCAAAACCCTTATAATCCACTAGATCAAATGTCATAATCTTTAAAAATATCTATAACATGGGTATTGCAATTCAGCTTATTCAAGATCTTGCAGGGTCCAGCACTGCTGGCATGTAACATTTCAACAGTTCCCCAAGAAAACCATTTCGGATAAATTTGAATCATCATATAATCGCCTACAGTAAAAGTTTTAAATATTTTTCTATTATCAACACGTAAAGTAAGCTTCACATTGCTTTGTTTATTTCACTGATTTCTGTGTGATTTGTGCACGTATTTGTGTGATGCAGATGCAGATGCAGACTCGAATACTTTATAGTGTGATGGTATAGACAGTAAGGGAGGAAGCACTTGCGGGCAGGGTATGCATGACTAGTGGGAATGGAGAGGGAACAATAGCAATAAGAGGTGAAGGTGGAGTTAGCAACAAAGCCAAAGTTGGTGTCTGCTTGGAATGTCTAGTAGTACCTTAATTTGCTTACCCTCATGCTCAAATTGACACATATTGAATCGACCATAAATAGCGACATTTTTATTGAACCGCCTACTGAATATGACTTGACCCACATTCATGGTGATCACATCACACAAGATCTTGTTTTTGTAATGATCAAAGTTGACTGGGACAAGACATTTTTGTTTGACTTCAAGTGTCGTGGAGATGACACTTTGAATGGATGTGGGCGGAGTACCAACCCTTAATCCAAGATTTTTGAGCGACTTGGATAATAATGTATTGATACAACTTCCATTGTCCACAATCACCTTACAATTCTTATTTCTAATTTTGGTGAACATGTGGGTAGCACTTTTATCCAATCGTCCTTTTCAGCTGGTTGGGAGGGAACACAACTAACAATAGACAAGTGAGTTAATGGTGCTTATTGACACAATTGAGACATCACTTGTGAACTCTTCGTCAGTTTCAGCATCTCTTGGGTCATAAATGTATTCTTCAGAGTCTGACTCAGTGGCTTCGGTGGGTGTTCCATCTACCATGTGATTGGTGCTTATTGACACAATTGAGACATCACTTGTGAACTCTTCGTCAGTTTCAGCATCTCTTGGGTCATAAATGTATTCTTCAGAGTCTGACTCAGTGGCTTCGGTGGGTGTTCCATCTACCATGTGATTCTAATGAGATTAGAACTTACCGCTAAGTGTCCATAACCTTACATTTCTAACACTTGGTTGTGAAACTAACTTTGGGAGACTCGGAGCTCTTGTTTTTGTTGTCCCGTTCAAGTCATTTGCCCTTGATGCCATTCTTATGTGAAGGAGTATGGGTACTTAACCTATTGGGTTGGGAAGATGGGGAAGGTCTAGACGTGGAGGGCTCTATAATCATGACTGTTGAAGGTATGGTTGGTCCTAACAGAATCTAGATCTTGGACTAACACATAGACCTTCTCAAGTCCAGTAATTCCTCGAGCCAACAATTCTATTTGTAGGTCTTCTCTAAGACCAACCCTAAATCGGGAAAGAATTTAGGTGCTACTTTTTGCGTCGAAGGTACTGCAATGAATGAGGAACTCATCAAATTAGGCACATAGTCCTTGGCGGACTTAGCGCCTCAGGTGAATCAGTGTCAATCATCAAGAAGACGATAGAAGTAAGATGCTGGCACTTATTTGTTCCTAAGTTTGTCCTTCATGACAAACCAAAGTCTCTATAAGCTCCTAACGTCAGGATATTCTCATCGATTCCACATTGGTTCAGTATTGGCTGGCTTGGCCAGTCAATTTCATGGCAGCAACTTAACTTTCCTAGGCTTAGTAAAGGGATACCATGTGAAGTACTTATCGAGTTGTTATAGCTAGTCTAAGAAAATTTATGGATAGTCACGTCCATCAAAGGTGTGGACAACCAACTAAATGCTTTTCAAGTATCATCAAGATTAGGTGTGCTACGGTTGCCATTGGGTGGCACTAGGAGTTCCTCAATTTTGGGTGGCTCTCATACAGTCTCTAACTTGGCCAATTTTTCGTGGTCAACTTGTTGCTCTTTGCGCACCTCTTATAGTATGAGCTAGGACAGTAAGCTGAGCCATTATGTCAGCAACTGTTACTGTACGTTGGGACTCCACAGCGACGGGAAAAACTTTACTAGACTCCACAGAGGTGCATGCACTACACAAACCTAAATGAAGATGAAAAGATACAACTCTAAACTAGATGAAAAAAAAATTAATGCAAGAAAGCGCTAAGATGATGCAAATCCTACCCTAACCGTGCTCTGATACCAAATTAATGTGAAACATGTATACGTCTGAATCAAAAATCAGTGACAAAACAAACTTTGCTATTCACCAACTATTACTTTCTTGGGTAGGAAAACAATTAAAACTAATAATGTAAGATGATGAATTTAGCAAAACGTGCAAGTGCAATGTCACCGTTCTCAATCTAAAATAAAATGGTACAAATACTAGTTATGATGACAAAGCTTGTAAAATCAATATAAATGACCAGTAAACTCAATGTGAACAGGTGCACACAACTCACAATTTAGTGGCAGCACGTATAATCGATAAAATAGTAGGACGGAATCATACCCACAAATAAATAAACCGTGCAAGAAAAGTTACCAACTGAGAATCACAGGGATCTCAGTGCCCTGTAGTGAATGTCGATGCGTAAATCTCGTCGTCACGAACGCAAGGGTACGAAAAGCCTGAATCGAAGTCCGAATGTGCAAATTACGGCCTGAAAATGAAGACGGTGCACTAATAGGTATGTTTTGCACTGAACTCGTTAGTATAGCACGCGGGTTGGGTCGTCTTCACAGGTTTACAACTTAAACCCCGCTCTTTCTTTTGTTGTGGGTATCGGGTTTGGGTTGAACTATGACCCGCTTGATGATAGTGGCAATCACCCGTTGTTGGGTGATTCGAGATGGCAGCGGTTGGTGAGTGCTCAACGTCGAGTAGGGAGCTCGGAGAAGCCATAACGGAAGGCGACAGTAGCAACGTTGTCGACGCCAGCGATGGAAATCATTAACGATGCGGAGGAGCAACCGGGTGGGTGGTTGGGAGTAGTCGAGGAGAGAAGCAAAAGCCGCGAGGGGTGATGGCAGGGTTATTGGCGATAGTGGTGGTCAGGAGTTTGTTCGGCGGTGACAACGATGCTCGGCGGAGGTCGAGATCGAGAAGATGAGGTCGAGGAGACGTTGGGTAGTGTTGATGTTGCTGCTGATGATGGTGGTGGTGGTTGTTTGGGTGCAAGCGAGGAAGATGGTGATGGTGGCGATGGCTTGCGACGGCGGAGCCTGTGGTGGCGTGAAGAAGAAAGGCAAAGGAGATAGAGAGAAGAACAAGAGAAAACGAGATGGTTGTGGTTGTTGGTTGGTGAAGATGGGTGGAGGCTGCCGCGTATGAAGGGGGGAAAGAGGAAAGAGGAGAAGAAAAAGAGAAGGAAAATCAAAGAGAGAAAAAGCGAGATTAATCTAAGGTTAGGTTTTTTTTTGGGAAGATAATTAGAAAGCAAATCCTAAAACCAATTATGAGAGAATAAATCTCAACACAATATTTTTTTATCAAAATTCTTCATTGATTCGATAGCTAATACAAAGGCCTATTTATAGGCTTTTACAAAATTGAATACTACTCAAACTCTAATCAAAATAAAAATACAATTTTCTAAATAAAGAAACTAAAAAAATAAAGAAAGAAGAAAAATATAGATAATTACACAAATTTTACTCAAAGCTTTTGTCTACTTTAGCTCTTGCTTCTTGGATGGATGTTCGCATCACTATGTCATGTGAATATGATGCAGAAGAGGCTTTTGGCCACCATGAAATGAGGTAGAAGAATTGATGATAGTGTTCACATACATGACATTTTAGTTTCTCTCTTTTTTATCAAGAACACTACCTAATGTATCTTAAAAGCAGAAAAATGGGATAGTTAGATTGTTAAATAAAAGATAGTTCACATTTTGAAGAATGCAATTATTAATTTTACAAGGATTATCATATAGCAACAGAAGTTTACAAGGAGAACACACAGAAAAACCTAAAAGCTAACATTTATAATAGAAGGCCTAGATCTGAAAATGTAATTAAGAAAGGCCAAAAAAGGATGATGAAATATAAGAAATTTGATGATCTTAAATCTAACTTTAAATAGTGAACTAACAAATAAAGATAGGAGAAATTGAAATTTATGCCTTTGCCTATGAAAACATATTGAATGAATCATGCCATAAAATGCTATGTAGCAATGTGCTTGTGTCTGGTAATTTGACATGCGTCGTGGATACACTGTATTCTGTATGAAAAATTGACATTCCTGGACACACCGTATTCTATGTGAAAATCTTGCATGAAGCGTACGATTTAGGAACATACATAAAAAGATCCAATGTCATGTCTACAAATCATGGATAAAATGTATATATCAAGGAATATGCACGAAAGGTTCCTAAAATTTTGTAAATTAAAGAAGTTCATGATTACGAAAAATTAAAGAGAGATCGATTGGATCTCATGTCCTGTCTCCTATTAATACATAAGATAGTCTTTTTAATAAAATAACCTTCACATCCTTCTATTTCTCAACACTTATGTGATACACATCATACATCCCAACTTTATCACAAATAAACCGAACATGTGATCCTCCCAAGAGATTTTGTGAACAAATCTGCTAACTAACTTATAGAGAAGTCGAGTCTCGATGATCTTATCATCTACCACCTTCTGACAACAAAGATGGTGATCTATTTCAATGTGCTCGGTGCGCTCATGGAAGACAGGATTCTCAACAATGTGAATAGTTGTCTTGTTATTTCAGCATAATTTTCAATAAATGAAGGTAAAAGATAAAACTCACTCAGAAAATCCTGTATTCAAATCATTACACATATAGAATTAGTCATGGCTCGATATTCAGAATATACAAGAGATTCAAAAACCACAACTTGTTTCTTGCTTTACATAACACGAGATTTCCCGAAAGAACCACAAAGTAGCTAATAGTGGATCTTTGTTAAACTTTTCCAAATTGCTTCACGTCCATCACAACAATCTAAATATATATCCTCTGCCAGAGGCACGCTTGAAATATAGATAACATCACAATGACTCGTCAAAGGAGCATATAAAAATTGACTCACCACATAGATTGTGTATGCAATATCCCGTCGAGCCGCTATAAGGTAGCATAACTTGCCCACAAACCTCCTATATCAGCCTTAATCATCGAAAAGCTCCCCTTATTCTATAGCAACTTGATGTTCAAATCCATTAGAGAATCCACTAGCCTAGACCAAAGTACCAGCTTTTCAAAGCATGTTCAGCACATCCTTTCGTTGAGAGAGAGTTCCATTTGATCGCACCTACCCCTGAAGTCCTTCGTCCAAGACCTTTGTTGCACATATAACTTCCAACTCACCAATCCCTTCCTGAGCATAGTCACCATAATCACTATATCTTCCACATAGACAACCAAAAGAATCCACTTAATGTGATGAAGCTGAAAGAATACACGACGTCCAAACAAATGAAGCCAGTAAAATCCTCCTCGGAACGATGAAGTCCAAACAAATGAACCAAGGCAAATCTCTCAAGCCATACTCAGTGTTTTAAATGTAAGCCGACATTTCCGAAATGTCGGCCGACATTTCGTTTTCAAGCCCTCACCGCCACGACATCCTCATCCTCATTTGAAATGGCATTTTAAAAAACGCCAGCTGACATTTCCGAAAAAATTCGAACTGCCGGCTGACATTTCGGGAAAATGTCGGCCGAGCCGATATTTCAGGAAAAACCCAATATGTTTATTGGTCTTGAAAGTTAGAGCAATTGAAAATTTTCTACAATAGGTTAGTGAGTGTATGTAAAATGTTAAGGTAAGTATATCTATCCTAAATATATTTATGTAGTTTTGTATAAGTTATGTGTTGACTTGATAAGAATTCTAAAATTACATGATTTAAGACATCTAGGATATATATTTGCTATCCGCCATGAAATCTGAAATGTAGTAGATGACCTTAAAATATCTCTGAAATCTGACATTCGATTACGACATTCGACACTTCCCCGATATCTGACATTTAAACATTGCATACTCTAGGAGACTGCTTCGAGCGAGATAAGAACTTAGCTGGTAAACCTGTTCAAACTCCTGAGCAACAAATCCACGTGGTTGTTGTACGTAGACCTCTTCATCAAAAAATATCATGAACAAAAGCATTCTTAGTGTCTAGCAGTGTTCTAAATGGCGGCCACAGCGGCTACATCGGCCGGGAAAATTTATCGGGGATGGGGCTATATCGGGGACATATCGGAGATATTTTCAAAAATCGGATGTCAAAATCGGACTGTAAATATACATATCTTCTTGTCTTAAATTGCATCTCAATAAGACAACATATGCATAAATTATATAAAGATATATAAAACATCATACTTATATGTTTAAGATATACTTAACTCGATAACTTGCATTAAGCTTATAAATGCATAATCACTATCCAAGTGTAGAATCTTCACAAATGCCACATTGTCACATCGCTCGAATTGCCCAAATACCTAACTTAGAAATTGAGTGTAAAACGCTATATCGGGTCCAAAATCGCCGAAATTGCGGCCGATATATCGGGTCCATGCCGATTTATCGGCGATTTTGGGTGAAAATCGCTATATCGGTTTGGATGTGCCAAATCATTGCGGCTAGGTGCCGTAAACGCAATATCGGCGCAATATCGGGGTTATATCGGGGATATTTAGAACACTGGTGTCTAGCTAATGCAACGTAAGTGATAAGTAACTACAAGAAAAATGAGGAGACGTATAAAGTTAATTTGGCCACATGAGAAAAGGTATCCTAATAGTCCACTCCATACATCTGAGAATGTTATTTCGCCAAACGAGCCTTCAGACGAGCAAGAGAACCGTCTGATTGAGCTTCATTGCGTACACTCACCCTTACACTGATTAACTATTGATTGCCCTCTTCCCATTTGGATGAGGTCGTACACTGGTTAACTATTGTTGCCCTCTTCCCATTTGGACGAGGCACAAAGTCTGACATTCTGCTCCAAGAGGCTGTTTGTTCCATCGTAAAAATCAGTAATTCGTAAATGACTTACAACCCAATTGCAACTACGGCGTTTGTTTAGACCGTAATTCGTAAAAGACTTACGCAACTCAACTACCACTCACTTGCAACCCAATTACCACTCACTTACAGCCCACTTACAATTAATTTTGTAGTCACGCAAATTTGTATTATTTTTTATGTTAATATTAATTTTTTTAATATTTAGTTAGCATTTTTAGTATTTATTTGCAATATTAAAACTTTTTAAATCACCAAATAGTTAATTTTGTGGTTAACTTTTTCACTTACGACTTACACATTACGACAACCAAACACCGTAAAACACAATACATTTTCCCGCTTACAACTTTATATTACCAACCAAACACCGTAAAACTTACATGAATGTAAGTCATTTAAAACTGTAAAAGACTTTACCAATTACGACTTATGAATTACGGCCAATTACGACAACCAAACAGACCCAAATAGAGTGACAAAGCTTGGAAGTTCTGAGTGACAAAATTTGTTATTTGTTGATCCTATGAGAAGATTCTTCATGAGATTTTTTGAAGAAGCCTATAACAATTTTGAAGAAGCCTACAACAATTGGATCATGATGAAATGGTCGAATCGAGAATTTGTATGTCTAAAATGTAGATCTAAGCAATATGCTACTTTCGGTCGTCCATTTTGCGCCTACTTGATGAATGGGCAAAAAGTATTCAAAATACATGATTTTTTATTTTTAGTTACTTGAAATAATGTAGATCAACTTCAACATAATAGATCACGCATTCGGATGTCGTAGGATTGTATTTGAGTGGGAATGATGCGGCCTCGAATCCTTTCGGAATGACACAAGTCTCTCTCTCTCTTTCTATATATATATATATATATATATATATATATATATATATATATATATATATATATATATATAAAATTATATGCATGTATGTATATGATATATATATACACATATTTCCTCTTAATATATATATATATACACACACATATATGAAAAATCATGTGATTTAGATACTATTTACCCTTGGATTTAGTGGTTGCATTTATTCTATTCTTGAAAACCTATTTGTTTTGCAACCACTTGCTGATAGGGCATGGAGGTTCTAGTGTGCCACAAGAAGAAATTTTCTCCTATGACACCTAACCTCATATATTTTCTTCTAAATTATCTATTATTAGAATTATATTAGTAATTTAGTAGTAGTAATAGTAATTAATGGAACCATATTTTGAATGAAGTTAAAAATAAAAACACAGTTAAACAAAAATACAAAACAAAATATGAGAGCATATGACATATGACAATTTAAGCATGAAAAACATAAGATCAGATGTGCAAAAGGGGCACAGCTGGGGAGAGAGAGAGAGAGAGAGAGAGAGAGAGAGAGAGAGAGAGAGAGAGAGAGAGACGCCTATGAGATACAAGATGTTGGAAAGATGCATGAGGCGATATGTGAGGAAATGTATTGTGAGAATTTTTTTTTTTTCATTTTTTTTGGTGGGGGGGGGGAGTACAGTAAGATGCATAAGTTGTCAAAGTCATGAGGGTCCCACATGCTTTAAGAAAGAAAGACAAGTGCATAGAGCATGGCCATGTATGGATAATATGGGAATGAATTGGTTCATGAATACAGCAGTTGTACAAATGTAACCTTATGGGGTCAAAAACAAACCAAATGAGATATTAAGCATATGTATACAAGTTTTAAACTGTTGACTTGTGAAAGAAAAAAGTTTCAAACTCCCTATGGAAACAATTTTCCTCGTCAAAAACTTTTGGAACATGGTTTCTACTGAAAACCAAGGGTACATTTATTGTGTGATCAAGTCCATTAAGCATAGTACACTAAACTATTTCATAAAAGCGTACATAGAATGTAAAACATTAATACCAATGCCATTTGTTTAATGGAAAACTACAACCATTTAGTCACTGCTACAATGTCACAAAATTGAATAGTATAATTAAAGTTTTAAAACTGATGTTTTCTGAACCCATGTAGATTTACTCTAAAAAAAATGAATTAGTACAATAGCACATTATACAACTAAGAATATTAGTGTTGTAAAATATGAGAGAACAAGCTATATTTTCAATGTAAAAGGAAAAAGATTATTATTGTTATGGTCCCCATCTCATTTTGTCCATCAATATTCTATTCTATTCAGTACCTCCTGTCCAAGAATTTCATGAGTCCGTCGAGATACCCGTTCCGCTACACCATCCTCAGCAAAAGTAACAAAGCCAAAGCCTCTATGACCAGTTTTCTTTGGGTCCTGATTAAAATATGAAGCATCATTAAATTAGGACCTGATCAAATCATCTCCATACAACAGGGACAATTATATCTTTACCTTAGGAATATAAACATCCAAAATACGGCCGAATCTGCCGAAATATTGACGCAAATCATCAACAGTTGCCTCCTGTGGAAGTCTACCCACAAAAATCTTCTTGCCCATTCCTCCCCGTGAAGGGCCATAAAACCCTCCTAATCATGGAAATACAATAATATTTATTATCAATATGATACGTTCATGTATATGGATGATAGATATTCAATAAAGAGACAAAGATAAAAATATGGGTGTAATATGGGTGGCTTTTGTGGGGTTGTGGTTGGGGTTGGGGTTGGTGCTCCTGGTGGTGGGTGCTGGTGTGAGTACTTACTTCCATAAGCTGAAGCAGGATGGTCATAAAGTGTAGGAGCACCAAGAGCTGCATATCGAGTTGCTGCTGAAATATAAGCATTGTACGCACCATACCCACCTTGTGCTACTCTGCTGCTTGGGTACCTGGAATCTTCATCCTAAAACCCACAAGACGACAGATTTTACACCAACCTTACCAGCAGATATATCATTGCGGGACATCCTTAACAACAGAAATATCCAACTGAAATTATCAAGATTCTTAGCAAGGAGATAAGAGTGCATCAGGATTTGCCTTCGGAGTTGCACGGTCGACAACTACTGTAGAACCACCAAGTTCATGAGTCTCAGCCATTATGGTATCCACAGAATCTGTTCAATTAAAAAATCAAATAAGAACAACTTTCGAAAAGGAATAATAAGGAATAAATAACAACTTAGTACCGAAAGGAACATTCCAACAGATATGCTTGAACATCAAATTCTGGTATCACAAAAGTACTCAAGAATATGAACAAAATAATAGAAAATGAAACAAACATGCACTTCAAATGATAGAAATGCTAAACTAACAGCTTTTTCTCTCGTTAATCGTGTCATGTACATTACGTTCCACCATCGACCAAGCTAGATGCATGCAAAAGTGAAATGGGGAGTGCTCAAATCAAATCAGATACTCATCAGGTTCTCAATAAATATAAATTTAACATACTTCTGTCCATATTTCAGAAAAGACTCTTCAAAAGGTTCAATGACTTTTGTAAGCATCATACAAGCTTCCATTACTAACTATAACCTTATTCGGTTCAACATAGAGATCCGAAATGTCAAATGCAAAGAAATGAGAACTCTTGAGTCCTATTTAACATGAGCATCCAGCAGCGTGTCATCGATTATCAGATAACTAGTACAAAAACTGCTAATGCATTTGCATCTCCAACTATATGACAGCGACATGTATATAGTGGCAACGTATGTGTCTAATACATCCAGACATGAAACTTCTTGGATACTCCTTGGGCATAACAGATATTCAAAAGCACCAACTGCAATTAAAGCCACACTCAACAGGAGTCCTTGATTTTGTATATCAATTTTTTTTAGAAATCTTTTTCCATATTTTAAATATCGGATACTCTTTTCACAATTCTCAGACGCATTTTTTACATTTGTTTAGTATTTATTGACATCATGCCGTTTTACTTTCAACTGCCAAGTTAGATAACATTAGGACAACAATAGGTGTTTCCACATCACATGGGAGATATGTTGACTCCTCTATTATTCACTAAAAGATAAGAAGAAACTCAACGGCATGGGGAATATTTTCATTCAAATTAATGAAATGTTTATGTTTATCATTTATGCAATAATCAAAAATCAAAAGCCTTATAACAGAAAATATTTACTTCTGGTGGTGATGTCAGTAGGTATTCTAAAACAAGGTTCTTTATGAGGCCGCATAAACATATACTGACTTTGTCCGCATTTGCATTGTATTATGCACTCCAAAAAAGCAGACACCACGCCCCCGCATTTGCAGGTTCCGCGTGTGCAAGTTTTGTAGTTTTATGTGGTTTATATACTCCAAACTAAATAATCATGTTGGGTGGTGGATTGTTTAAGAAGTTAGTAGTTATGTCTATGACATCATGATGATAATTGATGATAACATGTGTTTATGTAGTTGCTTCACTTGCTGACGCCAAGTAGTAGATAAATCATAAATAATGAATTATTAAGTAATGATTATGTGCTTATTGCTTACTTCATTCAGCTGTTTAGTACTTTAAGTGCTGAAAATTTTAAAATATTTTTTTCATTTTATTCTTTAATTGATCAGTTCACTGACATTTTCTTTATCCTGTTAGCATGCAAGTTCTCTAACTTGTATTTATGTGGTAGAAATAAGATTCCTAATGTTATTATACGAAGAAATAAGTCTTTAAACTTTTTTAATTACTTAGTCTCGTTTGTATTGTTTATGGTTTTGTTATTATGTTTTGTCGATGCCTGTATCTTGTACCAATGCCAATAACAGTGTTATAAATATTGGATCATAGTGTCATATAGCGCCCACAATAGCATTTCGGGCGCTAGACCGTTGTGTTATTGTCCTTAGCAACCTACCATAGCGTTAGAGGTTGAAGCTGGCTATAAGGTGCCTACTAACCCGCTAATGGAGTCGCTCTGAATAAAATATGCAATCCATTAAAACGGGTTTATCAATTTAATCTCTTAACTACCTACCTCAAGATCTAAACTTTCTTTGTAAGAAAAAAAATCTAGTCATTACACTTTTAACTTCTTATAGCTTCATCGTCTTTTATTTTCCCAAATAGCAACAAAGATCGCTTCACCTTTGGCAGCAACAATCATCAATTGTGAACAGTAAGGGTTGTTAGAAAGGTCAGTTATTATTAAATCTTTTTCTACAGTAAAGAATTGAACCGTTCTTTTTTTGGTTTAATTTAATCCTTTTCTAATCCATCAAAGGGTGGATCAGTAATTCCTTGATAATTGTTATTAGAAATCTTTTTCTAGCTTTTTATTATTGATCAATTTTTATCAATTTTTTCCATTGGATTTTAGTAATAGGTTGTCAAGTTTTTCTCTAGCTCTCACCCCTCCATTGGTCCTCCCATGAATAACTCCCCTTGCCATGGACCGATCTCTTCTCTTTCTCATGTTTCTTTTACATGCATACTGCATAGCATTTGATGTAGCTATTATTAAAATTTAGAGTAATTATAATTTATCATTTACGTTGTATCTATTGACTCTTAAAACATTTAATTAGATAACTAGAAATATACTTATAATCAATTGTTATCAATCATCATAAGCAATTTTAACACATTTCTACTTTTTAATTTTTTTATTAACTTTTTAATTGTGTTTGTGGGCATATATCTTACATATGTATATTAATTATATTTATTTAATAATTTAAGTAGTCATCCCGCTTTAGCGGCCACTAACTACTTTAGCGCTTAGTCGTACCTCCCCCACACTCCACTTTCCGCTATTTGGAACAATGGTCAATACTACGTGGATCTACAAGCAAGTCCCTATGACCGATGAGTGTATAGAAACCCCAATACCCCCCCCCCCCCCCCCAAAAAAAAAAAAAAGAACCAAACACAAGCAAAAAGAAAAACAAAAAAGAGGTTTTAGGATATGTCAAATGTCTTGGATAGACACTATTTCCCCATAAATCAATAAATTGATACTAATCCCCAGCGGCCACCATATAATAGTCCTTCTACTATAATTTCAATCCAACTCGCCCTTCTAACTCTAGTTAAGAGTTAAACAAGACCTGAAAATTACTAGCTGCCAATTATCTTTTGACCTAATCCCCCTCCTCATCTTGCTAAACCAAATTGCAAGAAAGAAGAGGTGGTAAACATGATAAACCATCACAGATGAAGACAATCCTGAATCAAAACAATATGCAAATACTTTGCCCACAGTGAAGGCCTCAAGTTCGAGACATTTTTTTTCAAAATGGAGAGTTCCTGATGGGGAATCGGACAGCTTAGATTTACTAGTATTTATTCAGATTTAGAATTTAAATTTGAATTAAGATTTGATTAGATTTAATTGAGATTTAGAAGTTATTTGAATCTACATTTGGTTAGATTTGGTGTTATAAATAATTGCACATATAGTGCACGTATTGTAAGTGTACGTATTGTAAGCTATATATATAGCCATGTAGTGGACTTTGAAATTTTAATGATGATTTGAATTAAATTTATGAAGTTATTTATTTTTTGTATTGATTATGATCCCATGGATTGAATCATAGGTGGTGAAGCCAAGATCTGGGTTGTGATCCGCGATTATGTTTTCCCTTTTCTCTCTTGTTCTTCCCCAATTCCACCAAATCCCCCACCACAAACCCTAATTCCCCTCCGTCCCACATCAATTTGGTATCAGAGCCAAAGTTTCTGAAAAAATCAAAAAAAACGAAAGAAAGAGGGAAAAAATTCAAATCATTGTTCATTGTGCAAAGTTCACACGGCACTGTTCACTGTAGAGTGAAGTCGCAGTCCGAAGTCCGTTTCAGGCCCGTTCAGAGTCCGATTCGAGTTCCGTCTGAAGCATTCGATGCGTAACTGAGTCCTGGAGCTACTGAAAAGATTTCACAATAGTTGGATAGCCTATCTGACCCCCACAAGCCCGTGTTTAGTGCATGTACTGTTCCCACAGTAGAAGATCAGTGTTTCAGACCCCCAGTTTCTAGCCCCCTGTTTCCAGCCTAGTTTGAGCCCAATTCGAGCCGTTGAGATTCTTGAGTAATTTCTGCGCTTATGCACTGAATTTTTCTCCATGGGCTTTTACTTTTGTGATAGATAAATAAATAATGATGCTGGTGACAAGGATGTTGAACAGGATATGTATACGGCTATCCCGTATTTTCAGGGTTCTAATGATCATATTGGGTATGAGAAGTGAAAAATGATCTTGAAGAATTCTTTAGTTATTTTATTCTGACATTCGAGCAGGAATACCATTATGCCCAAATGAAGCTGATTGGACAGGCTTATTTGTGGTGGAAAGATAGCTATATCGACGATCAGTGTTAATTTATCTTACAAGATCATCTTCGTACTATGTATGCTCCACATCTTCTATATGCATCTGAGGCAGACTACAATGATCCCAATGTTGAGCAAGAGCTCGAGCCGAGAGCCGATCATTCGCTGATATATGCATTGCATTCCTAAAAGAGATCCGAAAACTTGTAGCAAGCCAAACTGTGAAGGTTGATGCAGATCCAGAGCCAAAGGTTGTTGATGAGCCCAATCCAGAATCAGATGTGAAAGATTCTCTTATTGAGACTCATGTAGATCTTCCAGCAGAGCCTAGCATGAAGTTATCTTCGCCAGCTATAAGGGTTCTCTTATCCCTAAGATCTCCTGGTGTATATGATCATTTGCAGATCTTTTTAGAGTCTACGGGTTCACAAGTCGAGTTACTTATGGTGCAGAATACAATCGGTCCAATCTTTAGCAGGGATGATTTGTCTCGACATGCTGCATGTGTCTTGTTCGAGGTACCATCAACCGCAGCCGATTGATCACGAAAACCAGTTTCACCTCCACCACCTTGGTTCAGCAATGATACATCAGTGTTGATTCCCCAACCACCACCTTGACCTAATTGAAGATTCGTAATGTGGTTCGGCCTGATTGTGCTTACCTTGTACCCACCACTACATTCATCGGAGATGAATGTTTTCAAGTCGGGGAGAATGATAGGAAATCAAAAGTTGAGATTTACGAGTATTTATTAAGATTTAGAATTTAGATTTGATTAGATTTGGTTGAGATTTAGGAGTTATTTGAATTTAGATTTGGTTAGATTTTGTGTTATCAATAATTGCATGTATGGTGCACGTATTGTAGGCTATATATATATATAGCAATGTAGTGGACCTTGAAATTTTAATGATGATTTGAATTAAATTTATGAAGTTATTTGCTTTTGGTATTAATTAAGATCCCATGAATTGAATCATAAGCGGTGAAGCCGAGATCCGGGTTGCGATCTGTGATCATATCTTTCCTTTCCTCTCGTGTTCTTTCCCAATTCCACCAAATCCCCATCACAAACCCTAAAAACCCCTGTCCCACATCAATTACCTCTTTTATTAAGAGCACACAAATATGAGGTAGATATTCTAAAAATTTAGAGATAATGAAGATAATGTATAGAATGAGATCTAGTATAGAAATTATAAGCTTTCCCCCTCTATCTTTTGCATTCTCTGTCAAAAGTTTATATAAAATTTCTAAATTTTGCAATTCAATGATTACGCATTATTTCTGCTGCTAGCTTACCTCAGTATAGACTGTCAGCTAAATTATTCATAGTACTCAAATAGGCCAAGAAAAAAATATGCATGCATGATATCCAATATTGTGGGGTTGTTTGTTTCGTCATAAAAGTCGTAAAAGTCCATAATTCGTAAATGACTTACAACCTAATTACAACTATGGCGTTTGTTTGGACCGTAATTCGTAAAGGACTTACGCAACTCAACTACCACTTACTTGCAACCCAATTACCACTCACTTACAGCCCATTTACAGTTAATTTTGTGGTCATGCAGATTTGTATTATTTTTTATGTTAATATTAAGTTTTTTAATATTTAACATTTTTAGTATTTATTTGCAATATTAAAACTTTTTAAATCACCAAATAGTTAATTTTGTTGTCAACTTTTCCACTCACGACTCACATTACGACAACCAAACACCGTAAAACACAATACACTTTCTCACTTACAACTTTATATTACCAACCAAACACCGCAAAACTTACATGTATGTAACTCATTTACAACTGTAAACAACTTTACCAATTACGACTTACAAATTACGGTCAATTACAACAACCAAACAGACCCTGTATTGAATTCTTCGTTTAACTCCCTTTCAGTTGAGAGAGAGAGAGAGAGCAACTTGGTCGGAGAATGAAAAAGGCACAAACAAGGGGTTTATAAAAGAGGGGGGAAGGTACAACTTGCAGAGAATGAACTTTTAGGCAAGGAGACAAGGGAGGGGTAGCTTGGTCAAACTAATTTTGGGTGGCAAAAAATAATAGAAACGTGTCAACAATGGGACGGCTCAGAATGAAAGGAGTTTAAAGTAGGGACCCCTCATTATTAGTAATAATATCCAACTATAAATTTGTTGAGGAACCAATTTCTAAGAAGTGCAAAAAAAATTAGTTCTAAGGAATCCAAAAAAAATCAATGGGGCAAAAGGAGAGTTGAGTCAAATCTAGGAGCTAATTCCCCTTCTTTACCAAAAGCAGGATTTTGGGAGGGAAATTTTATTAAAATGCCAATTACACTCTTGGCAAAAGAGAGAGATTGTAAAGTATTTCGAGGCAATGTTGTGGAAAGCAGAAGTGGAAGCAAAGCGGTTGGCAAAGCTTAGGCTTTACAGGGCTTTAGCAGCAAAAAACGCCAATAATATTTTAAGAATAAAAATAGTAAAAACAGGGAAAAATTTAAAAAATTAAAAATAAGAAATTTCATGACCAACAACGAAAATAAGAAATCAACATTAAAATCCTAATCATAATAATAAAAATAAACATAATAAAATGATACATCTAATATCAAAAAATTTCAATCTAAAAGCAGGGGCTAAAGCATCTCAAAGAGGGCATAGCGAAAGTGGAAGCTTAAGCGGGGCTCTAGTACGGTGTTCACAACATTGTTTCGGGGATTAGGTGAAGTTAGCACCAACTCCACATAACACCCTTTCCAAAAGGACCCTTCGTGTCCTTTTTCATATCATGGGACCAAAAAGATAATCATCTGTGTGATCATCAAACAGTAGGGATATGTTACCTAGATAGGAATCTAAATAACATGCCAGTTTACCTTCCAGAAAGTCCCATTACAATTCAAGCCCTTTAAACTCGAAGTGTAAAAGAATATCTCACATAACAACCAAATTAATGGTTTGGAGGTACAGTTGTTGAAAAGCCATCAAGAGCAAAAAAAAATTCAGTATTCTTAGAAGGCATAATTGAATTTCATAACAATGCTGCTTTGCCTATGAGAATTAAGTCCAATAGGAAAAGTCAATTACAGATACCCCCTAGTAAAGTTGACCATGGATATTCACCATAATAATATCCTCCTAATTGACCTTGCAGCATGGACATTTCTATTGTGAAACAGTATCATGTTAAACAAACGTATCAGACACGGTAGTTGTGTTTTATCTTCGCTTTACAGAGTTCAGTGTTTCGCAGCATATCGCCTCACTGCTGGCCCATGCAAAATAGCTCATTGATAATCCGAACTTTCAAATAAGAAACCTCCAAAGGATAGGGGCTCTGCCCTCAATATTAACGAACATGTAGTAAAAATGGACATGCACGAAAAGATAGGAATGCCAACATAAAGATCCTAAATTTTGTAAAAAAAATTGTGAAAGAGACTGGCAAAGCTAGAATCCAAGCCCAAACGATATAAGTAACAATAAGCATCAGGATAACATGAAAAAGAGAAAAATAGGCAAGCATTACAAATAAAAAGTAGGAAACAACAGCAATTTTAAATCATTAACTAATGAAATTGCTGATGCTCATTCATGAAGACCTCTCCCCTCCTACGTACAGACAAAAATTCAAGATTTAAGTAAGCCAATGGGTACAAAAATTTATCATATAAGAAGCCTTGAGGAATTTCCGATCATGACAAGAACATAAACAATTAGACTCTAAAGTACTCACTAGTGGAAATAGTTCACAAAAATAAAGATTTTTCCAAAAGGTGAAAAGAATATTGGAAATGTTGACCTAACTCTCCCCTTATCCCATAGAACTTATTCTCCGACTACAGATATGACAATGTTTCTTAAAATCTAGGGCATGAGACATTGCAAGCAAAGAATGAGATAGCAAAGAACTCAGGAATAATATTCAAAGAGCTCAGGTCTTCAGTAGCCATATGCAGTGTGCCCACCGTGCCTATCACAGATAGCTCAATAACGCAAGTATTGGAAGTTGACATGAAAAAATGCACTTGCATTCCCATCTAAAGGCTCTAGTGTCTTCAAGCTATATTCCTCACAAGATTTCTTTCCTTATACAGGTTCAGCATTAAACACCCTTAACTCTCCAATTATAAACCCAACCACTTAAACAAATGAATATTGAGCACATCCCAATTCATGTGAAATCATAGACTTCAATTAGCATTTGACAATCTTCAGACTGTCATCTTCTTTATGTTTGTTGTTAACAGAGCTGAATGGATAAAAAGGATTCGTAGACCAACACCAAAAGTTTGGATAGCGTCTTTGAATTCATTGTAGATTACATATGCATATCTAGTTATTACATGATTCGGAAGATCAAATTTAAAAGGGACAAATAATCCTGTGCCCTAAGTTTGAAATTGATTTAATTGCATACCTGTGTACTTGGTTTTTAAGTATATCCTAAAATCTAAGGCTCATTATTTTAAATTGGCATGTATTATGCAATGATTGTATATGTTTCTTCAAAATCCCTAATTTTACCCTCCTAACCCCAAAAAAAAAAAGATTTGTCTGGCACCAGGGGCTAGCATGGCGAGGGACTGCAGCCCAAAATGCAGTGACAACAGCAAGGGCTGTGCTTGCCTTGTGCGATGAGGGCCACGTGAACGCGACTAGCGGCCAATGCCGCATGCACGGCACCCTTGTCACCATTGAAGCAGGCAGTGAGCAGTGCGGTCATCCAAGGAGAGCATGCGGGGATGGGAATGGTCAGCATAGGGGGCCAGGGTTTGGGTAAGGTTTTGGGTTTGGATTGGTTTGTGTTTTGCAGTTTAGATTTGGGTTTGAGTTAGGACTTGGTTTCAATTTGTATTTGTGTTTGGGTTTGGAAGAAAAAGAGGCACTAAGTGATTGTTATCGGTAATGAAATGGGAGTGGTTGTCAAAGATGACGAAGCAGTTGTGGTTGTCATTAGACTCATTAGTCATTACACCATTGTTTTATTCCATAAAGGCTTGGAAAAGAGAGTGAAAATAGTACATTAAAGGGAGATGACAAAATATTAAAGGAAGAGGTGTGGAGATACATTTTGGTATGAAGAGATTAATATATGTAAGTGAACACTAAGGAAAAGACAAACAAAAAATGCATAAAATTTCTTAACTCCCAAAACCCAATACTCAAAAAAGAGAGAAAATTAGGTTTTAGGTTTTGAGTTTGGGAAGAGTCTGGGTATGGAATTGGGTTAGAGTTTGTGAAGATTGGGTTGTGGGTTTTGATCTTGGGGAAGGGCTTGGGTTTAAAATTGGTTAGAGTTTGCGTGGAGGGAGTGGGGGTGAGAGAGAGATGGAAATGTATTGAGGAGGAAGAAGTTAAAAAAAAAAAAAAAAAAAAAAAGCAGCATATTTTTTCCACTCAATTATTTTATTATAAAATTGTTAAATCAAAAGAATAAAATATTATAGTATTAAAAAGAATAAAAATGTTAATAAATTATTACTATCATGCTATGTATAACATATACTCAATATAGCATATTGTTTTATTTGTTCTGAGTATAGCATATTGTTCATACTAATAGCATATTTTGCTCCAGTTACAGCATATATTGCTAATAATAGCATATTTATTCCAACAACAATTATTACTGCTGATAATGCATAAAATTGTTTCCATTTCCAGTTTAGTATATTACTGCCACTAATTTACTAATAGCTTATTTGTTTCAACTAACAACATATTCATTCCAAATAAGTATATTATTGTGAATGACAGCATATTTAGCATATTCTTGCTAGTAAAAGCATTCTTTTAGTAATAATAGAACTTCCAATTGAAGTATAGCATATTCTATTTAAAATCGCTGAGGCAGCGATTCGTGATTTTTTTTAATTTTTTGTTAATCATTTTATTATAAAATGTTACTATTATATAATTATATTACTAAAAATGAAAAAATATTGTCAATAATAAAATAATTTCAATAGCACCATAGGAAATCATTAAAAAGAATAAATAAATATTATTTTCTTCTTTTGTTGGTCTAGTCAAATTCTTTTTATAATAACGGAAGGTAAACATCAATAATTATTTTTGGATGGATCTGAATAGGGCTACATCCTGGCACATCTGGACCCACTTGTATTTTGCATTATGCTAATAATCCTTGGAAGAAATGAAATGGAAGTTAGTCTAGCAAGCAATAGGACTCGGCTAAAATATCTCATAGCTACACAACTAAAGTTTAGATCTTAATCTGACATAATTTTTTTCATAGTTATACCATGACATGACCTTCGTTTGCCTTCTGCAAGCTAGAAAGCACGAACACTTCTCTTGCGAAGTCAGTTCATCTCGAACATTGTGTCAAACACAACACTTCTAGCTGTGTCATTGTTGTTTGGTGTGTATTTTTTTCAGAATTTTTCATGTGTCAGCGTGTCGTGTTGTGTCACACGTGTTGGTGTGTCTCAGTGCAACATAGGCTGTGAGTGAATCAAAGAATTAGAGTAAGATTGAAGAATAATTATTTCATGCCACATTTAATAGGTTAATTATTATTTCATGTCAAATTTATCACGTATGATCAGCACCATTGATGATAAAAATATGTGTGCGCATTTATAAAATTGAGATCAGACTGCTTTATCTTCAATGGCATCCAAATGTCAATATCAAACAATTAGTTATAGATTCTCCCTTGATCCATCTTATGTTAGTTTCTACCTCATCCATATGTTTTGCAATATTAAAACCTATAAAAAGTTTCATTAGACCCTCTCTAAGAAATTAATCCATAAATGCTTGTTTCAGAAGTACTTAGGCCTCAAATGAAATTAGAGGAATTTAGAAACAAGAGCCGCAAGAGGCTTTAGTTAGAAAAAGCTGAAATAACAGGTCATTTTCTTCCAAGCAAAGAAACGAAGTAGCAACCGCAAAATCATTGATGACAGGGACTACTCTACTGACCATATTGCTACAATACCAACAAAATGACTGAAACTGAAAAGGGCCAACAAGAACTGCTAAATCTAGCAGGAAAAATAAAATACGCTTATACCTGCACTTTCAAAAGTGATAAAACCAATTCCACGATGTCCTCTAGAACCTTGGTCCTGCATAACAACATTAATTGGTAAGCATACTTAACCTTAGAAGTAAGCCAGTATGGCATGAATAGTTTCCAAGCTTCAAATTCACAGAAATAGTAAAGGATGTGACGCATGACAGATGGGGAAAGCTACGGTTTTGAAAATGGGAAAGAAATTAGGGTTTGTGGTGCGAATTAGGGATAAACTAATCTAGGGTTTGAAAATTTTGGGATAAAGATAAAGATTGATTTGGGCCTCTCATCCAGGTGACCGCTCACCCACACGGAGATTTAGATTCAGGCTTCATACCCAAGAGAATCGCTCTCCCACTCCATGCCTCACACACAAAAATTCAAAAGAACTCCATCAAAATTTCAATAATTCATTGATCCTAAACAAAAGAACTATAATAGTTTATATAGAAAAAAGAACACGTGCACTCATCGTGCCTCACATTGAAATAAAAGCTTAATAAAAAAATAAAAACTAATATAAGAAAATAAAACTACTAAAATAACTCATATATGTCTTCTTGTCCCCCATCAGGATGCTACACATGCAACCAACACGTTTATCTAAGTCCTTCCATTTCTTTGTAGGAATGCAGAATAAAGGTTCAAGTACATTAGAAATTCTGGCTTCATGCCTTAAAGAAAGCACAATTACAATGTTTTGAACTGTGCATAAAAGCCCATGCATATCCTAGCCCTATTCAAAAGGCTGGTAATAGGGTCACTCTTAACTCTTTTTCTTGCCTCTGACTTTGTATAAAGTTATCTCGGATAAAACTCTGGCTTACGCTTCCTTGTTGTAAGCCTCCTTGCCTTTAACTGTGTCTAGCATGCGAGCTTCTCCCATATACTCCCTATCCTCTGTCCAGCAAGAACACATGGCTAAAATTACATATGGCCTCAAATCTCAGCATCTGGTCCAGTACCGGGTATGGTCTCTATGGGAACATCTATATTGCATGGACACGGCAACATTGAAATGAACACGACACACAGACACGTGACAAATTCTTTAAAATACACACGACACGTGTGTCTGACACGTGTGTCGAACAGGACACGGCTTCATGATAAGAGTGTCCGTGCTACATAGTTGAACATGGAAGAGTATTCCAGATATTTTTGCATGTGCCCCTTTACTATGTTTCCCCATCTATAATGGCATGTTAAACGTATTTTTCCTGTTATTTATTCATAGTTGAAGTTTAATTTGCATATCTCCCTACAAAATGTTTTTTTCTCCTTGACTATTATCTCCTAAATGCCTTTTGCCTGCATGCTATAAAACTGCAATATATAGTGTACACACGCGCGCTTATCCAAATTCGATGTTAGGAAAACCAAGTTGAAGATTCATCCAGTTCAACTTGATCTACATCATTTAGAGCTCCATATACCAAAAATCAATTGCTTTCAAGTTTTGTTGCTTATGTATCATGCAGGTACAAAATGAACAGCCTAGGTAGCGAGTTGCTTTATTTAACAGTCTTAAATATTTGAGATCTAACAAAACTTAGTAAGAGTTTTACAGTGTGTAGATCACGATCAAATGGTTGGATTGATAATTTTGTATGTCCAAAATCATAGATCTAAACAACATGCTAGTTTTGACCGTATACTAGAACTAGGATAACGAACAAGTTGGGTTTGATAGGTTAACATGTACAGAATAGACAAACTCCACATAAGGCTACAAATGGTGACAATTAATTCGATAATTGCTCCCATATTTTAGTTAAACATGCAATCCTTGTGAGAGAGTTATGGTGTATAATTAATGAAATAATAAGCTGAGAATGCTCATGAGATTAAGCACAACAGAGTGCCGTCACCCTTCAACCAGGGTTTTAAATAAGCTAGAGACTCGAATCGAGAGATCAGCTCAATAAAAACTAGCTCAAGCTCCTTCATTTATTAAACAGGCCGAGCTTGAGCAAAATTTTAGACTCGATTAAATAATTTAATAAACATAAATAAACATAGCTCGGCTTGCCTTAGAATCAAGCTCCATTAAGAGCCACAATAACAGCTCGATAAGTAGCTTGCTATCATATGTATATATTTCTTTCCTATGCTTATCTTTAAGAATATATAATTATAATGATTTGAATACCGAAAAACTCACAGTCCTCATACCTTCTGCACAATTGGTTTTAACCTAAAAATAACTTTCCAAAACATAAGATGAATAATAAGTTTGTGGGCTATCGAAATCATTCTTTTCTTTAGTCCCGCATTGCAAATAGGTTAGAGAATGCTCAAGGCTAAGTTCGAGCTCATTCATTTATTAAAATGAACAGACTTGAATAAAACTTTAAAGACATGACTGAACATGAAAAATCTAAAGCTGAACTCGTTCAGCTTGTTTTACAACCCTACCTCCAACCACCTAGGCGGACTGCTAAGCCCCATGGTCCTGTTTTTGAAAACAATAGAAAGCTTAGAGGGTGCTAATGAGAGTTGTCTGAGCTATAACTAGTGGTCGTGATTCCAAAACCATTGAAATCCAGAAAGTCTCACAACACAACATATATCTACCCTTTTATAAGAACTTTAATGGTTGCAAGCAGCCTATTCAATGAGGACCGTGTCCATTCCTTGGTGTTCTTTGCAAGTAAACTTCTACTTTGTATTGCAAAGACACCATTAAGGGTGGACAGTGGAGAAGGGTGCAGAAAAGAACCGCAGAAGATAGTTGCCCATATGACTCACCAACTTCACTTGCCTCTAACAGGTGGCTCGCTCCTGAAAGGTTCAAATCACTTGCAATACACGGCTCTACGAAGGGGTGAAGAGCGTTTTCAAGATGATTCTTTCTTTGTCGAGACGAGAAAGGAACCAATCTTTTCGACTGGAAAATGCTCTATATGTTGTCATCATAATGGAATGTTGAACCTATTGTCATGATTGGAATCTCATTGTGAATACAAAAAGGACTGCAACAAGATAGCCACCTAAAAAATGTCATGGCCCTGATTCCAGTATGTGGACTTTCAGTTCAAAATTAGTAAAAAGATTACACATAAATGGTTGTAAATGTGTCCATGAAATAGACATTAAGTGAAGTGAGAAAGCTAAAAGGAACCTGAAATTCTAGAGTCCCTGGTCGAATAGATCATTCAGGTTATATAGTTAGTAATAGCATGAGCATATCTTGCTATCATAGAGCACGTGTGAATTGTGATGTGTGGACCAAGCTAGATGGACGCATCACCAAAGAAGCATACATCTTCGTTTATAAGCTTAGGTTAGACGACAACAACAGTGTTCTTAGGCTCTTTCAAGTATACACAAAATGAAAGTTTCCGCTCTCATATGTGTGACATGTGTCTAACACAACACAACTTCATGAAGAACTATCATGCTACATATTTATAACAATAGAAGCAAACATGAATAAAGAAACACTTACATCAATATGCAGGAAAATAGAAGTTTGCTAGATATATTTGAAGAATTAACTTTTTTTTTTTGGTTGTGGGGGGGTGGGCGGGACCTTGTAATCAATTTGTAAAGTTCATATTTGAAGATTATGTAGAGAGTTTAAAAAAAAAAAATTTAAAATTAAAGCATGGTTTTGGGATTGGACAAAATATTTAGCTGCCCATTCCAAAACTTAGCTGAAGAAGACAGACACTAGCAATAGCATATTACACGGATCAGTTAGGAAGAAAATAAATTTAAACAGCACCAACCTAGACTAAACAGCGCCGACCTAGACTATAACTCGAGTTCCAAAGCATAAGAGGTTTAGTCCCAAACCTTAAGTAAAGAGGAGATTTAGAACTGAATCAAATGAAGGCCAGGCATAATAATGCTATCCCTCATTTTTCTCTCTTGTGAAGGGCAAGGGATGCTTCAGTGTCAGGGTTCAATCAAATCTAGGCTTTTTGAAATTTTGGGAGAGCTACTAGATTCTTTTCTTTTCCTTGTAACTAGATCAAATACTCTTATGGTGGCCAATTATTCTTATAATTTCCAAGCATCAATAATCTAAGACCAATCTTTTCAACCCTGTTTCAGAGCAGCTACAGCCGTAAATGATTGGAAAAGCTGAAATGAATCAGTTTTTGCTGAGTTAAATCATTGTTTAACTTGTATTTGTATAAGACAATATTGTTCCACCAACAAATTGATCTAAATGGATGATATAATTTATAAATCAAGTTGAAGTTTTATTATACACCACACAAGGTAGGACCCAAAGCCCCTTAATGGCGCAATACAATAGAAAACCGGAGTTGACCTAAGTGAGAATGGTTATCCTAAAATTCTTGCCTCCTCTCTGTAAAGTAGGGCTGAAAGCATTTAGCCTCATGCACAAGAAACAAACTAAATAAACTTATAAGTGTTGGAGCTCATTCCTAAGTGTAGATCATCGCCATGGATTATCCACACTGTTCTTTATGATCTACATATCCTTAAAGAGTAATGGATGAAAAATCAAGGGTTTTGGAGATCGTTTTCTTTTTCATCATGCATCCAAACTTGTTATATTCACAAAAAAACTGTTCAATTTGCAACTACGTGATGGATGGGCAAACGATCTCCAAAACTCATAATTTTTCATCCAATACTCATTTAAGATATCACGATGAATGGTGTAGATCATCCATATGCCACGGATAATCTACACTTGTGCAAGAGCTCCTACACATATAAATTTATATGTGCTTAAGCTCATAACTTTTATTCTCTCTCTCTCTCTCTCTCTCTCTCTCTCTCTCTCTCTCTCTCTCTCACACACAGTTTCCTCAAGTATAAATTTCAAAGAATTGACAATCCTTTATCTCTGTCAAATCTATACAACTCATTGAGAAAGAACCGAGAGGATAGAATATGTACAGAGAAATGAGGAGCTAATTTTTAAGGTACTTGGCGAAATGGATTACACAAATAATAACAAAATTAAATTCAAGTTGTCATAATAAAGAAATTAAAACCTTATACTCAAGTTGCCATATATAGTGTACTCGAAAAAATAGATCAAACAGTTGACAAAATTATACTCAAGTTGCTTTTGTGTTAAAGAAACTAAAAACTTCAGTCTCACCTTTGGCAGGTAAAGGTCTGTTATCTCTCCATATGCCTCAAAGTAACTGCAAATTTTCAAAGATAGCTAAGTTCGTTCTCTACTCTAGAATATCAAGTAAATATATCTGAATACCAAAGCAATATCCAACTATTGAATAAGATAAGCCTACCTCCGGAACATTGCTTCTGTGACAGAAGGTGGGATTCTGGCAACAAAAATCCGAGTCGCTTTTTTTGCAGGTTGCCTCATTTCTTCCTGCAGATAAATATGTAATTAAATATTTTTAATATGCTGCGGCCTACATCCAATATGGATAGATATGCCAGAATTCAATTTAAACAAATTGCAAAAGTGCTTTAGTTTTACCCTCGGTGTCGCAACCTTCACTTCAAGGGTTCTGTTTCCAAGAACGTGCTCACTTTCAAGTGCAGTCTGGATAAAAAAAATGTAGGAAAAATCAAAACATCATGGTCAAGGCATTAAACAAGAAAGTAACCAGGCGAGCCTAGAGATTGTTGGAACCACTATCAGGTTAAGAAAAAAGGAATTTCCAAGATTTCTGTCATCTCTTTAAACGGGTAGTCACTTACATGAGCTTTATTACAGGTAAGATATTTCCAAACAATTTAAGCATGAGATTCCATGGTATTCTTGACCACAGTATACCAAAATGCATTATTTTCTGCATTCAACTTGACAGGTATATGATATCAGACTTAAAATGATTGAACATGTTTACCAAGAATTTTCTTAAAATGTTACAAGATGAAATACTCAATGTGGCAGATTGAACAACTGGGTTGCATATAATTTACTAAAGAATTTTCTAAAACTAAGTGTAGGAAAACATATGAAGAGACCTTAACTCCCTTAGTCCTGATAATAGACAACAGAAAGTACAGTTATCATTTAAAATAAAGAGTTTCTATTACATGGGTTGTTGATGTCCATGTATTAACAAAATGTTTCAATTTAATTGGTTGGACAACAACTTACATATTTTGTAAAGAAATAATTCAATGGAAAGGTGCAAGAAAATATCCAGGATTTATGATACCTTGATACAATAAAGTTGAATAACAGAAAGAAGACTGTGAAACAACAAGCAAACGTGATAGTTCATAAATACAACAGAACATTCCAGATCTCATGCACACCCAAAAGTTTATCCATTACTGAAATATACACTTATCACTAGCACACAACTAGAACAAAGCGATAAAAAGGTGTATGATCACAGCAGAATTCATTAAATTGAAACATTGCAAGAATGATGACACTAAGTCTAATATTTTCAAACATAAACAATCAATTAAAACATGCGCCTGAAACAACCAAAAAATATTACAGTTACAACTATATAACATGCTAAACTGAAAAAAGGAAAATCATATATTAACAAAATATGAAAAAAAAAACAAAGGTTCAAAAAATGTACAATTACCTTCGCATCATCTGCTGAAGCAAATGTTACATACCCAAACCCACGAGACCGACCACTGGATCTTTCCTATTGTTTCAACATAAAGTAATGTGTCAAAAGACTCGGTCAATAGAATAGCATTTAACTATCAAGTCAATATGCCATGTTGAGAACAAATTTCATACACTTTTACGTACCCATATTTATTAATTTTGTATCTAAAATAATGTTACTCGAGTGTTTTTAGTTAATTTTGCAGAATATATGTATAAATGTAATATTCCATAAGAGAGCATGGTTTCCTACAATATAGGAGCCAAAGCAAAGCTTGAGAACTCGGACTCATGGTCGAGTCACATTGAAGCCACACTTCAAGGAGGGGGAGCCCAACAATGAATGGATCAAGCTAGATCTCTCTAATCCACAATTAGATAATAGGGAATCATCTTCAATCAATCCATATCTTATCTGAAGCAAGAGGTATAGTTAAGATCAAATAGTTGTAACTATAAAAGATGCAGTTAAGATCCTAGCGATTGTTTGTAAATATAGAAAATGTAGTTGAGATCTTAACAAATTATAACAAACTTTGAGTATAAATAGGGGAGGGGTATCACTTGTATTCTCCAAAAGCCCGAGTGGAAGCTTGTTGCTGCAACCAAAGAACTTGGAGATCATTTATAATAGAGTTAAGTGTCAATAAAGTTTTTCTTTTTTTATAATGTTTTCTTCTTCTTCATTCTATTTTGTTTATTATTTACTTATAATCATGTGTAACTGATCCGATGTTTTGGGTAGGATGAAACTAAGTTAAAAAAATATTTAAGTAGCTAGTACTCATCTCTCATGTTATACTCATTGCTACCATGATTTTGTTAGATTAAAACAACATCAAAAACTTGTTAAATCATTCAAGAAAGAAAATGATATAGGGTTTTTTAAATTATTGTTTAGTTTAACTTAATCATCTTGTAAAAAGATCTTTGTCCTTGCATATCTTATCTTCTGATTTGTGGACACTTAGTCGTGGTAAAATCAGTGACATTTTTAGAGAGTGAACAATTATTTAATATTTTCATGCTTGGTAATTATTTCCCTATATTGTTTTCCTATTAGTATCTTCTTGCTTAAAATAATCAACCATCTTCCAACTTCATTTTTTTAATTCGCCTGGATATTAACTAAGTCACAAAAGAATCTCTCTTCCCTGCGGATCGACCCGTATTTGGCTGTACTTCATCGTCCATCGTGCACTTGTGGTTTAATTTAATTTCTCACAAACATGTTTTTGGTGTCGTTACCGGGGAGGGTCATTTTTCTTTTTTATTTGATTCTTATTCCTTGAATTAATCATTCTTTGCTTTTTGTTCAAAAAAATCTCATATCCAACTTGATGTTCTGAGTCTACTAGTACGAAGGAGGCCACAAAAATTTTCCTGAACCCACTAGTAGAGCCTTGACTGCGGACAGCTATGAATTTGTCATTTTGACCGCTACACAGTGATCTCAGTAAATCCTCTAGTGCCCAAATATTTATTCTTTCAGATTTTTCTAGGATCCTGCCTGCTAGATCGAATTCATATATTGGATTTTTCACTGATAACCAAAATAAAAGACACTCTCTTAGATTTAAAAAAGCAAAAAAAAAAAACTAAGATTCTAAATATCGGATATCGGGATTGTATCAAATGGGATTTTTTCATATACACATGCATATCGGGCGTTCATATCGGACATTATATATAATGAAATATTGATGACGAAAAATTGGTTTAGTATCATATATATCATCTACCGAATAAAAATGATGAAACATACACGCAAAGACGGTAAAAAAGAAATATACATTTGCACGCAGTCGTGGATCGTGCAATAAGTTATTTCATGAAATTGAAAAAATATAAGATTAAAAATTGTATAATCTACTTAAATGAAAATCAAACACCGTCGTTAATCCACGAAGAAGGAAAATTAGGGCTCGATTTTTAGTGAGCCTTAACGATGCAAACAACACTTGTGTAGTCGAGCGACGGGTCTGGTGACTGTTCAATGCTGATGGGTTCAAAAAATGAACTCAGTTAAAATAAATCCATATCGGCCGATTTTGCGCCGACTTATATCAGGCAATTTATCAACAGACATTTCAAATATCGTTTGTTTTTGCTGCAAATGATAGGGGCAAACGATTTCCCCATAACGTATCGGCAGCAGACAAAAAACAAGATATCGGCCTCGACCAATATTTAAAACATGGAAAAAAAAACTTCAGGACAAGATAGAAAAATGTTTCTAGAGCATGCATCATCCATCGTGCATCTAGGATAGATTATATTCTTATACTTTTAATTGTTGTTGAAGAGTGCTAGAAGGTTTGTGCTCAAACTTTTCCTTTGCATTTGTAAAGCACGTATAAAGAATAACAACTTGTTTGTGGCATCTATGTTTGTACATGTTTCATGTTAAAACAAGGTAAAGTCACGTCCTATTAAAAATATAAGGTGGGAATTTCATCACCCTTCCTTTGCCCACAAACCATCTTCCTCATTTGCATGACCTAAGCCTTAAAATCTAAAATCAACTAGAAATCGACCCAAAGGACTTCAAGCTCAATAGGACAACGATATCTGAAGGTGACCTAAGCTCACTATCTTGTGATTCTTTTGGTGTCTTAGGCTCGTGGTTTGAGAGGTTAAACTCCTCCAAGAATGGTGGTTACTTAATTAGCTACGTCGAAGCACGAAGAGCCTCCAACCTTCTTACGCTTGCCTGGCCAATAGGGTTATAGGTTGTGGACTGTGTAATTCAAAAGGTTGACTTGGAACAGTAGGAGTCATCTAGGTGTAATCAACCCTCGGTTTAGAATTGTTTGTTGTGTGTTTGTATAGTTAGGCATCTTCTCTCCTATCTTTAGTCTTCTCACTGTTTAGGTCTCTACTCTTCTAATCCAATTGAATCTCCGTCTAATCTAATCTCTCGATCTAATTTCAATATGTGTCTCTTAGATGCATGCATGTTTTGAGTCCGTGACTCAAAATCCGAATCAACTATGTTAGTCATGGCCAAAGAAAAAGCAAACTCACTTCACACTCTTCAAGATAGATGCTACCCTGCAGCCCAACCCTCTTGCATAAGGTTAGCTGCAGCAAATGGAATTAATTTTGAACTTAAACCTCATTTCATAAACATGTTGCCCAAGTTTACTGGGTTAGATTCTGAGGTTGCATACCTAGTTATTTCTGAGTTTGAAGAAGTGTGTGTAATGATGAAAATTCAACAATTGTTTGAAGATATGGTATGTATTAGGTTCATACCATTCGCCTTGAAAGATAATACAAAGAAATGGTTATATAGCCTACCAACTAATTCCATATTCATCTAGGATGGATTTGTCATCGTGTTCTTAAAAAAATACTTTCCAATTCATAATACGATAAAAATCAGACATAAATTTAATCAATTTCGTCAAATAGGAGGAGTCTTTTTGGAAGTACATGGAGAGGTTTAAGAACATTTTAGCCCTATCCACATCATTGAATAGAAAAATGAAGGCTATGTCAGATTCTCTATTAGGGATTAGAGATCAGTTTTAGGACCATGCTTGAATCAATGTGCCAAGGTTCTTTCATGTGCCAAGGTTCTTTCATGTGAAAGACCGAAGAAGCATGGGCATTCCTAGAAGACATGGCAAAAAGACAATGAACTGAGAGAACACCAATCAGAAACCCACAACCTCTGCATTCCTCTATACCTATCGAAGCCAAATTGGTTATCTTGTGTAGGCTAGATTCCATAGAGTTGAAGGACAAGGCTCAAAGTGAACCAAGTGTATCTCATACGTGTACCAATTGCCAAGCCACAACTTTCATCATTGAGTGTCCTTTATTAGGAAACCAAGTAGGGCAAGGACGAGTGAATACTGCATTCCAGAGACCAAGGAATAACCCGTATGCACCAACTTACAATCCGAGTTGGAGAAATCATCCTAACTTCTCTTGAAATCAACGATTCCACCAAAGAGAGCCTAATGTGAATTCATTTCATTCGCCAAATCAAAATTTACAAAAGCCATCCATAGAATCATATGCTAATGCCAAAATATAGGACCACAGTCTTCCCAGTCCTATCAATCATACTCAGCCCTATCCTAACCAAGCAATACCACCCTCAGGATTCGAAAGTGAAAAGAAACACACTGCTTTGAAGAAAAGTCTAGAGAACATGACTAAAACATCAATTGCAGTCATACAAAATACTGATCAAATGTTGAATGCTAATAACCTGTCTATAACTGCAAATAAGTCAACTCGCTTTTGCGACGAGTGAGAGAGAAAAAGGGACTTTTCTTAGCTAACTTGTGCCTAATCCAATAACACAAATCTAAATCAAAAAGCAAATCAAGCTCATATGTGTTTAAATAACCAGGTTAACTAAGTTAATGCCATCACCACCTTGAGATCTGGCAAACCAATTGACAACCGTGTTATCATCTAAAACTCATTGGAACCACCTTCTGAATTGTCCTTACCATCTACATCCAACCGAAGCTAGCCTAAGAAGCTTGTAGTTTCTAACAATGAGAATTAGGTTGAATCACCGAAGGAATATGCACCCAAGCTTAGAGCCCCGTTTTCAAATAGGCTTGTGTCAAAGAAGCAATCAGCCCAAATGGAGAAAATCTTAGAGGTCTTCAAGCAAGTAAAGGTCAACATCCCTCTCTTGGATAAAATCCAACAGGTTTCGTCCTATGCCAAGTTCTTGAAGGATTTATGCACTCATAAAAGAACCTCAAATGTGCCAAAGAAAGCCTTTCTAACGGCCAACATCAGCTCGATATTGATAAACTCCACGCTCACAGCTCATGAAGTATAAGGACCCTGGTATCCTATAATTTCATGTATCATTGGGAATACAGTAATTGAAAGGCCTCGTTAGATTTAGATTTCAGTGTCAATTTGCTACCTCTGTCAGTGTTGCCGTAGCTAGAACTAGGATAGCTCAAACTAACTACAGTAACTCTGCAATTGGAAGATAGATATATTAAGGTGCATCATGATGTGGTTGAAGATGTTTTAATCAAAGTTGAGGAATTCATATTTCCAGCAAACTTTGTAGTCGTAGAAACCCAATCGTCACTAATCTTAAGGATCAAATCCCAGTCATTCTAGGCCGACCTTTCCTAGCCATTTCTAATACGGTCATCAACTGTCGAAATGGACTAACAAAGCTTTCTTTTGAGAACATGACTGTTGATCTGAGTGTGTTCAATCTACATAAACAACCTACTGATCCTTTTGATGAACCCATAGAAGTGGACATGATTCAAGAATTGTTTGAAGAATTCTTGATAGATGAGTCCTTGGAGTTTCATCCAAGTTATTTTTGACAATGCTTTGAGGACATTTTTATGAGGAAATCATGTACATGAAAAAAGTCAATAATTGACTGAATCAACTGTCTATAAGTCATGTTCAACATGAGAACCCCGTTCACCACCTCTCCTCGTCGAGCCTCGATATATTCCTAAACTACCAATTGAGGAAGCACCTAAGCTAGAGTTTTTAAGTGATGTGAAACGTATATGGGGCGTAAGCAATAGTTAAATTAACTCAAAGATACGCTTCACCAACAAAAAAGACCGTCAATAGGAATTGAATTAAAACAGATAATATTAGATTATGCTATATTGATCATGCAAGTGCTTATCAATTTTAATGTTTAAAGACCTAATTAGAAATTTTTGTTTATGCAGGAAATCAAGTTCTATACGCAATAAAAAAAGTCAAGCAATCACAATGGAGAAACAGAATCACTCGCTCATTTTTAATGTGGACAAAAGATTAGAATAGATAACAGACTAGATGATGTATATCTAGACTTGTAATTAAAGAGTTATTGTAATAAGAAAAAATACCTGAGATGATTTTAAATTTGATCTTAGCTTGCTTGTTAATTATTGGTTGATCTCTGAACTCACGCAGATGAGAAGTACAGTCGACGAAAATAGTATTGTCGAAGAGTCGAGGCGTTTATGCAAACGAGCTCAAAGTTACTGGATGTGTGACGATGGAGAGAAGGATTTGGCGACGGAATATTTGACGAAGATTTATTTGAGAGGAAGAAATTTGAAGGGAGATAGAGAGGGAATAGAGATAGATAAATCAATTACTTTCCACCAATAATTGAGTTAATAGGGTATCCCACCACTAATAGAGAGAAGGATTAAGAAATCCATATTAAACTTAATTGAAAGTAAAAGCTTTAATTGATTTTTCATTAAAAAAAGTGAATACATAGGGCCTTTATATAGGCTACAAATTGTATCTCCTACTTCTATTTGGATTACATAATCCTAATCCTAAAAGAAATCAAAAGTCTAAAAGAAAGAAAAATACAAAAAAAAGAAAAAGTAGTATCCTACTACAAGGTAAAGTGGTAATCCTACTACAAGGAAAAAGTATTATCCAACTACAAGGTAAAGTAATAATCCTACTACAAAGTAAGGTAGTAATCCTATTACAAAGTAAAGTAGTAATCCTACTATAAATTGTATTACTAAAAATAAAAATATAAAAAATAGAAACTAGAACTCCTAATACTACTCTGAATTTACAACTTCCAAAACCAAATTTTCATAGAATTCTTGGGCCTCCTTCAGTACACTTTTCATGCATTTAAATTGGGCTTTGAATTGGGCTTTGGCTTCACGATGTCCCATCATTCTCCCCGCGTTAGAAAGGCCTCGACTCTGTTGAGTTTGAGGAAGAACTCTCATACTGCTCTAATATGTCAGGATCAAAATTTTGCAACTCACTTTGATCTATCCACGAATCATATGTTGGTGATTTTCCTTTCCATCGAACCAAATACTTACGAGTCCCACCATCTTTGGTGGTGTTAATTTCATCATCCACAATTTTATCAATCTGATCAACTGTATTAGGTAATATATTTGAAAGTGATGGAAGGGAATGTCTCTTAGAAATAGGCTCAAGGGATGGCTCATCATCTAATGGGTTGTTAGGGTTAAAATCAAGACCCTTGTAATCCACTAGATTTTCAATATTGAATGTAGAACTGATACCAAAATCTTAAAGAAGATCGATAATATAAGCATTGTCATTTAGCTTTTTTAAAACCTGAAATGGACCAGCACTACGAGCATGTAGTTTCTTAACAGTTCCTGGTGGAAACTGTTCCGGACAAATCCGTACCATCACATAATCACCAACATTAAATGTTTTAAGTCTTTTTCTTATGTCGGCTCATAGTTTATAGTTGGCGTTACATTGAACAATCTTATCCATAACTTTCTTGTGTAAGTCGAGCATATGTGATGCAAATGATGATGCAGAATCTTATGCTCTAATATGATCAGACATAGGGATAAGGTCTATATGTTGTCTAGGTCTGAAACCATAAACAATTTCATGCGATGATTTGCCTGTAGTCATATTCACAGCTGTATTATATGCAAACTCTGCAGTGGCTAGTTTAAGATCCCAACTTCCCGTATGTTCACCGACTAGTGTGCATAATAAATTCCCTAGACTCCTATTGATAACTTCGGTTTGACAATAGTCTTGGGATGAAAAGCAGTAGAGAATTTCAGTTTCGTGCCTAGCATGTGCCAAAGTGTTTTCCAAAAGTAACTCGTGAATTTTACATCTCTATCAGACACAATAGTCTTAGGCAAACCATGCAATTTGACAACACCGTCAAAAAATATCTTAGCAACTCTAGAAGCATCTGTAGTTCGAGAACAAGGAAGAAAATGGGCCATTTTGGAGAAACGGTTCACGATAACTAAAACAGAATCGTGTTTTCTCAAAATTTTGGTAAACCTAACACGAAATCCATACTCACATCTTGCCAAGAACAATTCAGGACTGGGAGTGGAGTATACAAACCAGCGTTTTGTTTTTGTTGTTTAGGTAGTTAACAAATGTAACATCTACCAACATGTTTAGCAACATCGCGTTTCAAACTAGGCCAATAGAACCTATACCTGACAGCTTTTATGGTCTTCTCATTCCTAAAGTGTCCAGCTAGACCACCGGTATGCAATTCCCAAACAAGGAACTCTCAAAGAGAGGTTCTTGAAATGCATAGCTTACGGTCTAAAAAACAAATATCCATCATGCAGAAAGAATTCATCAACTTCTCATGCAGTTCCATCTTTTAGTTCAGCATATATCTAATGAAAATCAGGACATGACTCGTACTCAGTTTTTAATTACTCAAAACCATTAACTGCAGTTAACATCTTAGTCAAAATGAACACTCGGCGGCTGAGAGAGTCGGTGACGTAAGGTGAATGTGTAGTCCTGTAAGAGCTTAATCCAACGACAATGTCTAGCATTCAACTTCTTGTGGGAGTATGTATTTCAAAGCCTTATGGTCAGAAAAGAGAATGAATTCTTGCGGTAGCAAATAATGTCGCCAATAACGAAGTGCTTGAATTACCGCATAGAACTCCTTATCGTAGGTAGAGTACTTTTGCTTGGCGTCATTCAATTTCTCACTAAAGTAAGCAACCGGATGTCCTTGAGCTAAGACTCCTATACCTATGCCGAATGCGTCACATGCTACTTCAAAAATCTTTTAAAAAATCAGGGAGACGCATAACTGGGGCACTGATCACTCTTGCCTTAATCTCGACAAGCGCTTAGCAGCAGCGTTGACCATGCAAACTCACCTTTCTTTAGACAGCTTGTAATAGGGGCCATAACAGTGTTGAACCCCTTTATAAACTGTCGGTAGAAGGGAGCAAGTACGTGGAAACTTCTCACCTCACGGATGATCTTTGGTTCCGACCATTCCTCAATGGCTCACTTTTTCGGGATTTGCAGAAACTCCGTTCAAAGAAACGACAAAGCCTAGAAAGTGAACTTGTGTTGTAAAAAAGACACACTTCTTCGGGTTAGCATATAATTCTTCCTTTCTCAACACAGTCCAAACTTATCATAGGTGGTCTAAATGTTGCTCACGAGAGTGGCTATAAATGATAATATCATCAAAGTAAACCACAAGAAATTTTCCCATAAAGGGTCGTAGTACTTAAGTCATCACTCGCATAAATGTAGTCGGAGCGTTGGTCAATTCAAAAGGCATAACCATCCATTCATATATTCCATCTTTCGTCTTGAAAGCGATCTTTCATTCATCTCCCGGACGAATGCGGATTTGGTAATAACCACTCTTAAGATCTATCTTATAAAAGATTATGGCACCAGACATCATATCCAACATATTGTCCAACCTCGGAATGGGAAAGCTATACTTGATTGTAATTTTGTTAATCGCTCTACTATCCACGCACATACGCCATGATCCATCTTTCTTTGGTGTTAATAATGCAGGGACCGCATATGGGCTCATGCTTTCTCTAATGAAGCCCTTATCTACCAAGTCGCCGACTTGCCTCTTGAACTCAGCATGCTCAGTTGGGTTCATTTGATAATGTAGCAAGTTTGGTAGACTTGACCCGGGTACTAAATCGAGAGCGTGTTGGATGTCGCGCATCGGTGGTAACCTATTCAGAAGGTCTCCGGAGAAGACATCACTAAACTCCTTAATCACGGGGGTGACTTCTAGAGGAATAGTGCTATACGACGTCTTAACCACTTCTCTAGCAGCTAGGATTATGAACGGGGCACTGTTCTTGAGCTCTTGATCAAGTTCTGTTGCACTAATCAAATTAACTCCTTTCGACTTCTTTGGTGTGTTAGATTTAAGCTTTTTAGCTATAGGTCGGTAGGGTGTCAACTTAATCTTCTTACCCTCGTGCTCAAATCGACACATGTTCGATCGACCATGAATGGTAACATCATTGTCATAGAGCCATGATCGTCCTATAATGATTTGACCTACATCCATCGTAACCACATCACACCATATCTTTTCTTTATAAACATCAAACTCAATTGGGACAAGACATCGTTGTTTCACGTCTAGGGTCGTGGAGTTGATCCATGACACCTTGTATGGATGGGTATGAGGTTCAGCCTTCCATCCAACCTTCTCAATCATTTTAGATGATAGTACATTGACACAACTTCCACTATCCACTATTACTTTCTAATTCTTGTCTCCAATTTTAATAAATGTGTAGAAGATAGCAGTTCTTCTCCAATCGCCCTTCTCTTGTGAGAATGCACATCGGACGACAGATATGTAATTTGAAGGTGTGAGTTGAATATAGTTACATTCAGCATCAGAACCTTCTTGATCTTTATCAGAATCGTCTTCATTTATGTCTGGGTGATATGTAACTTCCTCATCATCAGACTCGGGAGCTTGTGTGGGAACTCCGTTAATGAAGGTGATCTTCATTTCACTAGGACAGTTAGCGGCAATGTGACTGTAACCTTGACATCTATAACACTTAGTGGATGCATTAAATTTGAAAATTTTTGCTCGAAGGGTTTGCTACGATCATCACTTTGTTTCCCTTTGAAGTTATTCTTTCGGGAGGAAGATTGGGTGCTAGACTTATTGAAATGGGAAGACGAGGAAGCCCTAGTCACACTCGATTTTGAATCAGAACTCCTAATATTGTAGTTAGACCTAAGGGATCTAGATCTTGAACTATGGTGCAGGCTTTCTCTAATTCGGTGAGTCCTCTAACTAACAATTCGGTTCGCAAGTCTTCTCTAAGTCTGGCTCTAAATCTATAAAGGATTTGAGCTTGACCTTCCTTACTGAAGGTAAGGCATCTAATGAGAAACTCATCGAATTTTGCAATGTACTCCTCTGCTAATTTATTGCCTTAATTGTATTGATGACACGTGTCCATAAGATGGTCACTAAATGATGTGGTGGCACATACTTACCTTTCAGCTCATCCTTCATCATGTCCCATGTTTGAATAGGTCGTTGAAGTCAGGATGCGTGTATGTTCTCTAAGTTAGTCCAGTACTGACTAGCTTGACCGGTCAATTTCATGACAGCGAACTTAATTTTCTTCGGCTCCGTGAGATTGTACCATGTAAAGTACTTATCTAGTTGAAGTGTTCAATCTAAGAAAAGTTATGGGTCATGACGTCCATCAAAGGTGGGAACATCGATCTTGATGTTCTTCAGATATTGATCATCAGATTAGGTGGGTTATCAGTGTTATCACTACAGTTGTTTCGTGATGAGGATGAATTTTCTCCAACAGTAGAGGACTCTCGACAAGATATCTCTTTTACTTGCTCTTTTTTCTCCTGTAGATCAGCTCGAGTCCGAGCCATGTCGTAGGTCAAGGCTTCAAGTTTAGCCATAAGATCAGCTAAGGTAGGTTGAAAGGTCATGGAACCAGTGTTGAATTCACTAACTTCTTCATGCAAGTATGAAGTACCACTACGAGTTGGCATGCAATGTATGTCCTAATATGAATGCAAAATCTATACTATTTTTTTATTTTGTTTTCAAAAAAATCTGTTTTTTAAAATTGTCGGGTCAGTCAAACTCAATTTTACCAATCCAATTGGCCAGGTGGGCGCAACTCAGGTGGGAGGTTTTTCGCACTTGGCGTTCCTTAATTACAGAACCACGTTGAGTACCCTTCCTTGATTAGACACCAATCGTATGGAATTTCAGGAAAAAAAACTTACCTTTCAAGGTTCCTTGGGGGTTTTGAATAAAATCTAACTAAAAGAAAAAAGCAAATAAACGTGACTAATATGCAAATCCTACCTAATTGTGCTCTGATACCAAGATTATGTGAAACGTGTATAGGGCGGAAGCAATAGATAAATTAACTCAAAGATACGCTTCACCAACAAGAAAGAACATTGGTAAGAATTGAATTAAAACGTATAATATTAGATTATATTATGTTAATCATGCAAGTGCTTATCAATTTTAATGTTTAAAGAACTAATTAGAAACTTTTGTTTATGCAGGAAATCAAATTCTATACGCAATAAAAAAGTCAAGCGATCACAATGGAGAAACAGAATCACTCGCTCATTTTTAATGTGGACAGAAGATCAGAATAGGTAACAGATTGGATGATGTAAATCTAAACTTGTAATTAAAGAGTTGATACTAATAAGAAAAAATACCTGAGATGATTGTAAATTTGATCTTAGCTTGCTTGTTAATTGTTGGTTGATCTCTGAACTCACGCAGATGAGAAGAAATACAGTCGACAAAAATAGTGTAGTCAAGGAGTCGAGGCGTTTACGCAAATGAGACTGAAGTTGCTGGATGCGTAACGATGTAAAGAGGGATTTGGCGACGGAGTATTTGACGGAGATTTATTTGAGAGGAAAAATTTGAAGAGAGATAGAAAGAGGGAATAGAGATAGATAAATCAATTACGGCTTCCCACTAATAATTAAGCCTAATAGGACATCTCACTACTAATAGAAAGGAGGATTAAGAAATCCGTATTAAACTCAATTGAGAGTAAAAATTTAATTGATTGTTCATTAAAAAAAGTGAATACATAGGGCCTTTATAAACTATAAAATTGTATCTCCTACTTCTATTTGAATTACATAATCCTAATCTTAAAAGAAATCAAAAGTTTAAAAGAAAGAAAAAATACATAAAAAAAGTAGCATCCTACTACAAGGTAAAGTAGTAATCCTACTACAAAGAAAAAGTAGTATCCTACTACAAGATAAAGTAGTGATCCTATTAGTAATTCTATTACAAAGTAAAGTAGTAATCCTACTATAAATTGTATTACTAAAAACAAAAATATATGAAATAGAAACTAGAACTCCTAATACTATTCTGAATTTACAACTTCTAAAACCAAATTGCCATAAAATTCTTGAGCCTCCTTCGGTACACTTTCCATGCTTTTGAATTGGGTTTTGAGTTGGGCTTTGACTTCACGATGTTCGCATCATTACATCTTTGCCTGTAAGCATGTTTATCTAGGTGCCAATGAAATACTTCTAGTCTTCATTGCGACTGACTTAAGTCAAGAAGCCTTGTTAGTTGCCCTAAGGGATAACAAAAAAGTCATTGTGTGGACCATAGTCAATATCAAGGAGATCAGCCCCAAGATTATGCAACACAAGATCCACTTGATAGATGAAGAGAATCCCAAAATGAGGTTAAATCTTGTCATAAAAGTAGTCAGGAAAGACATACTAAAGAGTCTTGATAATGGGGTCATCTATCTCATCTCTGATAGCTCATGGATTAGTCATGTACAAGTTATGCCCAAGAAATCTGGGATCGCCGGGATCTAAAATATTGATAATGAGCTAATCCATATTCGTGTTCAAAGTGGATGGCGAGTATGTATTGATTACTGAAAATTGAATGCGGTAACTAGGAAAGATCATTTTTCTTACCTTTTATGGACTAGATGTTAGAGCGATTAACCGGGTATGAATATTATTGCTTTCTTGATGGCTATACTAGCCATAGCCAAATTCGTATTGCTCTTGAGGATCAGGAGAAGACCACCTTTACCTGCCCTTTCAGAGCTTTCGCCTACCGTCGCATGCCCTTTGGGCTATGCAATGTACCTGCTATGTTCCAAAGATGCATGATAAGTATCTTCCCAATATGGTGGACAATTTTAAGAAATCTCCATGATAGCGTCTTTATCATCTGCAGTTAGTCCTTTAGAAGTGTAGAGAGAAAAAAAACCTGACCCTTCACTGGGAAATGTGTTATTTCATGGTCAAACAAGCAATCGTTCTAAGACATGCCATCTCTAGGAAAGGCATTGAAATGGACAAAGCCAAGATAGATCTCATTTCCAATCTTCCACCACTAAAAATAGTCAAGGAGATTCAATCCTTCCTTGGGCACGCAAGTTTTTACAGGAGGTTGAATGAGGACATTAGCAAGATGACTAGACACTTAACTTGTTAGCTAAGGATGTGAACTTTGAGTTCACTATTGAATGCCTCCAACCTTTCAATCAGCTTAAGAAGAAGCTAACTTCTACCCTCATCATTGACCTTCCTAACTGAAATCTTCTGTTTGAACTCAAGTGTGATGCATCTGATTATGCAATCGGTGCAGTTCTGTGTCCAAGAGCAGATAAGCAACCAAGGGTGATTTACGATGAAAGTAGGACACTCAATGATGTATAGTTGAATTACTCTGTCACTGAGGAGTTTTCAGCTATTGTCTTTGCTCTAGAAAAGTTTAGGTCTTATATAATAGGGCTACATGTCATTGCCTACACTGACCACACTGTGCTAAGGCATTTGTTAACAAAGAAAGATGCTAAGGCACGATTGATCACATGGATCCTCTTGCTTCAAGAATTTGATCTAGAGATAAGAGACAATAGAGGATCCAGGAATGTGATAGCAGACCATCTTTCGGTTTAAATAATGCACCCTCTAATAAGCTACCAATTAATGATTACTTTTCAGATGAACTCCAAATTGTGTCAACCACTGAGCCATGGTTTGCTGACATAGTACACTATTTGGTGCCCAATCAGACACCCGCACATTGGTCAACACAGGATAGATATCGATTTCACTCCCAAGTCGAGCACTTTTATAGGAATGATCCTTATCTATTCAACGATCAAATTATCAGATGTCTACCAGATCATGAGACTAGAGCATTCTATCATTTTGTCAAGACCAAGCATGTGGGGGACACTTTGGACCCAACAAAACTCTTCCTAAATGTGGGTTCTACTGGCCTAGTCTGTTTAAGAATGCAATAGACTTCGGCAGATATTGCAATAGGTGTCAATAATTGGGTAAGGTCACCAAAAGGAACATAATGCCTTTGAACAATATCCAAGTGGTGGAACTTTTTGATGTGTGGGGCATAGACTTCATGAGTTCATTTTCGAGCACTTTGGAGAATATGTACATTATGTTAGCATTAAATTATCTGTCCAAATGGGTTGAGGCGGTGCCATGTAAGACTAATGGCAACAAAATTGTTGTCAAATTTCTAAAGGAAAATATTCTCTCTATGTTGGACCCCACGGGCTATCACCAGTGATGGAGGGACACATTTTTGTAATTTTTTTTTGAAGCCTTAGTAAAGAAATACTCAATCACTCACAAATTATCCACACTTACCACCCTCAAACCAGTGACCAAGTAGAATTTTTTGAAAGACAAATTAAGCAAATTTTGAGAAAAAACTGGCAATGCTAGCAGGAAAGATTGATCCTTGGAATTGGCGATGCATTATACGCATATCGTACCACCTTCAAGACCAATCTAGATATGTCCTCCTATCAGCTTGTTTATAGAAAGGCTTGTCACTTACCCGTAGAACTGGAACATCGAGCCATATAGGCTATAAATAAATTGAATTTCAATTTAGGCATGGCCGAGCTCAAAGGAATTTGCAATTAGCTAAACTTGAAGAGATAAAAAAATGATGCATATGAGAGCACTAGAATATATAAGGAGAAAACTAAGGCATTTTATGATAGAAAAAATCTAAGAAAATCATTTAATTTAGGCAAAAGTTTTCCTATATAATTCTAGATTGCACTTGTTTTGTGGCAAATTAAGATCTAGGTGGTCCGGGCCTTATGAAGTAAAAATTATGTATCCTCATGGAGCTGTTGAACTTGAATGTCCTAAAAATAGTTAATTGTTTAAAGTAAATGGTCAATGTTTAAAACCATTTTTAGAATCTCCTAGTGAGAGAGTTGGAGAAGTCACAGTCTTCATGTACCATATTATTTTGAATTATCACATGTGTATAATCTTGTGAATATGTAGATAACATGAAAAAAATTGAAAAAAAATTAGAAAAGTTACAAAAATATTTTCTTTTCTTTTCTTTTTACTTTTCTTTCTTATAAAAAGAAGGAAAAGGGGCCCTCTTTTTCTATTAAAGACAATGTAAAACTTAGGTATGGGGAGGTTTCACCTTTTTCTTTTTTATTTTATTCTCGTCGATCTCCTTTTCAAAAAAAGTTAAAAACTAAAAAAATTACAAAATATTTTCTTTTCTTTCTTTCTAAAAAATTTCATAAAAAATTAGGATTATCTTTAAATAGTTTAGTGAACTATGAGTAAGTAAACTAATTTGAGTTAGAAATTCAAGAGTGAATTCCAATTGATAGGATTTCTAGATTCTTAAAAGGGAAAACTTCAAAAATAACTTGATCTTGACCGAGTCCAAGATCCTTTGCCGCTCTATGAAGCACGGACACGGCCCCTGCTCGTCATGTTCGAGTCGAGCACGTATCAGACACGGCTTCGTGCCCAACACGTGTCGGACACAGTTCGGGCCATGTCCAGAACAAACCGATGTGTTTCGGGTTTGGACACGGGCCCGACACAGGTCAGCCGCAGTACGGACACATGCAGGCGAGCGCAGGTGGACGCACTAGAAACGATGAAACCCGATAACCCAACCCGATAAAAATAAAAACCCTAAATCCCCCATTTCGATCGCAAATTCATATCCCCTCTCTCTCCTCTTTCTCTCCCCACAATTCAAATTGGCGATCGCAAATCCATCTTCCTCTCTCCCCCGAATTTCGACCATCGCAGACTCCATCTCCCTCTCTCTTATCTGCGAAGAGGAAGATCATGGTAGTGATGAATCCGATTAAGGTTGTGTGGTGGAGCTCGGTGTCGTCGTGGAACTCGTGGTGGTGGATCTGGTGAAGCTCGTGGTCGTGGATCTGGTGGAGTTCGTGGTGGCAGAGTTCGTGGTGGATCTCATTTGAGGTAATTACCTCTCTCTCTCTGTGATGTCTCTGCATCTCTTTGTGTGATCTCTCTGTCCCTCTCCATCTCTCTCTACCCCCATCACTCTCACTCTGCTTTGTCCCTCTGCTCTTCGTTTCTCTCTGCCCCCTCACTCTCTCTAATTGTACTCTCTGCCCTTCTCTACTCTTTGGCTCTCTCTACCCCTCTCCATCTCTCTGCCCCCTCGCTCTCTGTCACTCTACTCTCTCGGCAGTGAGACAGAGAGAGGATCAGAGTGACTGACAAAGGAGCAGAGAGAGAAAGAGATAGAGGCAGTGAGACAGAAAGCGAGGATCAGAGAGAGGAGCAGAGAGAGAAGGAAAGAGAGGCAGTAAGACAGAGAGAGAAGCAGAGAGTGGAAGAGAATTTAATTAGATTACATGAATTTTGCACTTAAATTTGCTGCAAACAATCTAATCGTCAGCTACAAACCTCCCGACTACAACTCTTTGAGGACCACTCTCTTGCAACGTGAAAAATCTCACGCAGAGGGGTTGACGGAGCCCATCAGAGCCACATGAAAGCAAAAGAGGGTCTCCATTTCTAGTGATGGATGGGCGGATGCGCAAAGAAAACCTCTCATTAATTTCATGGCGGTCACAGAAAGTGACCCAATGTTCTTGAACTTCACAAATGCCGAAGGAGAAGTGAAAAACTGACATTACATTGCGAAAAAGCTTGAAGATTGCATTAAAGAGGCTGGTCCTCAAAATGTCATCCAAAACATAACCGGTAACACTTCTGCATGTAAGGTTGCGGGTACTATTGTAGAGAGTAAGTATTCTCACATCCTTTGGACTCCTTGTGTAGTGCACACTCTAAATCTTGCACTTAAGAATATTTTACGGATAAAAATATGGAGGCAAATGTTGTAGCTTATGCTCAATACAGTAGGATCACGGAGGTCTCCAATGATGTCTTGATCATGAAGAATTTTATCATGAACCATTTCATTAGGCTTGTCATATTCAATGACTATTCCAAAATGAAACTTCTTGCGGTGGCCGAAACTAGATTTGCTTCTTGAATTATCATATCGAAGAAGTTTAAAATCATTAAAATAAACCTTCAAAGATTTGATTTAGTGATCGATGAAACATGTATAGGGATGATGATGTGAGACAAGCACAATTTGTTAAAAAGAAAGTCATAAATGATTTGTGGTAGGACAATATAAACTATATCATTGCCTTCACCGAGCCAATTTATGACATGATAAGGGTCACCGACATCAACAAGCCATCTCTTCATTTGGTGTATGACATGTGGACACATCAATCGAGAAGATTAAAAGTGGTATTTATCGGCACAAAAAAAAGAGAAAATGAGCAATCACCTTTTTATGATGTTGTGCATCAAATCTTGGAGGATCGATGGAACAAGAGTAAAACGCCACTTCAATATTTGGCATACTCTTTGAATCCAAAGTAATATCTAAGTTTATGTTATAATTCATTATCTTTAATGCGGTTATTCTTTAATGCGGTTATTCTTTATGTTAATAGGTATTATCATGATGTTTGACTTACTGAGAATATAAATCGACAAGTTCCCCATCAAGATGAAGAGATCTCTTTCGAAGAAGCAAGTGCTTGAAGAGATACTATCCCAACCTCGAAGAAAGACGGGCAGTGAGCATAAAGTATGCTAGATTTTCAGGCACTTTGAGTGCTTTTGCCGATCGGGTTTCTCTTCGTGATAGAGGATTTATGGGTCCTAAGTGTTGGTGGATTCTTTATGGTTCATCAACTTCAAATTTACAAGTGTTGGCCTTGAAGCTTCTAGGCCAACCATGTTCCTCCTCTTGTTGTGAAAAGAATTGGAGAACATACTCCTTTATTACTCCTTAAAAAGAAACAAATTAACCCCGCACGAGCAGAAGATCTAGTGTATGTTAATAACAATCTTTGTTTCCTTTCTCAAAATTCAGAAGAATATAATGAAGATGAAACAAAGATGTGGCATATTGTCGGAGATGGCTTTGACTCATTTCAGGGTGCCAGTATTCTAGATTTCGCTACTCATTCTCTTGATGAACCCACGATTGAGAACGTGTTGTTTGCGGGTGATGGAGAAGAAGATAATGAGGAAGTCATTAGACTACTTTCGACTACATCTTGAGACATATGACGCCAGTTGTAATTTTGTTTTGAACTTGTGATGTTAAGTTGTTAACTTGGTTGATAACTTGTGAACTTATGATCTTCGGTTGTAATTTTGTTATAAACTTATGATATTTTATAGTGTGTGCACGTGTTGATTGATATTTTAGTTTGTTGATCACTTGCTTGAGATTTTATACATTTATTTATATATAATAATAATAATAAAATATTCCTTACCGTGTCCTCGTATCCTATTTTTTTATTTTGCCGGTCTGCGTTGTGTCTGACACCCGGGTCCGTACCCGTGCTTCATAGTTGCCACTACCCATTTTTCACGTCACAAAGCTCTAAGTATGGGTGTATTAAGTAGTTGATGCACTTAAGCATTAAAAAACAAAAAATCCCAAAAAAATATGTTAGTTGAAGTGGTACTTGTCAATTGAGTAGATTTGTTGAGGCCTGAGGAAGCACTAACACTGAGGTCACAAGAGATACAAGTTTGCATGAACAACCCCTAAAGATAAGTCTAAAGCTCTGTGGTCTAAGTTACTTGAGTAATTAAGCTCGAGGGTTTTCAAGCCTAATGCCCTAAAGCCATCTGGTTTAGGAGTCACTAGCCAATGCTCATTAATGTGTAGCCTAGTACCTAAGGAAGCTAGACAACAAAACCTATGTAGTTATGAGAATAACAAAATATGTTGTGTTGAAGGGTTCGACTTTTATATCCCATACCTGGAACTTACTCACAAAGTACAATTAAGCTTAGTCAAATGATGGTGAAAGTGAAAACTAAAGTCTAATTCCTACCATGAGATGAAAGAGTCCTTATATGAGATGAATCTAGAAAATGATAACTCTTATGAAATTTGATCCCTCATAGCAAGCTAAAACTTAGGATAACATTAGAAAAGATTTTTTTTTTAATTTTTCTTCTTGTGAATATTTCTTTTTCCTTCACTTTATTTTTTCTTTATTTCCTCCTACTTTTATTCTTGATTTTGTGGGTATATCAACTACAAACCCTCACGAGACAGAACTCATCCACTAGGGGTGACCTAGGGTCTAACAGCTTGTTATGCTAAATGCAACCACGATTCCTGTGAAATTGAGAGAGGATTTCCTTGCTTTACTAGATTATTAGTTTAGATTTTAAGCTTTTCTTTTTGCTCGAGGACTAGAAAAAGATAGGTATAGGGGTCTTCTGTTGAGCACAATTTTCATACACTTACCGATATTTATTGATTTTGTATCTAAAGTAATGCTACTCAAGTATTTTTAGTTAATTTTGCAGAATACCGGCATAAATACAATATTCCAAAAGAAAGCATGGTTTAATGCAATATAAGAACCAAAGCAAAGCTTGTAAACTCAAACTCATGGTCAAGTCACATTGAAGCCACACTTCAAGGAGGGAAGCCCAACAATGAATGGATGAAGGTAGATCTCTCTAATTCAGATTTGAATAGTAAGAATCATCTTCAATCAACCCATATCTTATCTAAAGCAATAGATGTAGTTAAGATCCTGGCAATCAAGTAGTTGTAACTATAAGAGATGAAGTTAAGGTCCTAACAGTTGTTGTTTGTAAATATAGAAGATGCTGAGATCTTAACAAATTGTAACAAACTTTGAGTATAAATAGAGAAAAGGGGGTTCAGCTAAACATATCACTTGTATCCTCCAAAAGCCCAAGTGGAAGCTTGTTGCTACAACCAAGGAGCTTGGAGATCATTTGAAATAAAGTAAAGTATCAATAAAAAATTTCTTTTTTTACAATGTTTTCTTCTTCTTCGTTCATTTTGTTTTATTATTTACTTATAATCATGTGTAATTGATCTGATATCGAGGGTAGGATGAAACTAAGTTAAAAAAATACTCTAGTGGCTAGTACTCATCTCTCATGGTGTGCTCATTATTGCCATGATTTTGTTAGATTTAAACAACATCAAAAAATTTGTTAAATCCTTCAAGAACTTAGATAAATTAAAAGTGAGTAGCAACGCTCTAGTTTATGCTTACAGAAAATGAATTAGGGCTTTTGAAATTATTGTTTAGTTTAACTTAATCATCTTTAAAAAAAAGATCTTATGCTTGCATTCCTTGTCTTCCGATTTTTGGACACTTAGTCGTTGTATAAATCGAGGCATTTTAAGAGAGAATGAACAAATTTAATATTTTCATGCTTAGTGAATTCTTTCCTAGATGTTTTCCTATTAGCATCTTCTTGCTTAAAGTAATCAACCATTTTCCAACTTCATTTTTTAATTCGCCTAGGTATTAACTAAATTACAAAAGAATCTCTCTTCTCTACGAATCGACCTGTATTTGCCCGCACTTCACCGTATGCCATGCAGTTGAGGTTTAATTTAATTTCTCAAGAACATGCCACCGGCAGAATAGTGCTAAGTCAAATACAAAATTTAATAATAGAAGATATCAGTCCTAAGCACCACCAGGACGCACTCAATAGACTTTGTTTCTACATCTCTTGTGCTACAACCACGCTACACGTCCCAACCATAACAAAGTGATGTTACATGAAGCTACCACATTAATAGAAACTCAAATGCCTATCCAAAATCTTCAAATAAAGTTAAGTTGTGGGTGGTACTGATTGGTTAGGCACTAACAGAATCCCCAAGGCGCAAAAACAGCGCATGGTAAACAATTAATTATAAAAGTGCATAATTGGTTTACTTGCCAATATAACCATAAAAAAAGCATTTAGAAAGAAGCATGCGCCAAAAAAAGAAAGAAAACATATGACGCTTCAAGGAGAAAGGTAGAATTCATCAAATAATGCAAAGAATCAATGTGAGAATAGGCTTACAGCTACAAAGAAGCAAATTTGAGCTACTGTATAAAAGGAATTTTGAAAAAATATTGCAGGTAGATTACAAACATAGAATTATAAAATGCAAAGTGGCCACATTACCAAGACAGTTACTAAAACTGAACTCAAGTAAAAATTATAATTTTACACAGAAAAGGGAATCCGGACCTTCATGACGATGCAGTCATCTAATTCCCCAAACTTGCTCATGTACTGCTTGAGCCCTTCAGTGTCCACATCCCAGGGGATTCCAAGAACCTATATAGAATTCCATTCATTCATTCATTCATTCATCAAGAAAAATTGCAATAACAGAAAAAAAAAATAAGAGAGGTAAATGGTTTAGATAGATACTAACCACGAGCTTGGTCGCCATTATCTTCGAACGAGAGAGGGCAGATCCAGAAGAGGAACAAAAATCTCTCTTTTCTCTATCTCACCTGCTAGCAGCACAGAAAAGATCGCTCCTTCCTTTATCTCTCAGTCTCGTCTCTCTCCCTCTAACTGAAAACCCTCCACTCCCTTTCACTTTCACTTAATCTCTCTCGCACTCAGCACACAATCTCAAATCTCTCCCACTCCTGCAGGTGATCACACACAACACGCATAGGAATCTTTCTTATAGATATCTCTTCTTGCCTTTTTCTTTTCTGTTTCTAGGGTTTGTTTTTTGTTTTTGTTTTTTTTTTTCCCTCTTCTCCTTCGCCTCTTAGGTTTTGGGCCAAAGGCAGAGATGAGAAGGGGACAATACAAGAAGAAGAAAGAGGCCATTATTGCAACAAAAAGAACGGGGTTACGCTCACCGACGCTGTTATCAGGATTACCTTCGCTCGCTCGCTGCTCTTGCTCGCTCCGGCGCTCCTCTTTGCGTCGCTTTCTGAAGATGATGCCCTTTGCTCCTCGAATTCTGCTCTTCGCTCTCGTTTTGGGATTCAAGGAATCCGAGTGAAGTGGGGAAGTGGGGAAGTATAATTGCTCATTTCCCTATCTATCCAAACACCGGAAAAGGAAAATAAGAAAACCCTTTTTCCCTTTTTCATCTCTCTTTTACACAACCATTTTCTCACTTCCAGAGTGCTACAGTTAATTTTGTGGTCATGTAAATCTCATTTATAATAAGTTATAGCATAAAACAGTTAATTTTTTGGTCATGTAAATCTTACTTGCATTCTAATTACAATCTATTTTTATTTTTCTTAATTAATTTTTATTTTAATATTATTTTGCGGTCAACTTTGTGGTCAACTTTTCCATTTCCACTTTTCATTACCATCCAAACACCGGAAACGACAAAACATTTTCCAAACCACACTTCCCAACAACCATCCAAACACCAAAAAACTTACTACTCATTTCCTTTTTCCTAAAGGAAATAAATCTTACTTCCTACTTCCTCACTTCACACCAATTCCTTAAATCCAAACAGACCTTTATTTGATGATTATTGAGAGAGAGTGAAAGCCCTAGGTTGCAAAATGGGCCGGGTCGACAGAGACCAACCGATGTAAAACCCGACCCACTAATACTTGGAAGAATAAGACACGGAATGAGCCCACGCGGCTGAGTTGGATCCAATGTGGCATTTATAAGTTGCCAGCTCAGCTACCTAATACTCATAAAAAGAAAGATAAATTAAAAACAAAAAAACAAAACAAAAGATATTGTTTCCTGTCAAAGCCTTGCGATCCCTCTAATTAGAAACCCTTCACCGCCCTCTCGCACCGACAGCTTCCCTATTACCATTCCTCACGCCGATGAACCGGCCCCCTTGCCATCCATCATGATGACAACATCTCGACACTGCTCCTCGAGCCTCGATTATTAATCTTTACTGTCGTTTCCATTTTACGTCTTTGAGCTTATACCGAACATTCCCTAAAGGGGTGTTTTTGGTGTGAAATTTCTTAGGTTTTACTCGGACTGGCTTAGGACTCAGAATAGGCCTTGGAGTTTTTAGTTGGATTTATTAAGACTCGGACTAGATCTTGAACTTTTAGTTAAATTTTCTAGGACTTGAACTAGGACTGATAGTTCGATTGGTTCAAATGCACGTGAATTAAAAGTTGGACTCCAAAAGCTCTCTCCAAATCCCTGTCTCAGTAATCAATAACACTAAGTTTTGAAATCCAAATCCCAGTCCCAAATCAATAATACTAGATTTCAAAATCCAAATCTCAATCCCAAACCAATAAAACTAGATTTTAAAATCTAAATATCAATCACAAACAAATTACACCAAACTTTGAAATCCTTGAAAATACACGGGCTCCAAATCGAGGCATGCATCATCCCACGTACTCTATATTGTTGTTCAAGGATATTGTTATTCTATTAGTAAATATATACCATACAAAATTTGTCAAAGTTGCATCTTTGTATCTGGGATCGAAGTATTTTTTTTTCAATTTTTTTTTAAAGAAATCCATCTTGATTTCATGGTCTAGATTCAATGCTTTAGAGATGGCAATAAACACAATAACCCTTTCATTGTTGCTAATATTTCTATTTTTAATATTTTTTATTGTTCTTTTACTTTTTAGTTGTTTCTTCTTTTTTTTTCCTTTCCATTTTTTAAAATTCTCTCTTTTTTTTTTCTCTTTTGAGTTTTCTCACTTTTTTCTGTCTTTCACATTCTTTAATCCTTTGTTTCTTTTTCTAAATTTTAGGTTTTTATGATTTTTTTAATTCTTCCTGTCCACTAGTTTTTCTAAGTTTTTTTTCCTTTATTTCTTTCCCAAACTATTCCCTTAGTTACTTTTGTTGAGTTATATGTTTAATTTAAAATTTTTCTTTGTTTTCTTCAGCTTTGATCTTTATTTTATTTTGATTTTTAACTCTATTTTCTATTTTTATTCCATTGTTGCTTTTCCTTTTCCCAACACTGATCCGCCACTAATCTCCAACATTTTCCTTTTTTTACTTCTCTTTTTTCTTCTTCTTATTTTCCAACTTTTTTTATTTTTCTTCCTCCTTTTAATTCCAATTCGCGCTTTTCAATTCTTCCTTTTCCTTTTTACTACCAGTATTTTATTCCCCTTTGCTTCTATTTTTTTCTTTTAATTTTTTTCATATTTTGCTTTCAATTTTATTGTTTAAAATTTATTCCTTCTCATGCCCTTTAATGTATTTTTTCTTTTTCCCATTCTTCTATTTTCTTTACAATTTTTTAATTTATTATATTGGAAATTTTAAAAAAATGTTCTCTTTTTTTACTATTCTACTACTTTTTAAATATTTATTTTATTTTTATTTCATTCTTTCTTCATTTTTTCTATGTTATTTGACATTCTTTATTTTCTCTTTCTTCCTTTTACTTTTTTTTTTAAAATGGTCTTGTTCTAGTTTGTGTTAAAAAAAAATTCTTGCTTTTCTAGATCATTAGTCTAATTTTATTTTTTTCTTTCTCCTATTTATTCCACTTCATTTTCTTGATTCTTCTTCTTTTTTCCTTGATTTTTTTTCTACACAAAGATTCTCCTTCTCTTTTTTTACCATTTTTTTGTTGTAGAATTCTTTTATTTTCTTTTTCAATTACTTTCTACTTCTTTCCCTTGTTTATTTTCTCTTTTTTTTTCCAATTCTATTCTTCTTATTTACAATAATTTCTTGTCTTTGTCTAGATAGTTTTCCTTTTATGCTTTTTATTCTTTCTTTTACACTTTCCATATTTGTTCTTTTCTCTCTTCTAATAATTAATTGTTTTGTCCTTCCATAGTTTTTCAATTTTTCATAATTCTTTTCTTTTCTTTTTTCCTTATTTTCTTCCTATCTTCTTCTTTTGTTTCGAAGTTTTTCTTATTATTTGAGATTATTTCCTTTTCTTCCATAAATTTGTTTTGTTTTTATATTTTATTCTAATTTTTAATTTTTAGTTTCCCTTTTCAATACTTTTTAAATTCTTCCTTGCTTATTTTCTTTGTAATTTTATATTGAATATTTTTCTACATATCGTGACCAAGTAAAACACTCTTATATAGATATAATTGTTGGCCCAAAGGCCTTCCACCCTAGTTTTGATGATGATTAACTCATGTAGTTATGTTTACTAATAATCTTGTGTTGTTTTAAGTTTCAGATCATTAACCAAGATATTAGTTGGTGATTAGCTTCAACAAGGAGTTTTAGAAGCTTTTCATAGTGATTTCAGGGCCAAAGCATCAAGATCATACCTTGCCTAGTGTAACACCCTAATCCCCGGTGTACGTATCACCGTATCTGTACGCGATACGACGTACAAATTTGATTTGACCTCTGTAGTATTCCGATTGACCTGATTTCAGTTTCAAAAATCATTTCCTAATATTCTAGATTTTTCCGGATTTTCTGGAATTTTTCTGGATTATTTTGGAACATCTCCGTAGTCGGTGTCGACCGATACCGATAATCGGCCTTCCAATTTTATTTCACAAACGGAGTAGAATTTTGAGAATCGGCTTTCACCATACATCTTAGAATCACATGAGCTACGTTTGGACATTTTTGGGGATTTTTCAGAATTTATCGAAAATCGGGCCAAACCGATGTCGCCCGTATCGGCGAGACACTCCAGAATTTTTAATTGGCAAACCGGATTGAGTTTTGATAAAACCATCTTCATCTTACGACTCCAGATAATATTCTCTATTTTTTGTAATTTTTGGGTACCGTTCGGAATTAGTCGAATTTCGAGCCAATAAATTAATAATAAAATATTGATTTTAATCTTCTTTTCTTTTCTTTCCTTTTCTTTCTTCTCCCTTCTTCCACTGTCTTCCAGCACACGCCACCGCCTTAACCCACCGACCTAATCCCCCATTAAATCCTCTATCTCTCTCTTTCTCTCTCTCTCACATAATCACACAATCTCTCTCTCTCTCTCTCTCTCTCTCTCTCTCCAATTTCTCTCTTTCTTCTCTCTCTCTTCTCTCCCCTCTTTCCCCTATTCTCTCTCACTCTCTCTGTGCTATGCAGCCTCACCCACAAGAGGGGGGGGCCTGACCGCCGCTAGCGGCCAGGCCGGCTGCCGGCCACCGGCCGCCGCCGCCGGCGGCCACACCCCCAGTCGCGGCCGGAGCCGCCGCTCCCTTCTTCTCCTTCCTCAGTTTTCTCTTCTTTTTCTCCTTCTTCTCCTCCTCCTTCTTCTTCTTTTGCTGTAACCCAAACTCTCTCTCTCCCTAGCTCTACCTCTCTCTCCTGCTCTCTCGGGCAGCCGCCGGCGGCCGGGGCCGCCGCCGGCGGGCTGTTCTCGCCGCCGGCCAGCTAGGCTGGCCGGCTGGCCGGTGAGGGCGGCAGCAGCAAGATGCTGCTGCTGCTCCTCTTTCCTTTTACGGGTTTGGGTCTAACCCAAACCCATTACCCCTCTATTGGGTTAAGCCTTAAACCCAATAAGCCCGAAACCCGACCCGTTAGCCCGTTACCCATTTAACTTAAGTTAAACGGGTTTGGGTATGGATCTAAACCCGACCCGTTATGAGCCAAACCCGCATCCAAACCCATTTCAGGTAATTTTACAGAAAACCCCCCGATACATTTCAGTATTTACATTTAAATATTTTTTATTACATATTTAACCCCAGTTTATTCCTTTTAGTATTCGGGCGATATCTGGAGCATCCGGACTCCGATTCGGGCGATTCTGGATCCGTTGCGATCGTGGGAACGAGAGCTACAGTCCTGTAACCATTTTGTGAGTGTTTTCTTTTAATAAATTATATTTATTCATGTTTACTAAATTGGAGTGGTTGCTTTATTGAAATAAAACATGATTACCGGTAAATCCCTATGGTTAAGATTATTAAATTGTAAGCCATATGAAGACACTGTAATAAAAACTGTACTTAGCAATTACCTGACTAATCTCTCTTATGTCATGTTTATGTACCACTGATAATTGTCCCACTATATTACCATATGCCTAGACACTATGATGTCATGTATCGTATCGCTAGGACACTACCCTGTTACTGAACCTGCATGCTAGACATCATTACTGTCATGCACTAGGACATGGTATTACACGAGACACGGACTACTATTATAACATGTGTTAGTGCTACGCATATAGGTTACATGGATGAGGGCTATACCACTAGGATACGGATATCATTATACGGATACGGTAGGTCACCATATATGAGTCACTGACCATTGATACTACATGTACATGTTGCATTGATACTATGAAACGTCACTTTAGTATTTCATATTCATCTTCCACTGATATATACATGTACCACTCACGGATACTTGTTACACAGACCGCACTGTTACAGATGCTTACCACACGAGTGTACATGCTTGTATTCTTTCTATCTTCTTGTCATATGACTCACTGTGCATGTTACACCGATTATTGTGCCATGTTACCGTATTCATGTTATATGATTGTTTCCTGTTATTGATACGGATTTCCCGTTACTGGACATGAGAGCTGTAGATATGCGATATGTGGGAATCCCACATCTATTGTTCCCGTTTCTCGATATATTGTTCATGATATCTTGTTCATGTTATATTGTTCTTGATTCTCGTTATATTGTTCTACGCTATCAACAGAGCTCAGGTCCAGTTATCGTGTTAACCGTACCATGTACTGTTATTTGTCTTGTTACATTGGATACTGAACATATCAGATCATAATGATGACTGGGGTATGGGGGAGACTTGATGGTGATTAGATCTTATCGGGTGATGTACTGGATCCATATTGTTTTCCCACTGCAGGGGACGGTAGGAGGGCTGCCTATCAATTGCTTCATGAGCTCTTGTTACTTGATTCATGCTCCCCTCTTAGCGGAGGGCCTGGTCCTGGCAGCCAGGGGCTTGTTTAAGGCCGTGATCCCGGGTATGCACGGGATACATCCACCCGATAAGAACTCCTCGACCATTGGTTTCCAATTAACATAATAAAACAGTATACACAATAGTGGACGTCGGGAACACTTGTTATTTAGTTACTCTCTCGTTTGGATAATGGTACCCGTAGGCCATGTCCGGATGGGTTCGACTGGAGTGCGGGCTCCAGTATGAACTGTCAGTGGTATGGGACACTGGAAGAGAGTGATTAAAATATCAGGTGGTACTGATTGCTACTATTGTATCAATCACATGACTTGCCTCAGACATGTATGCTATTATTGTACATGACTTTGACATGACTTACCTAATACATGTTACTGTTCCGTTATTTTATTTGCTATCATGTTCACTGTGATCTTGCTTACTTGTTACTGTTCATGTTCATGTTATTGTATCGCTATCATGTTACCTGTAGACTTTGCTACAATACTCGATACCTATGGTGGAATACTACTCATGCACAGGTACACCTTGCATCACATATAGTCTGTTTTGCATTATTTATATGTTGTCTAGACACAACACAGTAGCATGTTCATATTGCATATACCCACCTGCATGTTCATTTACATCACTATCATGTTCACTGCTATTATGTCACCGTTAGATAACATTATTTATTATATGAACTAAATATGATTAGAGTCATGACCTGATGATAACCGGCTATGTAGTGATGGTACCTAAAGATGACATATTATTATATTTCTACTGCTTCCTATATGCTTATGATATAATATCACTTGTACCACATCATGTATTATATATTAGTATCATGCTTGTATTACTATGTATGTATTACTGTTCCTTCATTTTATCACTCACTAGGTCGCTTTCTGACGACCCTGGGTTTGCGTGCCCAGATTGGAGATCCGCGTACCGAGAGTGCCTTGGAGTCACCTAGGAAATTCTCATCTGGCCTATTCATAGGTATTTTAGTAATTCATTTCAGTTATCTTATTTGTTCCTATATTCCATATCTGTTATGATTACTGACCCTCTTCTGCAGGTATTCTTGTACTTATCTCATGCTGGACCCCAGGTATTTATGGAGGTTATGTACTGTATTGAGGCTTAACGTACGCGTGAGCGTGTTTACACCTCGCGTATGTACGTCGCCATAACGTCCCGTACCTGCGGGATCGGGGCGTTACACCTAGCTCATGGATCACGGTGTTTGTGGATCGAGTCACCTTGAAGATGAAGATCGTCAAGAAATACTTAGGTATCCATAGTTTAGTGTGTTTAGATCCATTTGTAAAGTTTAGTATAGTTGATATGCTCAAGTGCACAACACACACTTTTATGTTTTGGATTTGGTTTTCATGAATAGTTTGATCAAAACAAGTTTACATGATTTATATGTATAATAGATGTATTCTAATTATACATACATGCTTACACTTCCTATACAAACTTATTTTGACTTTCCTATGCATGTATTGAAAAATCAAGTTTGACAAAAATACAAGTTTTGTTTTTGATAAAATTTGCAAGACTCAAAATGAATTGATATGTTTGATATATGTCTTGAAATTTTTATCACTTGTTTGTGTTTCAATACAAAATGTTAAAACAAGTTTTGTGAATTTTTAGAAGACTTAAGATTTTTCAAAATATTTTTGAACTGTTTTTCTGACCCAGATTTCTGTTCCAGGCTTCAATCAGTCGACTAAGTCAACTGACCTAGTCGACTTGGCTGAAGTCGGTCGACCGGGCCGGTCGACCGACGTGCACAAATCTGTGCACGTTTGGAGACACTGGGACGGTCGACCGGGTCTGAGAGCAGTGCTCTCTGTTTGTTTGGGTCGACCGGGCGGTCGACCGTGGTGCCCAACGGTCACATTTCTGACCGTTGGCGGTCGACCGGGCCGATCGACCGTCAGCCTGTCAGGCTGCCACATCAGCCTAACGGCTAGTTTTCTGATGGGACTATAAATATCCCATTTGTTTGAGGTTTTCACCAAGATTTTTAGAGCTGATTTTCTCCCATTCTCTGGTTTTAAAAACAAGTTTTTAAAAGAGTCTCAAGAGCAAAAAGATTCATCTTGTTTGTTTTTTAAGTGTTTTGTTATTTCAAAGAAACTAGATTTTAGGAATTGTTTTTGAGTAAAAATCTCTATATCATTTGTTGTGTTTTCCCAAGAGTTTTCTTTGATTAAAACACTTAGTTTTTCCACACTTGAGCTATCTTCTATCCTAATCTATTTAGGATCTTGTTTTGTGGAAAAGAGAGAAAAGAGAAGTGTTTGAGGTTAAGCCTCCAAGATTGTAAACCCTCCTTACTTTTGTTGTATCCCTCTTTGGTAGAGGTTGATCGGAGTGGTATTGAGTTTGGATCCCTCTTCGGTAGAGGTGATTGTGTTTGAGTTGTATTGGCTAAGGGCCTATCTCTCTTCGGTAGAGGTGGATTGTGGTTGTATTGCCTCGGTGGCATTGAGAAAGGAGTTCGGTACTCCTATAGTGGATTGGAAATCCTACACGGTGGTGTAAGCGGGGATGTAGAGCTAGGGGCTCGAACCTCGAAACATATTCTTGTGTTTGTGTTTGATCCAATATCTCTCAACTCTCTCTCTCATTTATATTGTGCAAAGCATCATTCATCTTTCATACCACACTTGCTTGCATTTGTGTTGTGCCTTGCATTGATTCATATTGTTATATCATCTTAAATGCTTGGTTGTTTGTGTGTGCCTCACTTATACTTAATCAACAAGAGCTTCACATAGCACCTCAACCCATTCAAGGGGAATCAAGAGGAGTTAGTCCAGAGCCCTTCACGGGGAATTCGGCTACACTTGTTGATTGTATTAAGTGTGTTGCAAAATTGCATTAGCTTCCGCATTTAGCGCATTTAGTTCTTAGATTAGCATTTACACCTATTCACCCCCCTCTAGGTGTTTTTCAATTGGTATCAGAGCTAGTGCTCCTGATACTTAGGCTTAACATCCTAGGAGTGAGATCCTTGCTTGCTAATCTATGTTTGTATTTGCTTGTTTGCACACATATAGTTTGGACCCATGGCCTTCATGACACCACCTATGTTTGACCCTTCTAACATTCATGTTTGGAAGACTAGGATGACCGTTATTTACAAAACCCTAGGACATAAGGTTTACCTTGCCATTACCAAGGAATCCTTCCTTAGTGATAGCAATCATATAGGGGCCAATGCACAAGCCCTTGAGGCCATTAGAAGCACATTGCCTAAAGATTATCTTATGCGTGTTTCTAACTTTGATTCCGCCTTTGCAGTGTGGAATTTGTTGACAACCACACCTCCTCCGAGCTTAAATTGCAAATCCAACAAGAAGAGGAATCTAGTGGAGAGTCCGACTCACAATGCTTGATGGTCCAAGGGAATGACTCCCTTGAGGTACATTCGGAACCCCACTTAGATTATGATGATTGTGCTAGTTCTTCAAATGATTATATTAATCCCCATGCTTTGAATGAAGAACTATCTATTGTGTGTGAAAAACTTATTGAAAAATATAAAGTTTTGAAAAAGAAAGTCTAGAAATTGAAAAGATAATAAGAGTTTGCATTCTAGACTTAACAATGTTTTGCAAGAGAAGGTTGAGGTCTATAATGAAAGGGATTCATTGAGATCTCAATTGGAACTTGCACTTAAAGAAAATGAATTTTTAAAATCTAAAAATGATTGTGAAACTCTCTGGAAGAAAAATGAAAATTTGTCTTCGAAAGTTGATTTTGTTTTAAAAAGAGAATGTTGCTTTGAAAAAATAAAATAATTTCTATTTCAAATGATTTGAATGTTTGTTTAGATAAAAATATTATTTTGCAAAATAAGATTGATGCACATGTTTGCCATGCTAGGGTAGTATCACACACTTCACCTATTGCATGCCACATTCTTTCTCTAAGATTAATGATGATATTTGTTTGCTTAAGAAGAAGGTTAATTTTTGGGCTCCACTATGAGCCCAATGCCATGAACCACACACGCTTGGAATCCTTGGTTCGAAAGAAACAAGTTCCAACTTTTATGCATGCACACCCTCCACGGCATACACATGCTTCTCACGGACACACCATCATCATATGTATGCTCATGTGTATACTTGTACACATTGTGAACGTAAGGGCCACCTTGCTAAATTTGTTTTGATCGTATACATGATTGTAATTTAGCAAAGAAGTTTGTTTGGGTTAGAGAAGGGACTAATCCCCATGGACCCAAAAAAGCATGGGTACAAAGACCACCCCTCCTTTATTTGATGTAGGTGTGGGCTCTCACATGACGTGAGAGTGATGACACCTTGGAGTGGATACGTTCCGTACTTAAAGAAAATCAATTGGATGCATCACTTTCAAGTGAAGTTTTGGTGGAGAGGACCACCATGTTTTGGAGACAAGGAGAGTTGCTTCTTCAGGTTTGGTAACAATCCTTTACTCCCATTTATTATTTACATGCTTTCATAATTAAAATTTTAGCATGTTTTGATGTTTTATAACATGTTTTTGATGTCTATGGATTAGTATGAAAATACCATGTTTATTAGATCCTTGACATACATGTATAGTATTTGAGACACACATGCTTATATGAACTCATACTTAGTGTTCTCACTTTGTTTAAGGTATAATGTACATCATGAATCTAATACATGTGAATTTACATAGTAATCATGTTTTAGTTTTATCATGATGATTTTTATATTGTGTTTTGATGCTTCATGTTAAGATTACTTGTTTAGATGTTAGTTTTCATTAAGACTAGTTATATACTTGTGCATATAGGGGCTATAAATAAATCTATATATGGTTGGGCTTGATTGGTTATTTGAACCCATTAGATGTGCTAGTATAGTCTAGTCTTGATGATTCATGTATTTTAAACTTGTATTCCTATTTTTGAAATTTGTTTTATGATTGTGAGTTTTCACTTCATGTATATGTGTATTATTGCTAAACTTTAAGATATACATGTATACCCCTTGAGTCATCTGCCTTTCATGCAAATATATATATATGAACTCAATTGTGTTTAGGGATATGTATGTATACTTATTGTGTTGACAATTCATACATATACCATGAAATGAAATTTATTTGATGAAGATTTAATTTTCTTGATTTTGTGTTTAATTGTTTAACTTCATGTATATGTCTATCTTGTCCAAACTATTAGATATACATGATTATCCTTTTGAGCCACGTGCTTTCATGCATATACATTTGTGGACTCTTTATGTTTTAGATATGTATGTATACTTTAGTTTGTATTAGACATACATATGCCTTGAAGATTAAATAGTTTAGATGATTTTTATGTTTTCATGTTTTCATGTTTAAGGAATAATTGAGCTTAATGAAAAATTTTCATGATTATGATATTCACACTTTATTAGTACACTCACATTTATTGCTTGCTCATGTTTTGTTTTCATGAGTCATATTTATGCTTTATTGGCTTAGAGTGTTGAATTTCATGTGGATTTCTTATTTCATGAAAAATATATTTTTTTTTGCTTATTCCTTGCTTGAAGGATTTCGTACTAGTTTAAAAGATTTTCCATTTAACTAGTTACGGTATTCTTCATTTTGGTAGAGTTTTTCAAACCAAACTTATTTTCAAATCTATTTTTGAAAACCTCTACCCTTTACGGGAGGTTGGATGGGAGTCCATGCCTTGTATGTTTATATTGAAAATCATTTTAAACTTGTGCATGAGATGGGTGGATTAGTTATATGAGTTATACCATGTTTTTTATTGTTATGTCAATTGGTATCATTGAACTCTTTCAATGGTATCATTTGATCTTTTTGTATACTCATATGTTTATTGTGTATGTATACTTTCAATTGGTATCATATTGGTGACTGGTACTCATTCTATTTCATACACATATACTTGTTTTATTTGTGCTATTTATTTCTATATCTTGAGCACAAATCTTGTTTATGCTAGAGCTTGAGCTTCACTTTATTTCAATTGATTTAGTTTTCAATTGGTATCTTATTTAAGCCTACGCATAGCTTTTGTTGGTATTTCATAAAGGGGGAGTGATCGAGTTTTCCTGCACACAAAATATGAATATTAGATCTGAGAATTAAAGGTGTGCGAGGTGCTCAATACTAATCCGCGGTAGCAAGGCTATGCGGGTCGTGATCCTCAGGGAGGGACTGCGATGGAAGCGTTAAGCAAGTTTCTCTAAAGTTTTTTATCTTTTTTATTAGTTATGATGGTGGTATTTACAATGGGTGGTATTTACAGTGAAGTGGAAGAGAAGAATTTAGGAAGATGTGGATCTAAACTAAAGGAAGAAAAGAAAGAAAACACGTACAAACCTCTTCAACCTGCTTACCTTTGATCCGTGCGATGATTTAACTTTTCTCGGAAGACTTGCAAGTATGGCGTATAGGATGTTCATCGCCATAAGCCATCAAGGGATCTTCGTTGGCTAGGCAGTCTCGAAGCAGTTGGGTCTCATTGTTCACAAGGCATTAGAGAACACATAGAAGAAAGAAAATAGGAACATAGAAACACAAGAATAAACAAGAGATGAAAAACATAAAATAATAACAAAAAACGAACCTTAAATGGATTTCATTAACAATGGAAGATAAGCGGGCTTATACCGCTGTCACTCAGTACAAGCGAAGACTCCATCCTCCATGAAAGTTTCCTCCACTCTCAGTTACAAAGTTTACAAAATAAAAACGAAATAAAATCTAACCTAAAACTAAACCCTAGCTTTTGGCCCTTTGCTCGCCTCTGGACGTTGCACTGCAGGTGATATTTATAGGTGCAGAAGGCCAAGGAATCCCGGATGAAGCTTGCCACGAAATCTGGTATTCAGACTCATCTAAATTGCCGGGATTCCTGGATTTTGCCGCGGATTTGCGGAATTTCTAGGGAATCTGGCCACGCGCTTTGGCGCGTGGCCTCTCCTGGTCCGTCCATCTGGGCGCCTGCTTCTGAAATTGCATCCTGGCTCTAATCTTTGGATTTGGATATAACTTGGGAATCAAGTTACCTAGATCCCAAATCTTTTCCACGAATTTTCCTTCTCTTTCTTTTAGCTTTTATCCTCATCCTGCAAGTGTTTAGGGTTGAATAGAAGTCTATCCTTCCCTCTTCTTTGTATTTGCAACTTTGGCCTTGTGTATTTGCAATTTTGACAATTGATATTTGCACTTTTACACCTGGCTTCAAACATGGGCTTGGATCTGGGCTTTTGGGCTCTTTAAGCTTTATTTATTGTTAAAATAATAATTCGAGGCCTGCACACAATAAATTACAAATTATTAATAAATGTGCAGAATTAAATGAATAAATTGAAAATGTGATGGTAAATATGATATAAAAATGCACTTTTCACTACCAATCACACCCCCACACTTATCTTTTTGCTCGTCCTCGAGTAAAAACAAAGAAAAAGAAAAAGAAATGAAAAGTTAATCTAACCTAACTCACTTTCGTAGGAATCACGATTGCACACTTAGCACGTGCAACAAGCCGTTAAACCTCTAGGTTACCCTAGAGGACGAGTGTTGTCTCGTGAGGGTTTTCAGCGGATTGCACCCACAAAATCCATAAAAAGGAAAATATTTGAATTATTATTTGAAGAGACTAAGTAGTCTATAAGTTTTAGGATCCTCATTTTTATTCATTCTTTAAACTTAGTCTAATAAAGTTAATTGTTTCCATTTTAGGTAAGAATTAAAATTGAATTTCTAATATAGTCTTTTTCGTTACCAAAAAATCATATGCATCCTTATGTTTTTACTAGGAATCCTTAACTTGGACTCTCATGCCTCTTTATATATATATATTTTTTTCCTTTTTTTATTATATTTTTTTTAATATGTATACGCATCTAATTTTCTTTCGTGTAAGCATCAAGCTTCTTGAGGCCCTCATACCTAACTAATTGATTCTTATATGTGTTAAATACATATATAAGTAATTTTCCTTAATTTCCTTAGGCTTTCTAATCCACCCATGTAACGAACTTAAGTCGATGACTCCCAAACCGGTTGGCTTTAGGGCACCAAGTGAGAAAACACCCCGCGGACTCAAATTCGAGTGAACTAGGCCCCAAAACTAAGGACTTTATTTTATTTACTCACTTTAGGCATGAATACTTATGCTTCTTGAGGGCACATGTATCAGCTTAATTGGTGATTTTTTCTTCTTTTTTTTTCTTTTTTTTTTTTTATGAGGCACAAGGTCTTTGTCTTAGAATCCTAGATATGCATTTGGTATGCACATTTCATTAAGGTAAAAATCAAGACTAATTATTTATTCAATTTCTCTCCTATACCTAAAAATTAAAACAATTATTTATTTTGACCAAGTTTTTTAGAAATCCTAATCATGATTTTCCTAATCCTTAAAACTAACTAGATTTCTTTCAAAAAAATAAGTCAAAATATGTCCTTTTTATAACATTTTTTTAA